>CM072547.1:10000-610000 GCA_036898215.1 Platycarya strobilacea
CTAAACCCTAAACCCTAAACCCTAAACCCTAAACCCTAAACCCTAAACCCTAAACCCTAAACCCTAAACCCTAAACCCTAAACCCTAAACCCTAAACCCTAAACCCTAGACCAAAACCCTAAACCCTAAACCCTAAACCCTAAACCCTAAACCCTAAACCCTAAACCCTAAACCCTAAACCCTAGACCCTAGACTAAACCCTAAACCCTAAACCCTAAACCCTAAACCTCAAAAATCGAAAGTCCAAAATCTGCAAACTGTATAACGACAAACCCCAAGAAGTGTGGAGTTCTAGGGATTGGTGAGTTGGAGATTTTTGGAGTTTGTCATTATATAGTTTGCAGGTTTTGAACTTTTGATTTCTGAGGTTCGTAGTTTGGAGGTATGGGGTTTTTGAGTTTAAAGTTTGGAGTTTTAGGGTTTGGTAAGTTAGGGGTTTTGGTTTTAGGATTTAGGGGTTTTTGGGTTTTATGATTTAGGATTTTGGGATTTGAGGCTTTGAGGCTTTATTTGCTGCTTGGAATTTGAGGGTTTAGGGTTTGTTGGCTTAGAGGTTTGGAGGTTCAAGGTTTTGTGGTTGGGAAATTTTGGGGTGGGGGAAGGGGGTTTGGAAGTTTGAATGTTTCAAATTTTGGAGTTTTGAGCTTTGAGGGTTGAGGGTTTAGGTTCTAGGTTTGTTTATTTGGAGGCTTCAATTTTGAGTTTGGGACTTTACGAATTTGGAGGTTTGGAGGTTTGGATTTTGGTGTAACGGACACTTGGCTCAAGATAGGCAAACCTAGAACCAAGAATTAGATTAAAAAAAACATTTTTTGTCTTCTTCCTAAAGAGAGAGCAACACATATGGATGTAAACCAAGGGAGAACAGACTTATATATGTGTCTTTTCGAAATTTTTATGCAATGATCATATTTATTGACAAGTATTAGGACAAGTGGCAACCAAGAGTAGATGAAAAAATAAATAGGAATCCTTTCCTAGGTAAGTTTTTTATGAGAGTTTGAAACATATTTAGGGGTTTAGGTATTTTTGTTTAACGTATTTGGGGGTTTGGAGTTCTGGATTTAGGGGTTTAGTGATTTGGAGTTTAGGAATTTTGTATTTAGAGTTTTGTGTTTAGAGTTTGGGATTTAGGTATTTGGAGGAGATTTGGGATTTTGGTGTTTTGAAGTTTGGACATTTGGGATTTATTAGTTTGGAGGTTTGGCAATCTAGGGTTTGGGAATTTTGTATTTAGAGTTTGGGGGTTTAGCAGTTTGGGGGTTTGGAGTTGTGAAGGTTTCAGATTTTGGGGATTTGAGCTTTGAAGGTTTGAGGGTTTGGGATCTGAGTTTGTTGATTTGGAGGCTTCAATTTTCAATTTGGGGCTTTAAAATGTTGGGATTTTGGTATTTTGAGCTTTGGGAGTTTGGGATTTATTGGTTTGGAGGTTCAGCAATCTGGGGTTTTGGAATTTAGGGTTTAGAGTCTTGGGGCTTTAGTGGTTTAGAGGCTTGGGTTTTAGAATTTAAGGGGTTGGGGTTTGGATTTTGGAATTTATATGGTGTTTAGAGTCTAGGATTTAAGATTTGGGATTTTGAGTTTTGAGTTTTGGGGTTTTTGGGTTAAATGGTTTACGGGTTTGGCAGTTTAGGGCTTTTGAGTTTGTGTATTTTGAGTTTGTGTTTTACAAGTTTGCTGGTCTAGGATTTAGGATTTATGGATTTGAGAGTTTGGAGATTTGGAGTCTATGGTTTAAGGTTTAAAGGTTTGGTGATTTAGGAGTTCAGGATTTAGGAATTTAGGGGTTTGGAGGTTTGCAGTTTTGAGTCTAGGATTTAAGATTTAAGGGTTTGGTGATTTAGAAGTTTGGGATTTAGGAATTTAGGGGTTTGGAGGTTTGCAGTTTTGAGTTTAAGGTTTAGGACTTAAGGATTTGATGATTTAAGAGTTTGGGATGTAGGAATTTAGGGGTTAGGAGGTTTGTAGTTTTGAGATTTAGGGTTAGGAGTCTCAAGGATTGAGGTCTTGGGAGTTTGGGATTTAGGATTTGGTGTTTAGTGGTATGGGGTTTTGGAGTTTAAAGATTTGGGATTCGGAGTTTAGGGTTTAAGGTTTGGGGGTTTTTTGGAGTTTGTGGTTATATAGTTTGCAGGTTTGGGACTTTCAATTTTTGGGGTTTGTAGCTTGGAGGTTTGGGGTTTTGGGGTTTTGGGGGTTTAGGATTTGAGGGCTTAGAGGTTTGGTGGCTTGGGAGTTTTGGATTTTAGGAGTTTGTGGACTTAGGGGTTTGGGGTTTTTGAGTTTAAAAGTTTGGGGTTTTAGGGTTTGGTGAGTTAGAGGTTTTGGTTTTAGGGTTTGGGGGTTTTTGGGTTTTGTGATTTAGGATTTTGGGATTTGAGGTTTTGGCATTTATTTGGTGTTTAGAATTTAAGGGTTTAGGATTTGGAGGTTCAAGGTTTTGTGGTTGGGGAATTTTGGGATTTTTTTGGGGGGGGGGGGGAGGGGGGGAGGGTTGGGAGGGGAGGTTTGAATGTTTCAGATTTTGGAGTTTTGAGCTTTGAGGGTTTGAAAATTTAGGGTCTGGGTTTGTTTATTTGGAGGCTTCAATTTTGAGCTTGGGGCTTTAGGAATCTGGAGGATTGGAGGTTTGGGATTTTGTTATAAGAGACACTTGGCTCAAGTTAGGCAAACTTGGAACGAAAAATTAGATAAAACGCATTTTTTGTCTTCTTCCTAAAGAGAAAGCAATGCATATGGATGTAAACAAAGGGAGAATAGACTTATACATGTGTCTTTTTGGGATTTTTATGCAATGATCATATTTCTTGACAAGTATTAAGACAAGTGGCAACCAAGAGAAGATGAAAAACAAAATAGGAATCATTTCCTAGGTAAGTTTCGGATGTGACTAAAATTGAAAGTATTATAACAAAATCCCACATTTGTTTTACCTTAGATGTAGTGCACAACAATGGATAAGATGTGTACCTAACTTTGTCATCTACCTAAGTGTATATTATATATCAAGATAAGGATTTGGTCATGTCATTGCCAACTAAATCTAAGTGAAGAGGGAATGAGTACACTACCACCTAATTGGACACTTGTCATGGCTAAGCACCCCTTGAAAAGTTCACTCACAATTTTAGATTCATTTCTCCTAAGGGTATCGACCAAAATAAAAGCCACTTGACACACACGCCATTCTCATCTCCAAACCATTCAGCCAAACCAAGCTCAAACTCTTTCCATTCCCTATTCCACTCCTTCACCTCCAAATCTTCTCTTCAAGGCATCTTGTGTGTGTGTTCTTCCAAAGAATTTTTTTTAAGACAAGCCTTCCCTTCAAGGTAAAACATTTTATTTGAAATTTTTTATGTTCAAATATGCAAGAGATGAGAGAGTTTCCCTTATCACACTCTCAGTTAGGACATGTTCAAGAGGTGATGTTTAGATTTTCTTATAAGAGTACTATTATATACAGTCCACTAAAGTGGACTGTATTGTAGTCCAAAATACAAAATTATTATATAATCCTTATTTTGTTGGAGAAATTTCTAAATTTCCATCCTTCCTGCTCAATAGAAAACACAATTTCTAAATTGAAAGATACTTGCAAGGCAACTCTTCAAGCCACACACTGCACTTTTCAAACAAAAAGAATACCATTCTCACACGTATGTCATCTGCTTTCTTGTGGTTTTTTGTTTTTGTTTTTTTCCTTTTTTCATTGCCTTGGTTCCTTTGTTTGTAAAGAGTAGACAGGGGAAATCATTTATTACCCTGCTGAATCTCAATAATTTTCATATCCTGATCATAGGGGGAAAAAACTGATGGTGAGTTGCCAACTTTAGTAGTATGTAGGACATTAACAGCCTCCGAAAATGAAGTAATTCAACTTTTACTTATTCTGGATGAGCTTACCTTTAGGGCAATTCACTTGTTGTTAGCACAATTTTGTTTACTGCAAACAATTACTAATTACTTTTACATATTCTTCCATTCTTCATTTGTCCCTCATTTCCATTGGTTTGTTGTAGTCATGGGTTTATGTCCACTAAATGAAACGCTTGGTTTCATTTAAATGAAATGCAGTGCTTCTTTTAAATGAAACACTGCATTTTATAGTGGACTGCAATAAGCATTCTTCTTCTTAGAAAGAGAAACTTATAGGTTTTAACCTTAGTTTCTTGTATCTCCTTTTTAGATTTCCTTTGCTAACTCTATTGGAAAACTAGTAAGTGTACTTATAACTTAATTTTAGCATTTACTTATATATATAGAACTAACATGTTGTTGGTTAATTTATTTGAGCGCATAATATGCCTATTAGATGGTTTAACCTATGTCATGTTTGTGCTAAGTTTTGCTCTAAAGGAAAGTAGAATTGGATATAGAGAAAATCTTCTAAAGAGCTCAAGAATCTATTTTAGAAATTTATGATTAGAAGTTTGGATGATGGCATGTTATGTTGGGATGGCAAGAAAACTAAATTTGAGGTTTTATAGGGTTCGGCCTTAGCCAATTACTTTGGAATATTTTAAGCTTTCAACTCTTAGAATTAACACGAGTATAACTTAAATTCTTGAGGTGATTGAGGAAAATTATATTACTTGGTTTTCTTGAAGGGTAGTTGGAGACCTATTTTTAGTTTGGTGGAATAATCATAGGATGGAAAGTGATTGAGGAAAAGGACCCCGACAAAATGATATGCATATGTTACAGCTAGGGAGCATTCTAGCTTGATTATTGATTTTTTTTTCCTAAAAATACTAAGAAAAATGTAAGCTAGTTTAAAGGAAAGGAAAACAAACTTTGGAATAAACCACCATGACATTCGACCTAGGGCTTTTAAGGTTAGGGTTTGGTATTTTTAAATTTTTCTTTAGTGGATGTTCATGCTTTAATTGAAAAAGCATTTTGTGTGTGCAAGTATGACATGTGTATGCCATGAATTTAAATTGCATATTTTATATGTTACATGACCCATGAATCATGTATCATGCATAAAATAGTTTAAGAGTACATGCATGTCCATTCATGCCACAAGTTCTCTGTTTTGAGTCATTATATTTTCAAAAGAAATAAGAGAAAAAATTTTATAAAAATTCCAAAGATAAAGAAAACTGTAGGTAAAGGCAATTCGATCTGTCGTCATAATAAAAAAAATGGACGATGAAGGCATTTCAATCTGCCGTCGAGATTCAGAAAAACCTAACGGTGAAGATATTTCGATCTGTCGTTGAGATTAAGGAATAAATATGACAGTGAAAACGTTTCGATCTACTGTCATACCAAGATTTATATGGATAAGAATAATAATAAGAATTACAAGAAAAAAACATGACAAGTCACGAAAAGTTTTCCATCTATGTCGATGAAAGTTCTTTTATGAAAATATGGAAATCTTGGTAAAAAGATGCATAAGTCATGCATAAGTCATGTCATAAATCTCATGATCATGTTACATACATTTATATGTTATCTGTATATGCTGTTAATATTTTCATTTAGTTATTTATATACATACTGAGATTTCTTGAAATCTCACCCTTTGAATTTCATTTATCATTCTTTTTGAAATGATAGACATTGTTACAGAACTAAATGCCACAAAGAGAGACCTCGGCTACCCGAGAGATTCAATAGAGACCTAAAGGGCCTACTGAATACTCTCTTTTTGATGATTTGGCCCCACCTATGTATGACCACCTGTTAGAGGTCATAAGGCAACATGCCTAGACATTATTAGATAAACGGCTACGCATTGGATGTTGTCTGGCTTTGAGCCATGACGGCTCATTATTCCTAAGTGGTGTTTACGTGATGCCAATGGAGAGATATCGCCAACAGGATTATGAAATTAATATGGGCCAGTTTCATTTTGGAAATGATTACACAACCCCTTATATGGCAATCAAAGTCTATACCCTGTTTATTCCCCATTTAAACCATGTTTAAACAATCTTTATACCCTATTTATCTCCTATTCAATGACACGCAGTGGAGCCAGCACGAGTGGACGTTACAAAACCCAACAATATCTTATATAACCCAAAAGTCGAATCCAAACAATCCCAGAAAAGTCAAAATCAAGCCAATACCTAGAGAGTTCAACAGATCCCGGCATCGTCCTTTTATAGCCAAAAAATCAAGTATAAAGCCATCGAGTTGAGCCAATTGAGGTGAATATCAAGATAACTAAGAACTATATAGATTGCCCTGGAAGTCGAGCCCAAGAATCCCGATAGAGCCGATAGCCATGGAAGTCAAGAGGCTGGAAGATCCCTTACTTAGTGCTTAAAGTCAAATCCAAATTGTCCCGATGAAGACAAAGATTGTAGAGGCCAAGAGACCCAAAAACATCTTACTTGACCTCCAAACTCAAGTCCAAAGACTTTTCGTGGAGACAGAGATTGTATAGGTCAAGAGACCATGCAACCCCCTGCATGTCAACCAAATTATATACCTTGTTTATACCTTATTTATACCACCTATCAATCATGTTTAAGCCCTATTAATACCTTGTTTAAACAAGTCCCAAAAAATATTATTAATGATAAATATAATATAGATTTTATTTTTGAGAATATTTATTAGTATATATCTATTAATGATTAATATTTATTTTTTAATGATTAATATCAATTAATAAAATATAACATATATTTTATTAACATATATTTATTAATAATATATTTGAAAATATTTTCAACAATCTCCCACCATTTTTAAAATATATCATAGTTAGAGTAGGAAAACTTATACATAAATGAAGGTGTCTTTTGAATTTGAACCTTTACATAGTAAAAATATATTGAAACTAACTAGAATGGCATAATAGATCATATTTTGAACTAGCGATTCTATACGATTAGTCAGACATATCTCACATATAAGTTTTCTTCTCCTAGTTTCATGAGCGCTCTAGAGACAAATTCTTACTCGCATAATAGGCGGCACCACCCCCGACACTCATATAGGTAGACTTACCAAAAATGTCATGTAACTAAACATTTTAACATAACCATTTTATAAGTCTATTAAGAGCTTATTGCTCAGCATCTCCTGTTCCTTACAGTACCAAGCATTTAAAATCTTCATATGATTAGAGTCGCAAGTTTTGCATTTGGCAATTTGGGGGTTTCAGATTTGGGGATTTGAGGGTTTTGAATTTGGCAATTTCGAATTGCCAGTTTAAAGGTTAAGGGTTTGGGGTTTGGAGTTTTAGAGTTTTGATGTTTAGGATTTAGAGTTTCGAGTTTAGGATTAAGGATTAAGGGTTTGGGGTTTTGAGGCTATGGACTTTTGTTGCATTTAGGGGTTTGGTTTTAGAGTTTCGAGTTTGGGGCTTTAAGGATTAAGGGTTTGGGATTTAGAAATTTTTGATTTGGCAATTCTACTATAACACATCACTCCCAAATAAAGCATTTTTAAAATAATTTAGGGAATCAGTGTGCTACTAGAACTTTTTTTTACAAAAACACACCAGGTACGGACGTTTTCGAATAAATGAAACAATCTTTATAATAAAAAATTAAGGAGAGTCAGCGGAAGCATTTGCTTAAAAATATATTGAAATCACTCATATTTACAAAAAAATATCTTATTGAATGAAAACCACAAAATAAAACTAATACATTGTCTAAACCTCTACATCACCTCCCTGAGTCAAATTCTGCCATCTGTGCATCCTCATCACCTGTGATGATTTTTTTAAAAGGAAACTTAGAAATATAGAAATAAAAATAAAATAAGTTGAATATTCAATAAATAATATATTATACATTAAAAATAATAATCATTAGTTTTCATACATACTCATAAATACAAACATAACAATATGAGCATGTTATTGTCGTAAATGTTGAACATGTGTCTTTTCATAAATGCTTAACATGAGCTTTTCATAAATCTTTATAAATCTGAATTTGTCATAAATGTTGAAACACAAGCTTTTATAAATCATGAGCTTTTCATAAATAAATAAATAAACATGATCTTGCTTATCATATCTGTTGCCCAGATGACTAACACAAGAAGGGGGTGAATTGAGTCGTATTTAAAAAAATAACAATTATAAATCAAATATATAATATAAAATATAAAAAAAATATGAAACAACAATAAATATAAAGAGTAAGGGTAAGAGAGAAGCAAACTCAGTATGTTAACGAGGTTCGGCCCCACTGCCTACGTCCTCGCCTCAAACTACCCCTTGAGGATCCCCAAATCCACTATTCAATCTCCTTTAGGTGGAGATAAAAACGTATTACACCTTTGAGCAGCACCGCTCCAAAGAATCCGTGTAGAATACCCTCTACACTTCCAATCACCTCACATTTGGTGATTTAACTATTCTCCGTGTAGAACACCTTCTACACTTCCAATCACCTTACGCTTAGTGATTTAACTATTCCCCGTGTAGAACACCTTCTACACACACAAGGGTTATACACACCCTTTTACTGATACAAGAATTGATAGTGGGTAGGCTATCAGAAAACACTCCTCAATGAGTGAAATAAAAACAATACAGTGCAAACTATATCTCTCAAAATGAATAAGGGTTAAGGCTTAATGTTTAGAGAAGAGAAAATGAAAACTTTGAATGAATGTTATATGCTCTTGGTTTTGTGAATGTGAAGCTCTCAAATGATCTATTTATAGGCATATGAGACTTCATATTCAAATTTAAAAAGATTCACATGTCAAAGACATCATCATTCACTTTTCAAAAATTTCAAACCTAATCTTTTTACTTTTTGCATGTGACAAAAGGAGCACACTTTACTTTTCAAAAATTTCAAATCTAATCTTTTACTTTTTGCATATGACAAAAGGAGCACACTTTACTTTTCAAAATTTTCAAACAAATACATCTACCTTTTGCATAAGTCAAGAAAAGCATCTATCACTTTTGAAAATATTCAAATAAAACATGCACATGTGAAAGATGATAATCAATCATATTAATATTTTCAAAATTCAAACCTTTAATCATGTCATGCACATGTGAAAGATGACAATCAATCATCTTAATATTTTCAAAATTTAAACCTTTAATCATGTCATGCACATGTGAAAGATGACAATCAACCATCTTTCAAAATTTTCAAATTTAATTTTCAAAATATTCATGCACATGTGGAAAATATATTTTAATGCTTTATGATAAAATATTAATTTTGAACCTTAATCCTAATTTCGAATTTTTAAGAGATTTACAATATTATTCTATGATTTTAATGTGAACTTGTTCCCTTCTTGCTCATGCTTTCTTCCTTAATGTGCTTGATTCTATTGTGTGGACAACTTGAGCTTGAGACTCCTTTATTCTTTGAATTCATTTGTTATCATCAAAATTCATGTGTAGATTTACATGAAACTTGAAACCTTGAGTTCAACAATCTCTCCCTTTTTGATGATGACAAATACTTGATAGACCTGAAACCTGTATTAATACTTAAGTTCCCCCTGAGAATGTGCGTTAGTTTTTAAGCAAAAATATAAATATAATTCCAAGCATATATAACAAGTTTAGCAATTTAAACAATGTTAATGTTCTAGTTTAAAACTTTTCCTCCTATTGGCATCATTAAAAAGGAATCATAATTAACTCAATAAGATATATTCCTACAATAACCAATAGATAAATAAAACACTGCGTTAGTAGAGACTGTAGAGAATTCAGTGCGTAGCCATACGTGTTCGACAAAACCTACAAAAGCTGGAGGCCTAGTTTCGGTAATTCGGTGCGGAAGGAGATTTTGTAAAGAGCTGAATAATTGAAACCACCCGTGCTCGACAAAACCTGCAAAGGCTGGATGCGTAACTCTGGCAATTCGATGCATTAATAGACACTGTAGATAGTTGAAAAAAGGGAGCCGTCCGTGACCCGACAAGTGCTGCAAGGCCTCGAGGCCTAACTCTATGATTTTAGTGCGGCTAAGGATTTAAATAATCGCCTGATGTTGTTGACAAACGGGATTGAAAGCTCTGAATTTCTATAAAAAAAATAATCATTTTCACCTATCGGATGCAAAAAACAAAAATCGCTTCTTGACTTGAGTTCTGTTTTTCCATAACGATAGAATGGCCAAACAATTCTCTTCCACTAATGTTCCAGACTTGAATCAGGAACCCTTGACGCATCAACCATCAATCTTCTCTCTTGAGACCGTCAATGCTATGATAGGAGCAGGGAACCGTTTTTCTAGTAAGAAAACTTTTGAAAATGTGTGTCCAGCATATCTTGTATTTCTTTTGACTAAATAAGATTTGAAGAGACAATAGTTTTTCTTCTTCTTTATGTTATCTCTATAAAATCAGTTTTAAAGTTCATCCGATTTGCATCGAATCTCTATAACTCATCTGCATTCCTTCAATATTCTCACTTTAAGTTTTCAATTCTTTTCTCAATGGCTCATTCTTCTAACATTCCTCTAGATCCATCTATGAGGTATTCTACACCTCAATCTCATGTCCTTTCTGCAGCTACCATTGGCGCGAGGTTGCAGCAAGAGAATAATAGTTTGGCTAATAAGTCAGACTCCAATGCTATCTACGACTTAGTGAGTCTCGGGACTCGCTACTCATCTTCTACTGTTGCTTTTTCCCAGCGGCTACAAGTCAAAAACCATGAGGTTGAAAAGCTTAAAGAACAAATTGTTGTACTTCAATGAATTGTTCAAGAGTCTCACATAAGGGAAGGAATCCTTTGACAGAAGAATAAACAGTTGAAATCTCTATTGGATTCTTCATTCCGCTTGCCAGTTCCCATGGATAGAGATGACATGATATTGTATGAAGAGAATGAGCGTCTCAAACATGAGGCTAAAAATCTCAAGTTTATATAAAAGTATTTAAAAAATATCTCTCTATTTTTATGAACTCTGATCTATCTTTTAAGAGATATTCATAACATGCATCATACCTATTTCTCTTCTAATCATACATAATCTATCTTCTGGTAAAGGTTTTGTGAATATATCTGCTAACTGATCATGTGTGTTTGTGAACTCTAGTACTATATCGCCTTTCTGCACATGATCTCGAAGAAAATGATATCTAATTTCAATATGTTTGGTTCGAGAATGTTGTATTGGATTCTTTGAAAGATTTATAGCACTTATATTATCACATTTGATTGGAATGTGATTGTACATAAGTTTAAAATCCTCAAGTTGTTGCTTCATGTAAAGAACTTAAGCACAACAACTACCCGCAGCAACATATTCTGCCTCAGCAGTAGATAGTGCAACAGAATTTTGTTTTTTACTAAATCAGGAAACTAGTGCATGACCTAAGAAATGACATGCTCCACTAGTACTTTTTCGATCTATTTACAGCCAGCATAATCTGCATCTGTATAGCTGATTAGATCGAAAGATGTGTGCTTAGGGTACCATAACCCTAAGTTAGTTGTACCACTAAGATATCTAAAAATGCGCTTAACTGTAATTAAATGTGATTCTTTTGGAGATGATTGAAAGCGTGCACATAAGCACACACTAAACATAATATCTGGTCTACTGGCTGTCAAATATAATAAGCTACCAATCATACCTCGATATACCTTTGAGTCAACTGGTTTACCAGATTCATCTTTATCAAATTTAGTGGATGGGCTCATTAGTGTTCCAATTTCCTTAGCATCTTCCATCCCAAACTTCTTCAGCAATTCCTTAATATATTTCGATTGATTGATGAATGTCCCACTTTTTGCTTGCTTAATTTCCAATCCGAGAAAAAATGTAAACTCTCCCATCATGCTCATTTCAAATTCTTCCTGCATAGTCTTAGCAAAAACATGGCACATATTTTCATTAGTAGCACCGAATATTATATCATCAACATAAATCTAAATCAAAAAAATATCATCATTTTCGTATTTAATGAAAAGAGTTGTATCAATTTTTCCTCTTGAAAAGCCTTTTTCAATCAAGAAACCACTAAGTCTCTCGTACCACGCTCTAGGAGCTTGTTTGAGTCCATATAGTGCTTTTGTGAGTTTGAAAACATGATTTGGAGAAATATGATTTTCAAAACCTGGAGGTTGCTCAACATATACCTCTTCATTTATAAAACCGTTTAAGAAAGCACTTTTAACATTCATTTGAAAAAGTTTGAAATCTTTATAACAAGCATATGCATCTAGCATTCGAATAACTTCTAATCTTGCGACTGGTGCATATGTCTCATCATAATCGATTCATTCTTCTTGATTGAAACCTTGGGCTACAAGTCGAGCCTTATTTCTAGTAATGACTCCGGACTCATCTTTCTTGTTTCTAAAAACCCATTTTGTTCCAATAATAGTATGATTTTTGGGTCTAGGAACAAGTGTCCAAACATCATTTCTTTCAAATTGATTAAGCTCTTCTTGCATAGCTAGAATCCAAGATTCATCAAGAAGTGCTTCATCAATATTTTTAGGTTTAATCTGAGATAGAAAAGCAGTATGATTGCAAATATTTCTAAGAGATGATCGAGTGCTTACACCTCGTGAAGGTTCTCCCAGAATTTGTTCCATTGGATGATCTTTCACAAATTTTCACTGTTTGGTTGCATCTTGTATTAAATTTTGATAATCTTACCTGATGTCTCCATGTTGGACTTCCTCTATTGTGTTCTCTTTGTTGAGATTGAGATTTTTCGTATTATTTATACCTCCTGATTCTTCATCAATAGATTTCTTGGAGAGTAGAGAATTAGATTCATCAAATACTACATGCATAGATTCTTGTACAGTCAAAATCTTTTTATTGAATACTCTATAAGTTTTACTATTAGTAGAATACCCGAGAAAGATACTTTCATCAGATTTTGCATCAAATTTGCCTAAATTATCCCTGTCATTTAAAATAAAATATTTGCATCCAAATACATGAAAGTAACCAATGTTGGGCTTTTTCTCATTCCAAAGCTCATAGGGGGTTTTATCTAATTTGGACCTTAGCATAACTCTATTTATAATATAACATGCAGTACTTACTGCTTCGGCCCAAAAATAACTAGGCAAGTTGTTCTCATTGAGCATTGTTCTTGCCATCTCTTGAAGAGATCTATTTTTCCTCTCTACTACCCCATTTTGTTGAGGAGTTCGAGGAGCAGAAAAATTATGTACAAAACCATTTTCATCACAAAATGTTTCAATATTTTTATTAACAAACTCTTTTCCCCTATCACTTCGGATACTTGAAATAGTATAACCCTTTTTCATTTTGAATTCTCTTGCATAACTTGGTAAAGGCATTATGTGCCTCATCTTTATGAGCAAAAAAGATAACCCAAGTATATCTAGAGAAATCATCAACAATAACAAATGCATAATATTTTCCTCCTAAACTTACAACTCTATTTGGTCCAAAAAGATCCATGTGTATCAATTGCAGTGGTCTAGTAGTGGAAATATGTTTCTTGATTTTAAAAGAAGTTTTTGTTTGTTTACCAAATCGGCATGCATCACAAATTTTGTTTTTAAGAAAATTTGCCTTTGGTAAACCTCTCACAAGATTATTTTTTGAAAGTTTGGAAATAAGTTCCATGTTGGCACAAAATCCATGTGTAGATTTACATGAAACTTGAAACCTTGAGTTCAACAATATCATATCATAGGTTGTTACCCATTGTTGACCCCCGTGAGTTAGGGTTAGCGAATCTAAAAGATTTTGATTTCGCCCGTAGCCAAGAATTGTGGAACTCATACATATATGGATCCATGGTATTTTCCAAATTAGATTTATGGTCTGGCTACCGCCAAATCCATGTGGTCATGGAAGACATTTCCAAAACATCTTTTAGGACACACAAGGGTCAATATAAGTTTCTCGTGATGTCCTTCAATTTAACCAATGCCCCTTTTACCTTCCAATGGCTCATGAATGAAGTCTTTAAGCCATTTTTTAGGAAGTTTGTCCTTGTGTGTTTTGACAATATTCATATTTATAGCAAGTGTTGGACAGACCACATAGATCATTTGAGCAAGGTATTCGCAATTTTACAAGATAACTAGCTATACGCCAAGATGTCAAAATTTCGATTTGGGGTAGAATAAATTGAGTACTTGAGATATGTGATTACTACTGAGGGTATCAAGGCTGACTACTTTAAGTCCTTATGAGGATTTCTAGGTTTAATGGGATATTAATGTAAATTTATTAGGCACTACGATGCTATTGCTACCCCCTTACTCAGTTATTGGGTAAGAATGCCTTTCAAGCCTTAAAAAGACTATTACACAGCCACCAATTCTGAGACTTCCGAAATTTTCCAAGCAGTTCACAACGGATGTGATGCTAGCATCAAAGGTGTAGGGGCTGTTTTAATGCAGTCTAATCAGCCAATCACTTTTATGAGCAAGGCTTTGAAGGGAAGAGAGTTATTACTCTCCACATATGAAAAGTAAGTTTTCACATTGGTCATCGCTGTCCAAAAATGGCAATCTTATTTATTGGGTCATTCCTTCACCATTAAAACAGACCAGTAGACACTTAAGTTCCTTTTGGAGTAAAAAGTGGGCACACTAACCCAACAAAGGTGGTTGAATAAACTCTTGGGCTATGACTTCAATATAGCCTATAAAAAGGAAAAAAGAAATTAAGATAGCCGATGCCTTATCCGGTCAAAGTGACAAGATCGAGGAGGAAGAAGCCACAATAGCTATGATCTCATTTCCAAGCCCAGACTGGGTGGAAGAACTCAAAAGTAGCTATTCTCAGAGGTAAGCGATCGAGCCAATGACTATGGAGGTCGATAGATTGCAAGACCGCAGTTACATAACCCCCAAGTCCAAACAGTCTCGATTCTGCCATTGGACGTAGAGGTCAAAAGACCCTAAAGTCAATTAAATAGCCCTTAAGGTCGAGTGCAAAGACTTCTAGTGGAGCCAATGGTCAGGGAGGTCAAGAAACCCTAGGAACCCCTTGACTTGGCACTCAAAGACGAGTCTTGAGACACCAAGAAAAGCCATTGAACATGGAGGTCAATAAACCCCATGTCCCCTTGGTTGGCCACCAAAGTCGAGTCTAAAGACTCAAGGTAGAGACAATGAATGTGGAGGTTAAGATACCCCTCAACTCACTTATTTAGCCCCCAAAATCGAGTCCAAATACTCCCAATGGACCCAATCAGCCTAGTAGCCATATGACCCCAATACCATTTACTTGGCCTCTAAAGATAAGTTCAAAGACTCCCAATAGAGCCAATGGTCATAGAAGTCTAGAGATTCCATGACTCAATTACATATCTACCAAAGTTGACTCCAAAGACTACTAGTGGAATCAATAGTCGTGGAGGTCAAAGGACCCCAGGAATGCCTTAGCTCCCAAATTTGCATTTAAAGATTGTCAGCGAAGCCAATAAGCATGGAGATCAAGAGACCCCAAGATCCTTTTTACTTAGACACCAAAGCCGAGTCCAAAGACTCTCGATGGGGCCAATGGATATGGTGGCCAAGAGACCATTGGACCCTCTTTACTTAGCCCCCAAAGTGGAGTCAAAAGACTCCTAGTAAAGTTAATGCCGGTGGAACACAAGAGACTCTAAAACCCCCATTAATTAGCCCTCAAAGTCGAGTCCAAACACTCTTGATGGAGCCAATAGGTGTGGAGATTAAGAGAACCTAGGACCCCCTACTTAGTCCCCGAAGTTGAATTCAATGACACCCAATGGAGTCAATGGACATGGAGGTTAGGATACATAAGGACTCGCTTACTTATCTCCCAATGTATTGTCCAAAGACTCCCGATGAAGCCAATGGGCATCGACATCAAGAAATCCAAAGAGCCCCTTTCATAGCCCTAAAAGTCAAGTCCAGACAATCTCAATAAAGTCAAAGTCATGCCTAAAGACTTTCAGTAGAGCCAATGAACATGATAGTGAAGAGACCCCATCACCTCCTTTGATTAGCTCACAAATTCAAGTCCAAAGACTCCCTATTGAGTCAATGGACAAGGAGGCCAAGAGACCTTAAGACCCCCCTTACTTAGCCATCAAATTTGAGTCCAAGGATATACGGTCGAGCTAATGCCCATGGAGGTCAATAAACCCCAAGACCGCCCTTTTATAGCTAAAAACATGGAATCCAAAGATTTTTGATTGAGCTAAATGGCATGAAGGTCAAGAGAGCCTAAGACCCTTTAGATTACCCCTAAAATTGAGTTCAAAGACTCCCAAAATAGCCAATAGGCATAAAGGTTAAAAGACCAAAGGATCCCTTACCTAGCCCTTAAAGTCGAGTCCAAAGACTTTTAATGATTCCAATGCTCTTGGAGGTCAAGAAAGTCCAAGACCCCCATTGCTTGGCCCCTAAAGTCGAGTCCAAAAACTCCAGGTGGAGCCAATGAACGTGGAGGTTAAACCCCATGACTCCAACGTAGCCACCAAAGTCAAATCCAAAGACTGTCGATTGAGCCAATGGGAGTGAATGACGAAAGAACCTAAGATTCCTTACATTGTCCACAAAGTCAAGTCAAAAGACTACCAACAAAGCCAATAGACGTGAAGGTTAAAGACATGTAGTGGAGCCAATGGGCATGGCGATTAAAACACCTCAGGACCTCAAGACCTCAGGACCTTACATTACCACTAAAGTCAAGTTCAAATACTCCTAATAGAGTCAATTGGTATGGAGGTCAAGAGACCATAAGATCCATTACTTGGCCTTAAAAGTTGAGTCCAAAGGCTTTCGGTAAAGCCAATGCTCTTGGAGGTCAAAAGAACCTAGGACTCATTTTACTTGGCTCCTATAGTAGAGTCAAATAACTATAGGTGGAGTCAATGAATGTAGAGGCCAAGAGACCCTACGACCACCTACTTAGCCACCAAAGTCAAGTCCAAAGACTCCCGATAGAGTCAATGGATGTGAAGATCAAGAAAACTCTACCGACAGAGCCAATGGAAGTTGAACCAATGGGCAATGGGCAAGAAGGAGAAAAGAACCCAAGACCCCCTTATAGATTGCCCTCAAAGTCAAATTCAAACACTACCGACAGAGCCAATGGACGTTGAGGTCAAAGACACGCAGTGGAGCCAATGAGCTTGGTGGTCAGGAGACCTCAAGACCCCTTTTCTTAGCCCCAATGGGTGTGGACCATAAAAGACCCAAGAATCCTTACATAACCCCAAAAGTTGAGTCCAAAAAATTTCGATAAAGCCAAAGTCGACTTTAAAGGCTATTGGTGGACCCAATTGGCGTGGTGGTAATGAGACCCTATCACCCCCTTGCTTAGCCTGTAAAGTTGAGTCCAAAAGACTTCTTAGTGAGCAATGGACAAGGAGGTCAAGAGACCTCATGACCTTTCTTAATTAGCCACCAAAGTTGAGTCCAAGGATATGCGATAGAGCCAATGCTCATGGAGGTCAATAAATTCAAAGACTGCCCTTTTAAAGCCAAAAAATGGAGTCCAAAGATTTTTGATTAAGCCAATCGGTGTAGAGGTCAAGACACTTCAAGACCCTTTAGATTGCCCCTAAAGTTAAGTCTAAAGAATCCCGATAGACCCGATAGATGTGGAAGTCAAGAGACCATAAGACCCCTTACTTTTTCTTTTTTTTTTTATCAAGGTGTCAAGGCTACATGTCCCAAAATGGCCCATATCCCAATTTTATTAGAAGAACTCTCACTTATGGCCAAGGAATACTATGGTAATATCTTTACACTTAGAGGTAACAAGAATAAAATATACCAAGAACCCACATGTCCATGGGATCCCTTACTTGGCCCTAAAAGTTTGGTCCGAAGACTTTTGGTGGAGCCAATGCTCTTGGTGGTCAAAAAACCCAAGACTTCTTTAACCTGGCTTGCAAAGTCGAGTCCAAAGACTTCAGGTAAAGCCAATAAACGTGGAGACTAAGAGACCCCATGACCCCTTACTTAGCTACTAAACTCGAGTCCAAAGACTGTCAGTTGAACGAATGGGCGTGAAGGACAAAAGAGCCCAAGACCCACTTACCTTGCCCTTAAAGTCAAATCCAACCACTACCGACAAAGTCAATGGACATGGAGGTCAAAGACACGCGATGAAGCCAATGGGCATGGCAGTCAGGATATCCCCAAAATAAAGTCCAAACTCTATTGGTGGAGCCAATGGGCATGGATCTTTAGAGACCCAAGAATCCTTACATATCCCCAAAAGTTGAGTCCAAGAAATCCCGATAGAGCCAAAGTCTAGTCTAAAGATTTTTTATGGAGCCAATGGGCGTGGTGGTTAAAAGACCCATCACCCTCTACTTAGCCTGCAAATGGACATGGAGGTCAAGAGACCTCATGACCCCTCTTACTTAACCACCAAAGTCAAGTCCAAGGATACACGGTCAAGCCAATGCTCGTGGAGGTCAATAGACCCCATGACCGCCCTTTTGTAGCCAAGAAATCGAGTTGTAACATCCCAACCCAAAATTTGGATTTATTATTATTATTGTCATTGTTATTCTAAAATGTTACTATTTTATTGAATATATTTTGAGATGGTATTTTTCTTTAGGATTTCCCTTTGGATTAGCTTTCGATTTTTTTTAATTTTCTGGTTGTTATCATAGTTTAAGCCGAACAAAATCGTAACTCAAATACTTCACCTATATTCTTCGTTTTGGTTCCCCGTTTGAAATCAAATACAAACCTCAAACAAAACTCTTATCCCCTCACAATACCAACATCTAAAACAATCTTCAATTTCAAAATCCTGATCAAATACATACTCAAAGTTCAAACCAACTCAAATACTTCATCTCTTTCCTCTCCGTTTTGGTCTTCCAAGTAGAAACCAACTTCCAATCAAATATAAACTTGCGGCTCCCAATCGAAACCGAACCCAAACACTTCAAACTATTAGTTCTCAGAATCATTATCCAAAGTGTATAGCAAATTCAAACTTTCAGTAGAAAACCATCTATGTTGAAACCGACTCCTAACTCAACTCCAATTCAATCTCCATATTGATCACATTATGTACTTCTCCTTCGTCTCTAAAACCCAAACGAAGACCCTCAGATAAATCATACAAAATCACAGAGAAAGAAACTCACAACAGTCCAAAACCAACACCAAATAAAGCAGCTGCAACCCTCTTATACACCCACAACAACCTCACGGCATTTCTCCTCCCAGCCAACCAAGCAGCCACTTATAGTCATCAAAACGCCACCCACAAGCCACTGAAATTTCCGACAAACACCATAGCAACTAACCTACTCAGCAACTACTGAAAAACCCCAAGAAATTCTCGTTTCAACCAACGAAAACAGGGTAGTTTTCGCCCCTCTGTGTTACTGTCAAGCCATAACCCAAGCACCTTACCTCATCAGAAACCACCCAAAAACTGTCGAAAAATCCCAGTAGTCATTGTCGATCTCACTTCAGACCCCCACTACAAATACTTCTCTTTCAGTAAGCATCACTCACAAGCCCATTTTCTTCTCCTCTGCATTTTGTGTCTCCGTTGGCTTAAGCCTGCATTTTAATTCCTTTATGTGTTTTGTTTTAGTCTTCCTCAAATAGCCTTTTATTGGTCCTGTAATTTTGATTATGCCTTTTAATCCCTCTAGCCGAACCTTTGCCTTTTTTCTCAAGCCTTAGGGCTTTTACATATATTTTTAAATTGGACTTAATTTTATTTTAAATAAATGTGTGTTTTAAAATTTGTTAAGCCCAAAAGGAGATTTATTTCTTACAAAGTACTAAAGTTTTTAAGGCATTTTTTAAGTATATTTTAATATTTTATTAAATTATTTATTTGTTATAATTTTATATAATTAGAAGGTTACGACACGTTTATCTAGTAAATTAGTAACGATTAGTGTCTCGTATAAGTTACAAGTTACGACTTGAAATCAGGAAGCAGCGCTAAGAGGTAAGTAGCATGATTATACTCTTTACGCATATATGGTAAACGACATGTTTTTATAAAAATTATTATATATGTATAGCCATTATTTGAAAGCCTTTTTATGTACTCCAGTCATGAAAGTTTATGAGAATCCATGCATAATTTATAAGAAGGTTTATGCATTAAAGATATCTATGAAATGATATAGTTTTATGCATTAAAATAATTTATGAAAAATCATGATTTTATGAGAGAGTTATGCATTAAAATATTTATGAAAGATCATGAATTCATGTGAGGAAACATGCATTATGACATGTTACGAAAGTATATGATTTCATTTGAAATCTATGATATGATAAGAATGCAAGTAGCCTATGTATGATACAAAAACGGTATCTATTTATGAGCATATTGCATTGCTAGGTCGTACATACTGGCGGTGCACCCAGTATGTCTTCCTTATATATGGATTCCCCAACCCACAGTCATGGATGAAATCAAAATCTTTTTAAATTCACTAATCCTAACTCACGGGGGTCAACAGTGAGTAACGGCTTATAATATGATAAAATATGATAAGATCATAAAAAACTCAGGTTTTTCAGCATCTATGAAAAGCATGTTCAGCATTTATGAAAGGATCATATTCATGTTATTATATATATAATAATAAGTATACATGAAAATCAATTATTATTATTTATATCGTATGATGTGTTATTTATTGAGTATTCGACTTATTTTATTTTATTTATGTGTTTCTATGTTTTTTTTCTAAACCATCCCAGGTGATGAGGATGCACAGCTGGCAGGATTTGACTCAGGAAGGCGATACAGAAGTCTAGACAGTGTATCAATTGAAATTTTATGATTTTTGTGAATAAAATTGTAACGTCTCTAATTTACGTTTGGAATTTAACATAAACTGAAGTGTCGTGACTTATAACGTTAGGCTACAAATCTCATTGCTCATGCTAGAAATTATATGCATGCGCTTAACTTACTAACAGTATGTAAAATCTATTGCAGCGAAATAAGGTTAATTCCAGAAATCAAAAGAGAAATCTAATTATAATCACATGGTAAGCTATAGTAAAGACCCATATCCTTAAAAAACATCAAGCATACTGTACCAAATTTCTTCCTTAATACGTATCAATATCTGATATTCCCAAGACAAATATTCAACTACCATCTGTTACCCTCAAGGGTTCTTTTCCACCTTCTTTATAATCTTGTCATCAACAATTAATCACTTCATCAAAAGCAGAGTATTCTGTAAGACCCTCAGGGTACCTCAGAACCTCCTGTGACATCTGGATCTTGTGATGAATCATCTTTTCATGCAATAACGTTTATCATCTCAGAAGGAATGATAGATAAAATCAAAAGATTGAAATTTCAAAAAATCATCAGTAAGTACACATATAACATAATAATAACATAGCCACGCTTTACAAATAATATGTGCTTGCATGAACTTATGACTCATAATAGGACTTATACTTGACTTATGTCATGACTTATGCTTAACTATTACTTGAGACTTATGCTTGACTTACGCACCCTTTTTCAAAACTTGCATACTTTTATAAAAAAAAAATAAAATTCATGAAAACGGGTGCAAAACTTTTTGTAACATATCAAAAAAAATTTCTTGAAATTCTTGTTCTTTCATGCTTTCATTTTTGTTCGTGTAATTCTTAATCTTGACCTTGACGGCAGATCGTAACGCCTTCACCGTCGGGTTTCTTAGCATAATAGTTGTCAGCTTTTATATTCTCGTCAGTCATCCGACAGTTACGTATCGCCTTCATCGTTGTAACAAACCTTATCATATTATGATGACAATTACGTATCGTCCTCACTGCCAATCATATCAGTCATACGGTAGTTACATATCGCCTTCACCGTCATGACATAACTTCTTATTATTCAATGGCAGTTACGTATCGCCATCACTGTCGGCTTTTATATTCTCGTCAGTCATACAGTAGTTACGTATCGCCTTCACCGTTGGCACGTCAATCATCTGGCAATTACGTATCGCCTTCATAATCTTTTTTTTTTCTTATTCTTGTTTTCTTTTGAAAACCATGAGATCTTAAAACATATGGCTTGTACCATGAAAGATCATGCCTACCCACTTGACCTTACTTGTGCATGGTTTATGACTTAAAACATATGATCTTGTGACGTAATTGGACAAGCATGTACTCTTAGACTTTTTAATACCTGCTACTTATTTTCATAGGTCATATGAGACTTTCATGCAAGTGGCATATATTCATGGGTCATATGACATGTGACATATAAGACAATACCTTATCAATAAATGGCATATACATATTCACGTACATCAGATATCATTCATCAGCTAAAACATACATAAATCATGTGGAGAGACATAAAAAAATAATAATAATTTAATCTTAACCTTAATAAGTATAAGGCCGAACCTTAAAGTGAAGTTAACTCAATATTCTCTTCTCATTTTCTTAAAATCAACTTATTCTCCACTTAAATTATCTTGAGAACTCCATCACTTAGACCAAACTAACCCATAGCCGAAAGTCCTCATACACTTAGTAACATATTTTCTTCAACTATTCTTTAATCAAATATTAATTCCATCACCGATATATCTTACCCTATTCTTCAATAAATTCAATAATATAAATATCCTCAATCCCTCAAGAATTTATGTAAATTACCCTATAAATCACTTATAAAATTAAAACTCAAAACACCTATAGGTATTCCACCCAAACCTAACCCTTGCAAGTCTCAAAACCCAAGTCTCTTGTTACCCAAACTTCTCATAGCATTCCCTCTAACTTCCATCCTTATTTTCATAAAATAATTCCTTGCTTTACAAAAGACTTCCTCCATATACTTCCTTATTTCTCTATAGAATAACTTATCACAATCATACATGGATTCCATCATTCAATCAACATAATACTTATTTCAAAAAGTACAAACAATATCATGTTAATTCCATATGTACAAATAAATGCTAAGACTAGGTTATATGTGCACTTACTAATTTATCCAACAGCTTAGAATGGTTTATCTTGAAGATTCCTTTGAAAGATCACTAAAACTCCTTGAGAAGTGATTGTAGGCTCTGGTTGATAAAAACTAAGATCGAGGCTTTTCTAAATAGAATTGGCCATGTGTTTCAAAATGGAAAATGGAGGAGGAACATCCCAACATATAGTGTTCAACCTCCCTAAGCTAAAAGGATGGAAGAAAAGTTCAAAAACCATTTGTATGCTCCCTTGCCATGCCACATACCCTCCTTTAGGCCTTAGTGTAATCATTTCTCTTTCTTTAGGCTTGGTTGGCAAGCAAAAAATCAAGGGCTTATTGTGCCACTTGTCCTTACACTTGAAAAGTTGTCATGTAATTTTTAAATATATTTCAAGAGAAAAACCCATGCTAAGTCAGTTACCAAGTCAAAGTCGGTGCTCACTATGCTTAAGTTGGTTCTGTCAACTTCAAGCCCGATTTCGTCCTTGATTCAGTCAGTATCTCTTAGAACTCAAAACATGAAAGTAGTAGATATTTCTCTTTGTGTTCCATAGTATCTTAAATAATCTCAACTCAAAATTAAATGAGAAATTTATTCCCAGATTACCGAGAGACGTCGAAACTATCAAAATTACCCAATCCAATTTCCTCCATAAAATATACTTTGCTTGATTCATTGAAACTCTATGCAAGTCTAACTCTTCTTTTCACACTATAATTTCTTGTAATTCCAATTAAACAAAAGTTCTCTTGGTGCCAAGTGTCTCAAATAATTGTTCAAACACTTAGATATTTTTCAAATATTTTTCCTTCACCTAATTTGTATCTTATTCCAAGTTTTGTTCCATTATACATATGCTTAATACCAATAAAGGGTTTATAGAAAATATATTTCTAAAAAGTTTCAAAAATTAACTAAAATAAACCTAAAGAATTAAAATCATTCCAAGTATCAAAAATTTAGTAGAAATAAAAATTCGGGTTATCACAAAAATATTTTTATAAATACATGTAATTTCAATATTTTAAACAAATGCTTCCGCTGACTCTCTTAAAATTTTATAAAGATTATTTCATTTATTATAAAACGTTTGTATCTGGTGCATTTTGTAAAGAAAAGTTTTAGTAGCACACTGACTCCCTAAAATATTTTAACAATGCTATATTTGAGAGCAAGGTGTTACTTGAGTCCAATGAATCCCGACGGAGCCAATAGGCGTGGAAGTCAAGAGATCGCCGAACCCTTTACTTAGCCTCTAGAGTGGAGTGCAAAGATTTCCAATGGAATCAATGCTCTTGAAGGTCAAGAAAACCATAAGCACCATTACTTGCCCCCCAAGTCAAATCCAAATACTCCAAGTGGTGCAAATGAATGTGGAAGTTAAAAGACCCCACGACCCCCTACTTAGCAACCAAAGTCAAGTCCAAAGATTGTCAGTTGAGCCAATGGGATTGAAGGACAAAATAACCCAAAACCCCCTTGCATTGCCTTCAAAAGTCAAGTTCAAAGACCACCGATAAAGCTAATGGTCAAAGAGGTCAAAGACACACGATGGAACCAATGCGCGTGGCAATCAAGAAACCTTAGGACCCCTTTACTTAGCCTCAAAATAAAGTCCAAATATTCATGTTGGAGCCAATGGGCATGGACCTGATAACCCCTCATATCACCACAAAGGTTGACTCCAAACAATACCAATAACCCAAAGTCAAGTCTAAGGACTTTTGGTGGAGCCAATGAGCATGGTGGTGAAGAGACCCTTTCACCCCTGTTTGCTTAGCCTACAAAGTCAAGCCCAAAGAATCCCTATTGAGCCAATGGGCAAAGAGGTCAAGACACCTCATGACCCCCCTTAGTCAGTCGCCAATTGGCATGAAGGTCAAAATAACCTAAGACCCATTAGATTGCCCCTAAAGTCAAGTTCAAATACTCTTTATAAGTCCAATAGGCACGAAGGTCAAGAGACCGTAAGATCCCTTAATTAGCCCTTAAAGTCAAGTCTAAAAACTTTCAATGGAGCCAATGAACATTGAGGTTAAGAGACCCCATGACCCCATACTTAGTAACCAAAGTCGAGTTCAAAGACTGTTGGTTGAATCAATGGGCGGGAAGGGCAAAAGAACCCAATACCCCTTTACATTGCCCTCAAAGTCAAGTCCAAAAACTATCGACAAAGGCAATGGACTGGAAGGTCAAAGATACGCGGTGGAGCCAATGGGTTGGCAATCAGCACAACTCTAGACCCCTTCACTTAGCCCCAAAATAAAGTTCAAATACTTCTCGTCGAGCCAATGGATTTTAAGAGCCAATGGGTCCAAATACTTCTCGATGAGGAGTCTTTAGACTCAACTTTGGATTCTCTTAATCTCCATGTCCATTAGCTCCATCGGGAGTCTTTGGACTCGACAACTGTCAGTTGAGCCAATGGGTGTGAAGGACAAAAGAACTCAAGACCTTCATATATTGCCCACAAAATAAACTCCAAAGATAACCGACAAAGCCAATGGATAGGAAGGCCAAAGACACGCGAGGAGCCAATGGATTGACAATTAACATACCTCAGGATCCCTTTACTTAGCCCCAAAATAAATTCATAATACTCCTAGTGGAGCCATTAGGCATGATCATTAAGAGACCTAAGAACCCCTGGTGGAGCCAATAGGCGTGGCATGGACATTAAGAGAGCCAAAAGTCAAGTCCAACAAATTTTGATAGAACCACCTGGCATGGAGATTAAGACCCTTTAAATTGCCACTAAAGTTGAATCCAAAAACTCCCGATAGAGCCAATAGGCGTGGAGGTTAAGAGACCATAGAATCCTTTACTTACCCCTTAAGGTAAAGTACAAAGACTTCATGTGGAACCAATGCTCTTAGAGGTCAAGAAAACTCAAGACTCTCTTTACTTGGCCCCCAAAATCGAGTCCAAAGACTTTAGGTAAAGCCAATGAACGTGCAGGTTAAGAGATCCCATGACCCCTTACTTAGTGACCATAGTCAAGTCCAAAGACTGTCGGTTGAGCCAATGGGCATGAAGGACAAAAGAACCCAAGACCCATTTACGTTGCCCTAAAGTCAAGTCCAAAGATTTATAACAATTTCAATGGCAGTAAGGTCAAAGACAAGCAGTGGAGCCAATGGGTTGGTAGTCAGAAGACCTTTAGACTCCTTACCTAGCCCCAAAATAAAGCCTTAGTACTTTTGGTGGAATCAATTGGCGTAGATGTTAAGAGACCCAATAGCCCATTGGTGTCTCTAGCCTCTGCTTGTTATTTGATGGTAGCTGAGTGCCAGGATATGCACCACAAGGTCACACATCCTAAACGTTCATGACAAACAATATGTATACACCTAAGAACTAGCAATATGCAATATATTTGCAGCAAAAAATGTAAAGGGATTGGTTAAACTAAGCAACGCCATAGGCAATTGCATAACACATGGTATCATAAATTTAAACATTTACCCAAAACATTGTTACATAATCCATTAAGGTAGCATATTTATAACCATCAAAATGGGATAAGACATAATCTCCTCAAACACGAGACCAAAAAACCACAATAAACTAAGTCTTCATAAGCAATTCAAAAGTCATTTCCTTCCAAAAGAAATATGGTATGTATCCTTCCAATCATGGCTTAGTCCATTAATTCAAAATTGTCCTTAGTTTTTCGAAGAGTTTCATGTTCTCAACAATGAAACGGTCGGCAGACTCGATGCCATCTACCATAGTGGCTCTGTCGAGCCTACACTGCTTGTCAACATCTCCTTCTCCTACGGGGGTGTCTTCTTCTCTGGGGTGGCATCTTCTAACCCTATCACAATTTCTACTGTTCCAGGAAGGGAATGGTAGTAGAAACTAACAGAATGAGAAATCTCAGGAAGTAATCACAAAATATACCAAAGTTAACGCAAGCATACAAGAGGTATATCATGCAATGCATGAGTACACATGGACTTGATAGTTAATTGAAACTGAACTTGACTTATGCACTGACACTTTCAAAAAACATGTAACACAGACTTATCATTTTTAGAAAATCATTCTTTCTTCATATTTTTTATTCATCATTAACAGATTTTGTCCTTGTAGAGAATATCACAATATTTGCATCAAGTGATCCATAACAAAGAATATTACGAGACTTTTGCCAAGTAATCCATAATATATGAGCTCTTATTCCTGCTCAGAGAGTGGACACAACACGATTTCCCTTTGCACCGCTTGTTCCTACAAATTACAACACCGTCAACGATTTGTGCGTTGTGATAAATACGTCTTAAACAGAGATTTAACATAATAACTCAACAATACTTCCCCGAGCTACATGCTTTATGTACCCATTAGCGTTAGGTGCCTCCTCGCTCCAATATCCTTTAAAAAGAATCCATTCAAGACTCGTCGACAGTCTTTGTCGACCTAGGCCACTCCATTCTTAAGCACTCCAGAATGGACAGAAGAGTGCCACTGGGACAATCTCCCACCCTAGCACTTGAGGTCGTGACAAAATATCTTGAACACTTTTCTTTGAAAACATTTTCCTTTCAAAATCACTTTACCCAAATGCATGTGACATGAGACTTAAGACTTATCTTCCTTGTACTTGATATATCGCGTATGAGATATCGTGCATGAAATAACCAAACATTGCATGTCTAATTCATAGCATGATAATATAAATCACATGAGATGCCAAACCAAAAGCATGGATCCATAGGAATAAGCCTTGGCCAACACATATATGTACATAAACATGAAATTTGTTCACTCAAACATGATCCAATATTCACTTATATCTCATAGGGGTGTGATGAGTGTACGAAAATGTACTCTAAATACCCTATTAGTGAATTAATATGTTAAAATGTGAATAGAAATAATAAGATATAATTTTATTATTGAATTTTATTTTTATTTACATTGAGATATGTTTAAGCACATTTTTATAATATTTTAAATCTCAAATATTACACTTTTAGTAGGTGAGAGATGGCTTGCAAATTTGGGCTTGTTTACTTCACTTTGGGCCGACAACACATGGACAGTATCTCAATATCTCAAATGGGACCGAAGTGTTTCATTGGGAATTAAATTCCACTTCACACTTTACACAAGAGAAGCCATTCAAGTCTTGTACATAACAGGTAGCACATGGAAGGGCTTAACTTCAAGTGAGGCATGGCACTTATATGGCCACAAGCTTTGATTGGCATTAGACTTTCCCATAGGCCCACAACAACTCACTTGGGCTTCAACTTTATGCACTTTACAAAACTGGATTCACACATACCAAATAAAGGCCATGCGTTTGCTGCTTTCCAATTAAATGTAAAAGGGGCCCAAGCAAGTTTTGATGGCCGCACGTAATTGTTAGGAGTTTTAATTAGGTATGGCATCTCAATTGGAACAGAGACATATATTTGTTTATGAGAGGACAACGCTGCAAACAGAGAATAGGAAATGGAGAGCGGAACAAAAATGCGACACACAGACGAATTTTCATGGCCGTTTGTGTGATTTTCCCTTGGAGAATTGTGTTGTCCATTCAGTTTATGGGTAACTAAATTCTCAAGAAGGGTTAGAGATAAACTTGCACACCAAATAGTATTTTTAATTTATTTTTAATTCATGTATTTGATCTTTAATTTATTAAAACTCTTTGTTTTATCATTCTCAATTTATTGATATTTTCTTCTCTAAATAATTTTAGAATTTATTTCATTTATGGATCCAGCCATGCTTTTTCTATTGAATGAATTAGTTTTTTTATTATTTTTGGATCAATTAATTGTCTATATTGATTTAATTCTCTATAGTAATATCGCTATATGGGTATATTATTGACGTTGAATTTTCTCAATATGGATAACAATTTGCATAATTTAAAAGTGATGAATGATTTTCTAAAGGGTTGCATTTGGTTTAATATTGGTTTATAATTCTATATCTTCCGATTGAGAATTTTGAAATTGAATTCTCATTTGAGTTATCAATGAATTAAGAATAATTAAAATGTCGAATATGTGCAAGAGATTTTCAACGCTCTACTATTGGTCAAATTTGAATACTTTTTTCGTTAATCGCTTTATTTCAATTTTAATTTGCATTTAAAATTAATTTTTGTTTTCTCATCAATTATTTGATATTTTTTTTAGTTTCTTTGCTACTCTACTATTTTTTTAATTTGTCTCCCTATGAAATCGACACCCTAAAGTTACACTACAATTACCTCATTATTATTTAGGTGTAATCAAGATCAAAGCAAAATACAAAAAAGCATGAAATCACAACATTTAAGCAAGAATTGAACTCATTAACTCTTGGTGGAGCCAAATACATGTTCTAAACAAATGAGTCATTATATTTTCATCATAGTCAAATCATATATGGGTTCCATTATCCATTTTCATGTTATCCAAACAAAGTATTCATTCCATATATTCGAATCCAAGATCATAGAACAATTATATATAGAAGCAACAATCAAATAATATTATTCAAGGCAAAGAAAACAACCAAAAGATATAAACAAATATATAAATGTATTGACCAAGAGTAAGTTGAGTAAATACTTACAAAAATCTATGAAATAATAGAAAAGCAATCTGTAATTTAAACATACTACTTATTAGAACTCGAATCTAAAAACCTATCATAAGATCTTGAGTGTGTGAAGGTTTCCTATAATTAAGCTTTTGGCCTCTAGGGTTTTTCACCAAGAAAATACTTTGTTTCACTTGTAAACTTGCATCAAACTTAAAAGAAATCACATAAACAACATGAGAATCGAAAAAAACTAGTGTACCCTCCACCAAACTCTCGGCCTTAAGGGTTTTTAGGAAACGCTAATTCGCTACTACGAGAAAAAGTGTAAAAGTGTGTTTTTTGTCATTTCAAGAACTCCTATGAGATTTGAATCTCGTGGTTGAGTAAAATGACAATTGTAAATGTAAAAACCAAACAAAAATCCAAGCCTTACCTCGATCTCCAACTTTTAAGGGTTGAAACTTCAATCTCCACGTGTTTGGTTGGCAAAAAAATGCTAGAAAATGCATGAATCTTTAAGAAAATGAGAGATAAGTGTTTGTAGAGTGGGAGGACTTATGAAAATTCTAAAATGGGCAAGAGAGAACCCTCGTGCTTGTTCCTCGTGCCTTTTAATAAAGTCCCTTCATCTCCACATCTTTGCCTCAACTTCCATGCATGGTGACGCTTGGCTCAACCCTTGCACCTCCTTTCTTCTCTATGTTCAAAAATCTCCTAGAAATCTCATCATTGGATTGTCTTGGGAAGGCACACTTGGGGTGGCGTGAGTTATGGTTCCCATGGCCGAATCTCACATGTATTTCCTTCTTTACCCTTCCTTCTTCCAAACAAGCTAGTTCATTTCAAGGGCATGTGAGTAATTTGATTTATTTCCATCTTAAGACTCAACGCAAGAGTGACTTGTGGAAACTTCCTAGCCTTTCCGCCAATCCCTCCTCTTTCCTTCATCCATTTTACCTTTTCACTTTCCCGAAAAATCTTCTTAAATCTCATTGGTCAAAAAAAGGAAACAAATGACACATGGCAAGTGATGAGTGTGTGTGAGTGGGTATTGGCCAAAAATCAGGGGGCAAATCTGTCCAAATCCTTGCTTCCTGTTTCCAACATTAGGCAAGTTTGACATGTGGCATGATTTAGGGGATCCTTGAGTGCAAATAAGGAAAATCCTGAAATCAAAGTGTGTCCCTTAACTTTCTCCATGCAAATCTCCTAGATTGGCTCATTTTTATCCTTTCTTGAATCTAGTTTCCAAATCTATGCATCGAAATTTGAAATTTCCCCACAAAACAAGCCTCAGGCTTGAATCAAGGGTCTTTACATGTATGACAAGTGTCAATCTTTCCATACTAGGCGTGTAACACACTCTTAGGCTTCTCTATGTATTTATCTCTCTCCTTTAGTCCAATATCTAGATCAGATTCATAGTGCGTTGCTTGTAAGATACATGGCACTTGAGATTAAGGTTAGTCATGGGTTTTGGACTACTAGGCTTGGGTTAACAAGTAAGGGCCAAATCCCCTTAAACTCTAGGGCTAATTCCATCACTTGAACCCAATTGAATAATTCAATCTAGGGCCTCCCAAAAGACTAATGTCTCTAAACAAGCTAAAAGTCAAAGCTAAGTCTGGGTCATCACAAACCCTTTACATATCTCCCCGAAAGTCAACCGAAGTACTTTCGATGGAGCCAATGCTTGTAAAGATCAAGAGAACCCAAAACCCCTTAGAACCACCCTGGTTAGCCCCAAAATTCAAGTCTAAAGACTTCAAGTAGGGTCAATTATCATGGTACTTAAAAGGCCATACGGCTCTACTTAGCTAGCCCAAAAGTCGAGTCAAAAGACTCTTGATGGAGCCAATGATCGTAACGGTCAAGAGACCGCAAGACCTACCTAACTTAGCCCCCAAATTTAGGTTCAAAATACTCCCCGTAGAGCCAATAGGCATAGAGGTCAAGAGAACTAAGAACCCCCTACTTAGGCCTAAAGTCAAGTCCAAAGATGCAATGTGGTGCCAAAGGGCGTTGAGGACAGAAGACATCAAGAACCCCTTACTTAGTTTCCAAAGTGGACTCCAAATACTCCTGATAGAGCCAATGGGGGTGGTCGTTAAGATACCGTAGGATCCCTTTGATTAGCCCCCAAATCCAAGTCCAATTACTTCCAGTGGGGCCAATGATTGTGGTGGTTAAAAGGCCCCATGACCCCACTTAACTAGCCCAAAGTCGTGTCAAAAGACTGCATATGGTGCCAACAGTCGTAGCGGTCAAGAGACCCCAAGACCCTCCTAACTTAGCACCCAAATTGGAGTTCAAATGCTCCCAGTGGAGCTAATAGGCGTAGAGGTCATGAGAACCAACAACCTTATACTTAGCCCAGAAACCCATACTTAGCCCCTAAAGACTCCCAATGGTGCCAAAGGGCGTTGAGGTCAGAAGACGTCCGAAACCCTTTACTTAGATTCCAAAGTGGAGTCTAAATACTCATGATAGAGCCAATGGGTGGACGGTTAAGATACCTTAGGACTCGTTCTGCGTCCAAATACTTCCAACGGGACCAATGCATGTGGTGGTTAAAAGGCTCTATGACCCCGCTTAGCTATCCCCTAAGTCGAGTCAAAAGACTTCTGATCGAGCCAATGATCATAGCGGTCAAGAGACCCTAGGACCCCCCCACTTTAGCCCCAAAAGTCGAGTCCAGTTGCTCCCAATGGAGCCAATAGGCGAAGAGGTCAAGAGAAGCCAAAGGGAGTGGAGGTTAAGATACTCAGAAACCTTTTACTTGGCCCCTCAAGTTGAATCCAAAGATTTCCAATTTAGCCAATGGTCATGCAAATCAAGAGACCCCACGAGCCTCTAGTTGAGTCCAAAGAATCCCAATAGAGGCAATGAGCATAGAGGTCAAGAGACCTTAGGACCCCCTTATCTATCCCCCAAAGTCAAGCCCAAACAATCCAACTTAGCCAATGATCGTTGAGGTTAAGAGGCCTAATGACCCCCAATACTTGGTCTCCAAAGTCAAGTCTAGATGCTCCTAGTGAAGCAAACGACCGTGGAGATCAAGAGACCCTAGAACACCCTTACATAGCCCAAAAGGTGGAGTGCAAACACTCTCGGTGGAGCCCATGGGTGTGGAGGTCAAGAGACCCCAAGAACCTTTTACTTAGCCGTCAAAGTCGAGTCCAAACACTCCAGATAGAATTAATAAGCTTGGTGGTCAAGAGACCACTAACCCTCCTCACTTATTCCGCAAGTCATTTCTAAAGACACTTGGTGGAGCCAATGCACATAAGGGCCACGTGACCCCAAAACCTCATTTCCTTAGCCATGCAAGTCTAGTTAAAAGTCTCGCAGTGGCTCCAATAGTCGTGGAGGTCAATACACACCATATTTGCCTTTACATAGCCTTCAAAGTTGAGTCCAAAGACTAATGATAGTCTCAATAATTGAGCCAAAGACTCCCAATAAAGCCAGATTGTGTAGAGGTCTGGAGACTTGAGGATTCCCTTACTAAGTCCCATAAGTGTTATCTAAATACTCTCAATGGAGCAAATGGGGATGAACGTCAAGAGACCCCGAGACCCCCATGACTTAGACCCAAAAGTTGAGTCCAAAGACTCTTAGTGGAACTAATAGTCATGAAGGTCAAAATATCCCAAGTTTTCCCTTACTTAGCTCCCAAATTTGAGTTCATAGACAACTGGTGAAACCAAATGATGTGGAGGTCATGAGACACCAACACCCCTTACCTAGCCCCTAAAGACAAGTCCAAACATTACGTGTTAAGCTAGTGAGTGTGAAGTGGAAATGAACCCAACACCTCTTTGGATTGCCCCTATAGTCGATTCCAAAGACTCCTAGCAAAGCCAATAGGTTTGGGGTTCGAGGTTTGGGGTTCTGGATTCCAAATCTAGGGTTTAGGATTTAGGATTTGGGGTCTAGGGCCTAGTGTTTGGGTCTGAGGTCTAGGGTCTAGGGATATGGGTTTGGGTTTGGGTTTGGGGTTTAGAGTTTTGAGTCTGGGGTCTGAGGTCTAGGTTTTAGGATTTAGGTTCAGGATTAGGGGTTTCAGAGTTTAAGACTTGGGCTTCAGCATTCACCATTTAGTGCTTGGGATTTAGGATCTTGGTATGGGGTCAGGGGTCTAGAGTATGGGTCTGGGTTCAGGGTTCAGGATTCAGAGTCTTTGGGATTCTAGGTTTGAGGTTCAGAGTTCTGGGTTTGGGTTTCAAGTTTCGAGATTTCAGTTTTAGGGTTCGAGGTCTAGATTTTGGGTTTGGGTTTTGAGGTCATGGTTCATGGTTTAGGATCTACAGTTTTGGGTTTGGGGTCTAGGTTTTGGGATCTGGGGTGTAGTGTCTAAGCTCTAAGGTCTAGGTCTGAGGTTTAGGGTCTAGGATCTAGTGTCTAAGAGTTCAAGATTCGGCATTTGGGGTTTGGTGTTTTAGAGTTTGGGGTCTTGGGTTTAGGGTTTAGGGTCTAGAGTCTAAATTCCTAAGTCTAGGTTTCTAGATTAGAGGTTCACAGTTCGGGTTTTAGGGTTAGGGATTTTGAATATGGGGTCTAGGGTCTAAGCTTTGGGCTCTATAGTCTGGGATCTGGGGTTTGGGATTGGAATCTTAAGTCCTAGGTTCTGGATTTGAGGTTTGTGATTTAGGGTTCATGATCTAAGGTCTTAGGTCTAGGGTCTTGAGTTTGGGTTCTGAAGTCTAAGGTTCAAGGTTCTAAATTCGAGGTTCTGAATCTAGGGCTAGGCATTCTGGTCTTGGGTCCGGGGTCTGGGGCCTCGGATTTAGGGTCTGGGTTCAGGTTCTCTATTTGTGTTTCAGGGTCTATGGTGTTTGATCTGCAATCTAGGGTCTAGATTTTGGGGTTTAGGTTCGGTGTTCATGATTGAGGGTCTCAAGATTTAGGGTTTGGGGTTCGACACTCAATGTCCAGTGTTTGGGATCTGGAATCTTAGTATGGGATCTAGGGTTTTGGGGTTCGAGATTAAAGATTCGGCATTTGGGGTTCAAGTTTTGGAGTTTAGGTTTCGAGGGTTTGGGTTTGGTGTCTAGGTTCGGGGTCAGGGTTCAAGGTTCAGGGTTGTGGTTTGATGTTCAAAGTCTTGATTCTAGGGTTTGCGGCTTGGTTTCTAGGCTCTGAGGTCTAGGGTCCAGGGTTTGGGTTTTGAGTCTCGAGTCTCGAGTCTCGAGTCTAAGGCTTAAGATCTAAAATTTGGTGATGAGTGTACGAAAATGGACTCTATATATCTCTAGTATTGGATTAAAATGCTAAAATGTGAATAGAAATAATGAGATATAATTTATATTATTAAATTTAATTTATATTTACATTGAGATATGTTTAAGCATAATTTTATAATATTTTAAATTTCAAATAATACGATATTGCAATATTGCAATATTGGCATGTGAGAGATGGCTTACAATTTAGGATTCAAAGTTGCATGCATATTTAAATCTTCACTTTGTGAATGAGCCACACTTGACTACCATTGGGCCGCACGAATTCATTTGGAGATAATTGAATGAGTACTATTACATTCAGTCATTTTTGTGCGCTCCTTGCGCACTCTGCTCATATAATTGGTTTTTATATTTTAAAAAGCTGATACAACCAATCATATTGTTGGAGTGCACAAAAATGACTGCACATAGAATTTTTTGAATTAAAGAGAAGGCATTGAGCTTTGGACCTTGTTGGACCACATGGTGCCTCACTTCAAGAACTGGGCTTCATTTTGACAACAATACACGGCATTTTCATATCCTCCACCTTGGAATACAAGAGCCCACGCACGTGGTATTAGACCAAGCTGCACCTCAATGTGATTTTGCTAGGGAAATTAAACACGACACTTTAAGTTGACCGAACGGCTACAACACACACACACACACATATATACTTGTCTTCAGTTTGGGCGTCGTGACATGCACAGAAAGAGACGAAACAAAAAAGAAAAGAAAACTGATTTATGGCCGGCTACTATTTGATTTTTCTTAGAATTTTGTTGTCCATCATGTATATGGGCAACTAAGTTCTTATGTAAGGTTAAGGATGAACTTGTACACTTGATGATATTTTTCATTTCTTTTTTATTCATGTATTTGATCTTTATTTATTCAGACTCTTTTGTTTTATCAATCCCTAATTATTGTTGGTATCTTTTTATCTCCAAATAATTATAGAATTTATTCCCTTTATAGATTCAGTCATGCTTTTTCTATAAAATGATTTAGATCTTTGATTGTGTTGGGATCAATTTATTTTCTATATTAATTTAATTCTTTGCTATAATATTGCTTTCTGAGTATATTTTCGTTGTTGGTTTTTGTCAATAGAAATAATAATTTATGTAGTTTAAGAGTGGTGAATGATTTATCAAAGGATTACAATTGATTTAATTTGGTTTATAGTTTTATATCTTCCAATCGAAAATTTTGGAATTAACTTCTCAATTGTGTTATTCGATGAATTAAGAATAATTAAAAATACTTGATTCATGCAAGGAATTCCATTAATCATTGTAATTTTGTTTCATTAATTATTTTATTCGTAAATTTGAGTAATTTTTCCATTAATCATTATGTTTCATTTTAAATTTCATTTAAAATTAATTTTTGTTCTCTCATTAATAATTAATCTTTTTTTTTTAGTTTCTTTGTTCTTTCTTTGCTTCTTTAATCTATCATTTTGTGGAATCGACACCTCAAAACTGTACTACAACCATTGCGTTAATCTTAGGGCTTAACCTTTTAGGGTCTATGGTTATGAGTTCTAGATTGTGAGTCTGGGGTTCTAGACATGGGTCTAGGGTCTAGAGTTTAGGGTTTAGGGGTCTAAAGTCTAAAGTCTAGAGTTCTAAGTTCTAGGTTTTGAGTTTGGGGTTTCGAATATGGGGTATAGGGCATGAAGTCTGGGGTCTAGAGTTTAGGGTTTGAGGGGTTCAAAATTTAGGGTTCGATGTTCAGTGTTCAGGGTCTGAGGTATAGGGTCTGGAGTCTAAAGTCTGGGGTCTAAAGTTTGGTTTTTGGGCTCTAGGGTCTCGGGTTTGGAAGGTTCTGGATTCTTGTTCGTGGTTCGGACTATGGTGCTTGTTTACACAAGCAGGTGTTCAACATATTGTATGTTAATCTTAGATGATAAGGAGGTAGTGTACATGTGTATTTGGGGAGACACGTGTATCTGACAGATTTACCATATGTAAAAGGTAATATGTCCTATGCATATGCATGTATCTTAGGTGAAGAGTAGATTGCTTCTAGTTTTTATGTACTAGATAGAGAATGATGTTAAGTTATGTGTATGCGTATAGGTTGGTTGCCATCTAACATGCACATGAATGGACTGCATGGTATGAGCATAGCGTGGAGACCGTGTAAGTATTTTGTTTATACAGTTTTAGAGTTTTCTAAAGATATGAATGAAATGTAAAGAAAACAATTATCTTTACGATGCTTTAAAAAATGAATGACATTTAATGAAAAGATGCTAAGTATATATCTTCAAGTATATGTATGTAATGACTATTCTTGGTAGCCCCTTTTACGCAACCCAAGTATTAATTGTATGTATGTGATGGATGACTATACATTGTAGTATTGGATGTAGTCTTTAAAATGAAAACATGAGGCTTATGCCTTATACTTTATGAACTAATGTTTGAAGCAATGCGAAGATAGACTTTTAAAATGTTCCTATGAATGGTATGCTTTATGGATGCCATGAGTTTATGGTCCCAATGATGCCTCGATGATGATGCTTAAGCTTATGCTTTTAAATGATGTTTATAAATGAATGAATTGACTAAAGAATGAATGAATTGAATAAGTTAATACTATAATGTATGAAAATACGTAACGACTATGACGAACGAATTAAATGCATCAGGGTACCAATGAAAGGGAAGATTGCATTACCAGGACATAGTGCTTGTAGTACACCATGTACTGCCCCCAAACCATTAGATTCTCAACCCACTGCCCCAGCAAAATCAGGCTTCAAAGGTATATCCGCTGTGAGACCCCAAGTTTTATGTACTCTGCGTATTATTATTTATTTTATCATTAATGTTGGTGACTTATTTTGCTATTAATTATGGATCTTGTTGTGTTTTATTTTGTTTCAGTAAGCATTTTATTTTATTGGGCTTTTCGGATTGATGTATTGATTTTAACTTATTAAATTATTAGGTCTTGTTATTTATTCTATTTTGTTTGATGAAGTTTTGAAGAATTACAAAATATTATAATTGTACAAGATCATTTTATAAGCCGATTTTAGTTATTTAAAATATTATGGGATTTAATTATGCTTTAATTATCTTATTTAAATATATGGCTTTACTATTTTAGATAATTAATAAGTTTCATTATTTTAATTAATGGTGGAAAATATTATGTTATGACCTAAAAGTTAAATTAAAATAATATTTTATTTTAAATTCCCTTGAGAGTTTTTCAATTAAATTGATTTTACATATTTTCAAATCAATATTTTTAATATATCGTTTGTCTGTTTGGAAACTTTGAAGTGTCGGGCCTATAAATTGTCAGAGGAAGTCCAAGCTCCTCATTTTCTTCTCTTTTTCCTTTTCTCTTTCTCTCTCTCCTCTCTCTTTCCCTCGCAAGCTCCCTCTCACTATGGCCTTTGGCCTTTGCTCCACCCAGTGCCACCATGTGTGGCTCGTGGCCGTCACTGCCCCTCCCATTCTCTTCCCCACCAGCCGACAACGACCAACCTTCAATTTCAGTCCAGCCCGTGCCGCCATTCTCCCCCATGCACACCTCCAAGCCGCGGCCCTTATGTGCTCCAGCGCCACCGTCGCTCCACCAATGGCCACCACCTCTTCACCACTTTACCACCGGTCTTTCAACTACGTAACACACTTCCTCAGCCCTAATCCATCACCATTGAAGCCTCTTGAGCTCCATCTTCGATTTGGGCTTTTTGGCTCTCAACTGCCGCCCACGCTGTCACCTATAGCCAACCTCCACCACCATTCACTTCACCAATACCCCTAAGCCATTCTCTGGCCATTCCAAGTCTTTGTTTGTCCCAATTTAAAAGTTGGATTTTTGAAACCCACGACCCTTGTCCATTTTGCACTGTTACGTTGCTTTGCCATCGTCGCTTGCACCTCCATGATCCTTCAAAAATTATATTATAGCACTATAAGTATTTTCCAAATAAATTTTGAGATTTAAATATATTTTGTATTAATAAATATTGTGTTTTAGTTGGTTGTACCGGACTGAGTTCAAAGAGTTTGGGGGTCGGTTGGATTAGAAAATTGTGTCTATGTTGTGTGATTATTTGAGGTTTGGACTTGTCGATTGTTGAATATTTTTGTGCATTGTGTAAGTGCACAAAATAACCTAACCTTGGCTTTGAGTTACTTGTATAGTAGTTCTATAGCATTAGTTATTTCCGTTGAACTCAATAGTAACATGAATTGTTAGTGTGGTTTAAATAAATTTTGAACTCTATTAGTTTGCAAGAAATTGAGACGAAACTCTTTATAAATCAAGGGTTTACTTTGGATAAGTATGGCTGGAAAAATAAAGGAAGTTGTATAAGAATTAGATATCAAAATAAAGTGAAAATTGTTGATTAAGGGTTCGGTCTTGGTGAATTGTTTATGAAATATTCTAGATTTGTCACTTCAATCTTTAACATGGCTAGTGTTTGGTGATACCAAGTATTGTGTAACTTCTATGGAAGAATATAGATTTAATCATCTATAAAATTATAAAGGAAAAGTATGGAACAAAAGGATTATTTAAGAAATAGTAAAGAAAAGCACTAGAAGTGGAATTTCTGGTTTGGAGAATATAAGGTTATTTTGTGAATCTTTGATACATATAAAAAAAATAAGTTTTAATAAAAAGAAAATAGAAGAATTTCTAAAGAACTTAGTGGTTTCGGCCTTCATGAGATTCTTATACAAAATTATTTGTTTTACGTTTCCTTTCAGTAAAGTAATTAAGTTATATTTGATATGAGACATATGATGTGAATTGTTCATGCCAAGCATTGATTAAACATGTTTTACATGTTATGTGACCCATGAAAGCATGAAATATGCATTACAAATGTCTAGGAGCATGTATATGTCACATTTTGTTACATCAATTACGTCATGGGTCATAATGTTCATTTTAAGAAAATAAGAAAAGAAATATTTTCATAAGAACCCCAAAAGCTGGGACGGGGTATTGTCTTAGTGGAACTCCTTTAACCACGCTGGAATGCTTAAGAATTGAGTGATAACCTCTAGGTAGGCGAAGAACAGTCGACGGGCTACGAATGATTCCTATTTAAAGGTTCACGGAGCATGGTCGCACCTAACGCTGGTGGGTGCCAAGGACAGCAAAGGTGTAATAACCTGCCGTAACGATTATGAATATGATTATGATTATGACGTACTCACCTCAGTGTGATACAGTAATACACGGTGCATAGGGGAGTCATGATGTATCCAATATAACAAGTATGACAAGAAATGCTGGCATAAAGAAAGATATGAACAAGAATAATGACACATAAAGTTATGAATAATAAGAAAAGACAATAAAAATTTTCTAAAAAGTTTCAAGTTCATGATAAGTTTTCAATACGTGTCAACAAGAATCACAGAAACATGAAAGTCACTTTTCATGAAAAGCAAGAAAGTCTTTTATGAAGAAGCATGATGCATAAGTCATGCACAAGTCAAACATAACTGCAAGCGATCCGATTAAAAACGAGTTCGAGTCGAATCGAGACGAACTGGATTCAAATAACTCGAGTTCAAGTTCAACTCGAGCTGAGAGTTTGCCGAGTCGAGTCGAATTCGAGCCAATCAAAGACGAGCTCGAGTCGAATCGAGTTATTTATCGATCTTTGTTTTTGCTCTCTAACGATCTGTACAAATCCAGCCGAACTTAGTCGAGTAATTACTCGAATTTTTTACTCTTTATAAATATTTGACTCAATAATTTTTTTGTGAAATTAATACATTATTATTGTAAAGAAACAAAATGTTACTTTTACATAAAATAACAAAATATATTACTTACACAAAGTACTAAAAATAATATATATAACACATAAAATATATATAATAAAAGAATATATGTAAGAATATATACAAGATTATATATATGTATATAGAAATATTACTAGTATTGTTACGAGTCTAAAACGAGTCGAATCGAGTTTATACGAATCTTGTTCACGAACAAAAACCGAGTCGAGTCGATATTATACGAGTTTAGCTCATTTAATATTCGAACCAATATTAGTACTCACAAACAACTCATTTATTAAACGAATCGAGTTCGAATCGAGTTTATACGAGTATAGCTCAAATTGTTCACGAGCAGTTCTGTTCATTTGTAGCCCTAAGCCCTAGGCATAAGTCATGCATAAATACCATGCATAAGCCATGTTTCACATCTAATGGTTATAGTATATGCACTTGTGTATCCGAATATGCTAATGATACTGGAATTATAAGTCTTCCTTGAACTATATCTAGTATTCTTGGCATAATTATGTGATTGGTCCTTCTATTTGTTTATGTTGTATCTTTGTTAAATGAATAAGTTATGTTTTTATGTTTTGTAAGGTGGTAATTTAGGTTTTAGCTTGAGATATGTATGATGAAATGTGATGATGAAAGGAGGAATAAACTATATTAATAAAGCTTGATAATTTCGGTTAAGGATTAAGTTAATATGTATGTGTTGGAATGATAAAGTGTTATCTTTAAAGGTTGATGTAACTCAGCTATGGAGGTTAGAGAATAAATGCATAAATTTTTTAAAAGAATTTTCTCATGAGTATAATCAAAATAGTGATTTCAGTCTTTAGGTGATGTAAAAGTAAAATACTAATTTAAGTTTACATTCTTAGTAAGGAAATAAGATAAGTAATAAAGTTACAAGACTAAAAAATTTTGAAGTTGTGTAAGCTCTTAATACTAGGATAGTGATTAATTATTTTCTGAGGATTTTAGAAATTAATAAAAAGATGTAAATGAAGGAATTAAAATTTGGGTTAAGATCCATGAGCTGTTCGGCCTAAACCCTTTTAAGACATGATAATTTCTAAGTTAATTTTTTATATTTGAATAAATAAAAATTTCAAGAAAAAGACTATATATGTTACGAAAAGTTGTGCACCATTTTCAGGAAAATTCTTAATGAAAATATGTAAGTTTGAAAGAGGTACGCCAGTTAAGTGTAAGTTAAGCATAAGTCATGTGTAAGTCATATAATAGTCTCATGATCATGTGTATATTTTTAAAAATTGAGTTTTCATGTATGACTTGATTTTTGGTATATTGAAATAATTTGATTGAATGGTGGTAGATTCCCACCTGCGATTCCCGTCTACAATATCAATTGGTTTTGTGGGCCATTTTTTGGAAAAATTCCGAGTTTTAATAATGGATTTATGAGTACCATTTTCTGAAAAAATGGTAGTTGTTTTTCAAAATATTTTATTTTGGGTCAAATGGGAATTTTGGCGTGCATGAGAACTATTCCTTTTTAGGAAAGATTGATTTTTGAGTCTCATACATATGGTATCATGTTTATGCATTTTGTTGTTGCCTAAATGTATTTTTATCGTGTGATTTTTTTGGATTTTACTTACCTATGTGCCATTTTTAGTAACGTAGATTTTGATGCAGATGATGAGGAGATTGAGTCCGAAGAGGCGACTTTGCTGATAAAATGATCAGGTGTTGTTGATTTTATATTGAGAAATGATTTTTCCACTAATGGTAATTATGTATTTTTATGTTTTAAGTATGGAATGACTGTATTAAATCTCTTGTTGAAGAATTTGTATAAAACTGGTTTGTAATTGTTTTAAAATTCTAGTACATAGATATCGATTTAAATTATCCGCTGCTTTTTTTATTTTTCACTATGTTATGTGTATACACACACTTAGCACTAGACGTTAGGGTGTGTGATCCGTGTTGTCATCATCCCGACGCCTCGATTCCTTTATTTTCGTAAATGGGAGTTGGGGACAGCACATCCGCTAACACTAACACACAGGGCGTCATAGTATCTGTTGCCCAGATGACTAACACAAAGGGGGGGTGAATTGAGTTATATTATAAAAATTAACACTTATTAATCAAATACACAATATAAAATATAAACATAATATAAAACTATAAGAAATGTAAAGAGTAGGGTAAGAGAAAGCAAATTCAGTATTTTTACGAGGTTCAGCCCCACTACCTACGTCCTCGCCTCAAGTTACCCCTTGAGGATCCCGAATTCACTAGTCAATCTCCTTTAGGTGGAGATAGAAACCTATTACACTTTTGAGCAGCACCGCTCCAAAGAATCCGTGTAGAACACCCTCTACACTTCCAATCACCTCACACTTGGTGATTTAACTATTCCCCGTGTAGAACACCTTCTACACACACAAGAATTATACGCATCCTCTTACAAATACAAGAGTTGATAGTGGGTAGACTATCAAAGTACACTTCTCAATGAGTGAGATAAAAAACAATACAGCTCAACCTATATCTCTCTCAAAAAAAATAAGAATTAAGACTCAAAATTTTAGAAAAGAGAATGAGAGTTTTGAAAAAATGATGCAAAACTTAACAATAGATGTGTAAGCTCTTGGTATGATTTTTGCAAAACTCAAGTGAGCTATTTATAGGCAAATGAGTCTTCAATTTCAAATTTGAAAAAATTCATATATTAAATAAGAACACTATTCATTTTTCAAAAAATTCAAATAAAAGCATTTCCTTCTTGCATTTGTCAAAGACAACTCTATTTATTTTTCAAAGAATTCAAACCTAATCTTTTGCTTTTCATAGATGACAAAATGAGTATGATTTATTTTTCAAACAAAAACATCTTCTTTTTGCATATGTCAAAAAAACACACAACCACCCTTTAAGATTTTCAAACAAATCATCTATCTTTTACATTTGTCAAAAAAACACACAATCACACTTTAAGATTCTCAAATAAAATCATCTACCTTTTACATTTGTCAAAAAAATACACCACATCCCTTCAAGACTTTCAAACAAAATATGCACATATCAAATATGATAATCAATCATCTTATAAATTTAAGTTTTTATAAAAATATATATATAATTTTTGAAATTATTTTATTTGATAATGTTATGCACATGTGAAAAACATAATTTTCAAAACTAAGACATTTAAAAATGTCTTGCATATGTGAAAAAAGTAATTTGATATTCTATAAAAAAAAAAAAGTAATATGGAGCCTTAATCCAAAATCTAATTTTATCAAGAGATGTACAAAAATAATCTATTAGCTTCATTTATAGATTTGATCTCTTTCTTACTCATGCTTGATTTCTTGATGTGTTTAGCTCCCTTCATGCGTAGACAACTTGAGCTTGAGTTTTCAACATTATTTGTTAACATCAAAATTTATACGTAAATACGAAACTTGAAACCTTGGGTTCAACAATCTCCCCATTTTTGATGATGACAAATACTTAGTAGAAATCTACGACTTGCAGTAATACTTAAACTCCCCCTGAAAATATGCGTTCGTATTTCAAGAAAAATATAAACATGATTCTAGTATATATAACAGAGTAGTATAATACTAGTATAAGACTTCTCTCCCTTTTGGCATCATTAAAAAGGAACCGTAATTTGTTTCAGTAAGATTTTTGCTCGTAATAAGCAATAACCAAATAAAACGATGCGTTAGAGAGTAGAAGTTGGAACCACCCGTGCCTGACAAAACCTGCAAAGGTTGAAGCTGAATTTTATCATCTCGGTGTGGAAGAAGATTTAAATCCGCTTGATGTTATTGACAAATTAGATGTTCCAGAAATTTGAAGTTGAATAATTAAAATTATCCGTGTCCGACAAAGACAGCAAAAGCTGTAGGCCTAGCTCTAGCAATGCGGTGCAGAGCCATGCATTTTCGACAAAACCTGCAAATGTTGGAAGTCTAACTCTGGCAATTCGGTGCGGAGCCACGCGTGTCTGACAAAACCTGCAAAGGTTGGAGGCCTAGCTCTAGCAGTCGGTGTGAAAACATATTCAAATCCGCGTGATATTGTTGAAAAATTAAATATTATCGAGATTTGAAAGTTGTTTAAAAGACCGTTTTCACCTGTCGGATACTCAAATAAATTTTCATACTACTCATTGATCTAATTTCTGTTTATTCAAAACGATAAAATGGCAGAGAAAATTTCGTCTAATAATCTTCCAGATTTGAATCAGGAACCGTCTCAACCAGTCATTTTATCTCATGAGGTTGTCAACACCATGATAGAAGTATAGATGCATTTTTCAAATAGAACTGATTTTGAAGTTGTTGCAGCATCAAGAACTCTCAGTGCTCAATATGCTGCCTTTGTTACGACCATGTCTCGGAGATTACTAGCAAGGGCAAATGAGGTTGATCGACTTAACAATTAAATATATGTTCTGCATCAAAAGCTTGCAAATAAAGGCAGAAAGAATAAGAGGTTAAAGCAAGAAAATAAAGATTTGACGGAATTAGCTCGTGTTTTGAAACTTCAAATAGAGGAATCAGAACGAGTAAGAGTTCAAGCACAGAGTCAACATCAGCAGATAATGGCAGCATTTCATGAGAGAAATAGGGACAATTATAATTAATCTCGTTAGCTTAGTTCGGTAACTTTTGACAATATGCATCCGGCATATCTTGTAAATTTGACTAAGTAAGATTTGAAGAGATGACAGTTTGTCTTCTACTTATTTCCATCTTTATAAAAGCAATCCTTAACTTTATCTAATCCGCATCAAATCTTCTTCTCATTGTTGTACTTCATCTTCATTCTCACTTTACAAAATCTTAATGGCTCATCAATTCTCCTTCAGTGCTTCTCGTGATCAATCTATTTCTGCATCTGTCGTAGGTGCCACGAAGCAGCAAAACACTGATTTAGTTAATAAATCAGATCATGATGCCATTTACGAGCTTGTGGGTCTTGGGACTCGATACTCATCTTCCATTGTTGCTTTTTCCGCCCGGTTGCAGTCCAAAACCCGCGAGATAGAGAAGCTTAATGAGGAGATCGATATTCTTCAACGACTTGTTCAAGAGTCTAACAAAAAAATAGTAGACTTAAAATAACAGAATAAGGATTTAAAATTCTTACTTTCCTCTGCATTTCGATTGCCTAATCCTTTAGATAAGGATGGAATGATGATTTATGAAGAGCAAATGCATTTGAATGATGAGGCTAAACATCTCAAGTTTCTATAGGTCATTTGAGATAATGGAATAAAAGTATCTAGCAGATATTCATGGCATGCATAATTCCTATTTCTCTTCTAATCATGCATAGTTTATCTTTTGGTAGGGGTTTTGTGAAAATTTCTACCAATTGATCATGTGTACTAGTAAATTCTAATACAATATCGCCCTTCTGCACATGATCTCTAAAAAAATGATATTTAATTTCAATATGTCTGGTCCGAGAATGTTGTATTGGATTTTTTGAAAGATTTATAGCACTTGTATTATTACATTTGATTGGAATGTGATTGTACATAAGTTTAAAATCCTCAAGTTGTTGCTTCATATAAAGAACTTGAGCATAACAACTACCCGCAGCAACATATTCTACCTCAGTAGTAGATAGTGCAACAGAATTTTGTTTTTTACTAAACCAGGAAACTAGTGCATGACCTAAGAAGTGACATGCTCCACTAGTACTTTTTCGATCTATTTTACAGCCAGCATAATCTGCATCTGTGTAGCTGATTAGATCGAAATATGTGTGCTTAGGGTACCATAACCCTAAGTTAATTGTACCACTAAGATATCTAAGAATGCACTTAACTGCAATTAAATGTGATTCTTTTAGAGATGATTGAAAGCGTGCACATAAGCACACACTAAATATAATATCTGGTCTACTGGCTGTCAAATATAATAAGCTACCAATCATACCTCGATATACCTTCGAGTCAACTGGTTTACCGGATTCATCTTTATCAAGTTTAGTGGATGGGCTCATTGGTGTTCCAGTTTCCTTAGCACCTTTCATCCCAAACTTCTTCAACAATTCCTTAATATATTTCGATTGATTGATGAATGTCCCACTTTTTACTTGCTTAATTTGCAATCCGAGAAAGAATGTAAGCTCTCCCATCATACTCATTTCAAATTCTTCCTGCATAGTTTTAGCAAAAACTTGGCACATATTTTCATTAGTAGCACCGAATATTATATCATCAATATAAATCTGAATCAAAAGAATATCATCATTTTCGTATTTAATGAAAAGAGTTATATCAATTTTTCCTCTTGAAAAGCCTTTTTCAATCAAGAAACCACCGAGTTTCTCGTACCACGCTCTATGAGCTTGTTTGAGTCCATATAGTACTTTTGTGAGTTTGAAAACATGATTTGGAGAAATATGATTTTCAAAACCTGGAGGTTGCTCAACATATACCTCTTCATTTATAAAACCGTTTAAGAAAGCACTTTTAACATCCATTTGAAAAAGTTTGAAATCTTTATAACAAGCATATGCAAGTAGCATTCGAATAGCTTCTAATCTTGCGACTGGTGCATATGTCTCATCATAATCGATTCCTTCTTCTTGATTGAAACTTTGGGCTACAAGTCGAGCCTTGTTTCTAGTGATGATTTTAGACTCATCTTTCTTATTTCTAAAAACCCATTTTGTTCCAATAACATCATAATTTTTGGGTCTAGGAATAAGTGTCCATACATTATTTCTTTCAAATTGATTTAGCTCTTCTTGCATAGCTAAAAACCATGATTTATCAATAAGTGTTTCATCAATATTTTTGGGTTCAATTTGAGATAGAAAAGCAGTGTGATTACAAATATTTCTAAAAAATGATCAAGTACTTACACCTCGTGAAGGTTCTCCTAGAATTTGTTCTACTGGATGATCTTTCACATGTTTTCACTGTTTGGTTGTATCTTGTGCTAAGTCTTGATGATCTTTCCTTCTATTTCTATGATCTTCCCTTTTGAATTGTCTCCAAATATCAAGCATCCTTCTTCGGTAGAAGTGAAGTCAATGAATTTAGTTTTGTCTCATGTCACGTATCTTGAGCATCCGTTGTCTAAAAACTATTTACTTTCACCTGTAGAAGACTTCATGCATACCTACAAAAGTAATTAAAAAAAATTCTTGGTACCCAAGTTCTTTGGGTCCTTTATTTATTAATATTAGAAGAAACAAGATTCTTTGGTACCCATATGGCCCTAATAGTCATTGTATGTTTTCTTCTAATAAGACAAACATAATAATTATGACCATTTCTATTACAAAAATTATAAATAACATATGATATATTTGAAAATCTTGAGTGATTGTAATAATATTTTTCTTTGAAAAATCTATTTTTATGAAAAGAATTTTAAAAAACTGATTTTGATTTAATCGATTTATTAAAGAAATTTTTATAGGGTTTGAGTTTTTCTTTTGGCATGTATCCCAAACCTACCTTATTAAAAACACATCTTTGACTACCAAGAAGTTTTTCAAAGTTTCCTTTTTCATTTGTAAAATTTTCAACAATTTTTTCTAAATCAGACACTTTCTTTTTCAGTTCATCATTTTCATCTTTTGAAACTGTATTTTCTTTTCTTAAAACATCAATTTCATTTGTTAAAGAAGAAATTTTCTTTTTCAACGTGGTATACTTGATACCCAATTTTTTAAATTCCTCATATACCTCTTCTAAAATATTTTGTAATTCTTCATAAGAAGGATTTTCAATATTTTCGAAATTTGTTACCTCAATATCATGTTTAGCCATAAGACAAAAATTTACAGATTTTTCATTGCTTGCGTCGCTGTCTGAACTACTTGAATCGTTATCCTATGTAGCTTTCATTGCTTTCTTGCCTTTGTATCGATCTTTCTTTAGCAGGGAAAAATCTGCCTTGATATGTCCTGACTTTTTACATTTATAACAAATTAATGAATCATTTGTACCTGTATTTTTGTTGGAATATTTTTTGAAAGGTTTCCTTGGAGGAGCTTTATTTTTCAAGAATCTCTTAAATCTTCTTGTGATTATTGCAATCTCTTCGTCATCGCTTTCTTTATCTTCTTTGCTTCACTTTCATGAGGAACGACTTTGAGTGCCAAGCTCTTCTTTTGTTTTCCTTCTTCTTCTCCTCTTTTCAATGTGTACTCATGGGTGATAAGTGACCCGATGAGTTCATTCACTTCGAGCTTCTTGAGGTCTCTAGCTTCAAGAATCGCTGTCACTTTTGATTCCCAACGTTTTGGTAGAGAGTTGAGAATTTTTCTTACTATCTCCACTTTGAAATAAACTTTGCCAAGAGCTGTCAAGCTGTTTATGATGTTAGTAAAACGAGTGTGCATACTAGAAATAGATTCATCATCATTCATCTTAAACATTTCATATTCATGAGTAAGAATATAAATTTTGATTCCTTGACTTGAGAAGTTCCTTCATAAGTAACTCCCAAGTTATCCCAAATTTTCTTTACTGTAGCGCAAGTCATTACTCTATTAAATTCATTACCATTGAGAGTATTATATAATAAATTCATAACAGTTAAATTCAAGTATAAAGTCTATCGTCTTCACGATCAAACTCTTCTTCTTCATTTTTTACCTTTACTCCATCAACCACTTTTGTTGGAATATAAGGTCCATTTACAATGCATTTCCATATTTCTCGACCTTGAGCCTGAATGAATATTCTCATTCTAACTTTTCAGAATGAGTAATTGTCTCCGCAAAAGAGTGGAGGCCAACTGCTAGATTGACTTTCACCAAATGAAACTGCAATGTTAGCCATAAGATCTTAACTCAAAAGATAGTAAATCTTATAACAGAGTTCTAGCTCTAATACCAATTGTTGCCCAAATGACTAACACAAGAGGGGGGGTGAATTAGGTTATATTATAAAAATTAACACTTATTAATCAAATACACAATATAAAATATAAACATAACATAAAACTGTAAGAAATGTAAAGAGTAGGGTAAAAGAAAGCAAACTCAGTATTTTTACGAGGTTCAGCCCCACTGCCTACATCCTCGCCTCAAGTTACCCCTTGAAGATCCCGAATTCACTAGTCAATCTCCTTTAGGTGGAGATAGAAACCTATTATACTTGTGAGCAGCACCGCTGCAAAGAATCCGTGTAGAACACCCTATACACTTCCAATCACCTCACACTTGGTGATTTAACTATTCCCCGTGTAGAACACCTTCTACACACACAAGGATTATACGCACCCTCTTACAAATACAAGAGTTGATAATGGGTAGACTATCAAATTACACTCCTCAATGAGTGAGATAGAAACAATACAGCTCAACCTATATCTCTCTCAAAAAGAACAAAATTAAGACTTAAAACTTTAGAAAAGAGAGAATAAGAGCTTTGAAAGAATGATGCAAAACTTAACAATAGATGTGTAAGCTCTTGGTGTGATTTTTGCAAAACTCAAGTGAGCTATTTATAGGCAAATAAGTCTTCAATTTCAAATTTGAAAAGATTCATATGTCAAATAAGAACACTATTCACTTTTCAAAAAATTCAAATAAAAGCATTTCTTTTTTGCATTTGTCAAAGACAACTCCATTCATTTTTCAAAGAATTCAAATCTAATCTTTTGTTTTTCATATATGACAAAATGAGTATGATTTATTTTTCAAACAAAAACATCTTCTTTTTGCATATGTCAAAAAAATACACAACCATCCTTTAAGATTTTCAAACAAATCATCTATCTTTTACATTTGTCAAAAAAACACACAACCACCCTTTAAGATTATCAAACAAAATCATCTACCTTTTGCATTTGTCAAAAACATACATCACCTCCCTTCAAGACGTTCAAACAAGATATGCACATGTCAAATATGATAATCAATCATCTTATAAATTCAAGTTTTTATAAAAATATATATATAATTTTCGAAATTATTTTGTTTAATGATGTTATGCACATGTGAAAAAAATAATTTTCAAAACTAAGACATTTAAAAATGTCTTGCATATGTGAAAAAAGTAATTTGATGTTATATGAGAAAAAAGAGTAATGTGGAGCCTTAATCTAATTTCTAATTTTATCAAGAGATGTACAAAAATAATCTATAAGTTTCATTTATAGACTTGATCTCTTTCTTGCTCATGCTTGATTTCTTGATATGTTTAGCTCCCTTCATGCATAGACAACTTGAGCTTGAGTTTTCAATATTATATGTTATCATCAAAATTTATACGTAAATACGAGACTTAAAACCTTGGGTTCAACAGTATTTAACGACCTTTGAAAAGTGATCAGAGAATGTAAGAGTCCTCAGATTCTTTAAGAAGTGAAGGCAGTGCACTGGGTGAGAGAAAATTTTTACGAAAAAAGAATTGTCCCTTTTAGAAAACCCCCACTTAGTGATGTTGTAGAAAATGAAAGTATGTCTTGGCTTGTATGTATGTATTTGTGATGAATGCACGACTAAAAACTTACGTTGTTATCTTTTAACAGTATGAAGTAATGTTTAATCAGTATTCAACTCATTTTAGTTTTTATGTATGCCCTTTCCCTCATAGGAACTAAATGAGCAGAACACATCATGGCCCTTTTTATTTTAAAACTAAATGTTTTCCACTGTAAACCTCTTTTATTGTAAAACCATATTTTATTTTATAACGTAAAGTCTTGCACCCTGGGTATGGAAGTAAAAAGTTTTAAAAACAATAATTCCCGTCTGCCTTTTCTATAATCATTTTCTAAAAAGTCGGGTTATGTAAGTAACGATTCCACCCTTTTTAGTGCAGGCTTGTTACAACTCCTGTTGAGTTGGAGCTACTAGGATATTTTTCCATCCTTGTATATGGCATCGTGACAAAACATATATAAATTTTTCTTTCAAAAAATATCGTTTACCCAAATGAATGCGACATAAGACTTGAAACATTTTTCTTTTCATAAAACATATGGTCATATGAGATGGTGTGAGTCATGTATGCAAAAAATCAAGCATGGTACATTTTGGTTTATGGCTTCAAAATATTAGAACATCCATATGCATAACATGTTACATAGAAAAATATTTTAAACATATCAAGAACGGAATAACAATTATCAATCCAAACATATTCGCATAAACATGGCCGAAATTTCCAGGGTTCACAAAGCACGTTAAAATCATCATTTAACATGGGCAAATCCGAATCAATCATAGACTATCAATCATAGGCTATATAAAACAAAAAATGCTCTGTAGAGAGAGGCGATTTTGGCAATTCTGAAAGGCGATTTCGTGATTCTCGGAGTTTACTTTATTACATAATTTTTAGTTTTCTATTTTGCTAGGGCTCACCCCATGATGGTGAATGAAGCTCCTCTAATGGCTTTGCTACCGGCAGGGCTAGTTGACAAAGGTGGTATAGGGGCGGTTTCTTATGCCCAAAAAGTGTCAAAATCTTCGGAGCCTTCTTCGTAATAACTTGCCCATGAGGTACCTGTTGATATAAATGGGGAACTTGGTTTTATTTTCTCAGAAATGGAAATGATAAAAGCAACAAAAGACTTCAAGTTTGCCCTAGTTATGAAGTTTATGAGATCGCAGCCTTCCATTGACGATATTAGACTTGCAGTGATCAAAATGTGGGAGCTATTAGAGATTCCAACTATAAGTTTCATGGATGGAGTTCATGTTTTGAATTTGATGAAAAACAAACAAGATTTTGTGCATGGTTGGGCATGTGAAGGGCGAACGATGGGCTTTTATTCCTTCCGACTTTTTAAATGGATGAAAGATTTTGATCTTCACAAAGAATCTCCTATGGCTCCTCAATGGATCTATCTTCCAGGTCTGCCCATGCACTTAAATAGAAAGGACTGTCTATAGATTTTAGCTACACGTTTTGAACGTTATCTTGGGACAGATAATGTAACCTTAAGCCAAAAAAGGGCTTTAGGGGCCCATATCTATGTGGTGGTGGACCTAACTTTGGAACCAGTAATAGGCTTCGCTATTGCTTAGTCTCAGACAAAAGTTATATGGCAAGAGGCAAAGTATGAAAAAGTTGTCTTTTATTGTCAGACTTGTTTCCACCAAGGGCACACAACATCTGTTTATAGGGCCGGGGAGAGGAAAAAAGAAGAGACAAAATAGAGAACAAAGAAGATATGGCAGCTAAAATTTGTTAAAGGGGTGATAGATAACCAAGAGGAAATTAATGCTAAAGCGTCGGACACGAAGGATGGAAAAAGTAGTGTCGAGGTAATAAGGGATATGCCAATGTCTCAACTTGAGTAGAAGGGGATATCATCATGTGGACCAAGCAAACCTGTGATCAGTGCGTTTAAAGTCAATACCATAAAAGGTGATGTGGCTAAGGAGAGGAAATGATGGGAAAGTTGACAGGAGTCGAGAAGAAGATAGTGATGAGGAAGGAAGTTTGGTGTGATGAGGAACCAAGGGAAATCAAAAAGTTTCTAGGGAAGTAATGTTGCCTTCTCCTACAAATGACATATTTCAAACTAACAGAGATGTGAATGCCCAGTCACTTTCGGAAGAGGCCAGGGATGTTGCTAATATTCAATCTCAAAGAGTCAAAGAGATGCTTATTCCTTGAAGAAGGAAATGGATGGTAGAAAATTAAGGCTGGGTAAGACAAGAATTTATGACTTAGATGTTGATCCTTGTAGTTTATCTGGTAGGCAACAAGTCTTCAAAAGATGGAAGTGAAAAAGTCCCAACAAGTTCATTATTGTCCTCAAAAACTTAATTTATGATAGGCACAACTTTGTTTTGGAATGTGAGAGAGTTAGGTCGTTCTAAAAGTAGGTTGAAAAATCTTATAAAGAAGAAAAATGCAACTATAGTGGTGATTTCCAAGCCATTTTCTGATGAGTCCCATATGGCCAGTCTAAGGAGTTTTTTGTCTACAAATCTTTATTGCTCCAATGAAGCTGAATGTGACAAGCTATGGATTTTTTGGAGAGACGATCAAGCTTTTGAGGTTCTACGTAAGAGTAATCAAATGGTTAATGGTCGGGTAATGATGGGGATTCATAAGATCTTTGTGACTTTCATTTATGCCAAATGCTCCGAAGTGGTAGGGGATTTTAATATCATTTGTACTGAGGATGAAAGGATTGGAAGAAATCCTAAGCCATTATCTTCTATGGCAAATTTTAACGATTGTTTAGATCAATGTGGTCTCTTTTATCTTTCTCATGGTGGGCGACAAATGTCCAGGTGCATTGGGCATAAGCATTGACCTAGAAGTTGGGCGAGGCTAGATAGGGCGATCATTATTAATATTTTCTCTAGCCATTTTATTTTTGCTCAGATGATTTATTTGGTGCAGATGTTCACAGACCACTCTCCAATGGTGATGTCTTTTTATAGACAATTGGAGTCCCATGGCCCTCCACCATTCATGTTCTAAAACATGTGGTGTTCTCATGAGGGTTTTTTGTCATGTGTTCAAGAGGTATGCATTCAAGAGGTATGCATTCAAGAGGTATGGATTCTTGCTATGAAGCTTGTAGCAAGGCTCAAAAGAACTAAACTAGCACTTAGATCTTGGAATAAACAAGTTTTTGGTAGGGTGGATATCATGCTTCAAGAATTGAGAGAGAGAACTGAAACATTGGAGCACCAATTGCAATCTAGTTACTCCTAAGACTTTGAAGCCAATTATCTTGTATCTAAGATTGAACTGGATTATGGGAAAGAAGAGAAACTACAAGATTAGGCCAACTTGCTAAAAAGAAAAGGCTAGCCGAAGGGGACGAAAACACTCACTACTTTCATTCAGTTATTAACCAACAGAGAAAACAAGGTCTTATCTCTAAAATGTATCTATAAAATGGGAGGGTACTTTCTAAATTTGAAGAAGTGCACTTAGGGGCCACAGATTTTTTTGAAGACTTTCTCATGGACATACGTACAGTTGAGAACCTGACCTTATCATCTTTGATCCCGAATACTATTATGGAAAATGAGAATTCATTTATTTGCATGGATCTTATGGAAGAGGAGGTTAGAGAAGCTCTTTTTTTAATTCCAAAAAATGGGAGCCCTAGACCTTATGGTTTCGGTTTGGCCTTCTATATTGCTTGTTGGGATCTTGTAAAAAAAGATTTGTCAAAGGCAACTGTTGATTTTATCAGAGCAACTCCACTACCTAGGTTCTACTCTTCTTCTTTTATTGTTCTTGTTCCTAAAGTTCAGGATCCTAAAAGTTTTGATAAATTTTGACCTATCAGTCTTTGTTTAATGGCCTATAAATCTTTTCGAAGATTCTTGTTAAAAGAATGAATGGGCTTCTTAACAAACTGGTTTCCCATGAGCAAGGCACTTTTGTGCCAGGGTGTGGCATTTTGAGAATATCACGCTTGCTCAAGAAATTGTCCATTATTTAAATAAGAAGATCGTAGCTAGTAATGTCATGGTGAAAATTGATATGTCTAAGGCATATGATCGGGTGAAATGGAATTTTCATTTGGTAGTGTTCCAAGCCTTTGATTTTTCTAATAATTTTTGCAGACTTATTGGGAAATGTGTCAAGTCTCCATGGTTTTCATTCATGATGCAAAGAACTTATAAAGTTTTTTTAAGCCTTCTCAGGGATTATGGCAAGGAGATATTTGCCTCCTTATTTATTTATCATGATACAGGAAATTTTATCCCGTTTGCTTAAGAAGAACTTTAAGGAGGGTCAGATTACTAGCTTTTCCCATCCGACTGGTGCGCCACTAATTTCTCATTTATTATATGTGGATGATCTTTTAATTTGTGTAAATGGGGGGCGAAGGCTAATGAAGAGACTTATTGAGACAATGGAACTTTATGAAAGATGGTCAGGCCAAGGCATTAACAAAGACAAACCCGCTCTTTACACTTCCAAATTTATTAATTCTACTCTACATGTGCCTTGACAAGAATAACTAGATTTAAAAAATGCGGTTTCTCAATGACCTACTTGGGAGTGCCGCTTGTTGTGGGAGACTTATAGCGAAACCTTTGGAACCACTTGTGAATAAAATTTGTCACAACGCGGTAGGTTGGAAGGCCAAAATTCTTTCTGAAGGAGGATGATTGATTTTATTGTGACATGTACTGTCGAGCATGACCATTCAGCATCTTTCAGTACTCAGGGTGCCGTCAGTGATTCTGCAACAAATTAATGTTATGTTATCCAACTTCTTTGGGGGAAAGTAATGGCATTCAGAAGATGACATGGAGAGTATTGTCCAAGTTGTGCAAACCAATAAAAGAGGGAGGGTTCGGGTTGGGGGATCTCAAAGAAATACAACTCTCGTTGCACAAGAAGTCTGCCTAGAGGATTTTGTCGATGAAAGATATGTGAATAGATTGTTTCCATGACAAATATTTGAAGTCAGAACAAATGGCTCCCGCCTCTAATTCAATGGAGTCCAAGTTCTAGAAATCTATTGTTGTTATTTTACCTGAATTTCTCAGAACATTCAAATTTTGGTGAGAGGTGGAAATGCGCCATTTTGGTTTGACATATTGCTAGCCTCGAGTCCTCTTTCAGTTCGTGTGGATGAAATCCAAAATAGTAGGCTGCATATTAAGGATTGTTGGTTGGGATTATGATCGTTAGATGGATTTAGTAGGGGAAGCGACAACGACCGAAATAATTCAAAGCATTACAGTTGGCAAGGTAGGGTCGGATGTAGTTATTCGGAAACCATCCAAGGATGATATTTTCTCATTGACGAGTGCTTGGGATGTGATTCAGAGAAGGAATTCATTATAGTGGCATGGGTGGATTTGGCACAAAAGGCTTCCAAAGAAAGTGTTAGTGTGTGTTTGGAATGCCAGATATAGAGCTCTTATGGAGGATGAGAGGGTGCAAAGCAAGGGCATATCTACAACTTCATTTTTTGATTGTTGTATTGTTAAAAGATTGCAAAACTATAAACCATGTCTTGAGTGGCGGTGAAGTGGCGAATAAGGTATGGGAAAAAGCTAGCCAAAGCTGGGTATACCACATTTAAGGTTGTCTTTCTGGTGGGAACGTATGACAAGTTGGTTTCATTGTGCTAAGAGGTTCATGGTGAAAGGTAATTTATTTGGGTTAATTCCTTGTGTGAAAACATGGAGAATGTGGGCTAGGAGGTGTTGGGCATGGAAGGAGGGATGCATTCTGCTGAGGAAGTTTAATGGTCAGTTAAAGCCTGAATCCGCTTGATAGTAGGTGAGATTTCGGCATTGGAGTTTATATCTTCACATGATGAACAAATCCTGTGTAATTTAGGTCTACTGCAGCCAGCTCAAACATGCCATCGACACTGTTTGGCTGCTTGAAAGAGACCTCATTCTAGTTGGATGAAAGTAAACTACGATGGAAGTTGCCAGGAGAATCCAGGAAGCAAAGAAGGAGAGGGAGTGATAAGGGATAATTTCAACAGGGTCCAAGAGGCATTCTCCACTCATTTTGGCTATGGTACTAATAATGAAGTCGAGTTGAGAGCTATTCCGGATGGGGTGGTTTTGGGTAAAAAGCTTAATTTATTTAATATAATCATTGAGAACGATTCTAAGTTGGTGGTGAATTGGTTATTAAAGGGTAGATGTTCGATATAGTACCTTTGGCATTTTTAGGAGGACCTACTCAATGAACTTCAAGGAGGTAATTTTGTGGTCGTTCATCAATTTCGTGAAGGGAACCAAAAGGCGGATTTTCTAGCAAAACAGGGGGAAGAAGGTAGATTAGTTTTTTTATGAACATGATCAGAATTTGCCTCAGATATTGAGAGGAATTGTTAGGCTAGACAAATCAGGTCTTCAATGTGTCCGGCCTTAATCTGCGGTTCCTTTGTTTTCTTTAGGCTTGTTTAGTTTTTTTGTTTTGGTTATTTAGATTATTGTTTTTTTTGGGGGGGGGGGGTTGGTTTTCTGGTTTTTTATGCATGGGATGTTTTTTTATTGATTATCTGTAAATCTCAGGTGTTCAGTTTATTACTACGATATTCCTCCTCCATAAGGGAATGCAATTAATAAAACTCGAATAGGGTCACTCTTGGACATGTGGCCTCGTCTCTTCTCTAAAAAAACAAAATGACATCGTATAAAATTAAGGCAATATACACACTTGATCATAGGGAATCATCATACCGACCAAAGCACTATATACATTTGATCATGGCAAAATCATCATATGAATAAAAAACACAATATAAATTTAATCATGGAATAGAAAGTACATACAATAGCAACAAGATGCAAAGTTAATACAATCATATACATATATTAATCGAGGTAGGCTAAGAGTCTAGTTAAAAAATCTATAACAAGCTATTATGAGTAAGCAAGTTGAAATAAGGTTTGTATAACTCATTAGAAAAAAAAAAAAAAGAACCAAAATCTTAATCCAACGTGTGTGTGTGTGTGTGTGTGTGTGTTGTTAGGTTCATCATTTTTCTTATGATGGTACTTTAAACAATCGGCCTATAAGCTTTTGAGAAAAAAAAAACAATCGAGTTCTTCGACCTCAATTAGGTCTTGCACATATAGGTGATTGTGCACATGGTATGGCTGAGTGTTTTTGAAGATGAGATAAGGATTTGGATTCTCAAACTTTTGGCCTCCCCCTAGGAAAACCCTAGTTTTTTTAAGGTTATATCGAAGGTTAAAGCAAGCCTCTTGTGCATGTGTATGTTCTTTGCGATCTCAAACCCTTTTAAGATTCGCATCACCCTTGAGTTAGACATGTGTGTGAAGGAAAATAAAAATTTGGTCCTTACTGTGAGATTATTCCCCTTGGAAACGTTTCTTATGCTTCGAGTGGAAGGAAAACATTGTTTGCTTGAGGAGAAAGTATATGAAAAATATTTTCTTAGAACTTTGAAGAGACAAATCCACAAAGTAGCATGGAGGAGAGAGTTGAGACGAAGAGATAAAAAGTGCGAAAATCGAAAATGGCAAATGTAAAGCCCTTGGGTGTGTGGCCTCTCCCCCTCTTATAGATTTTTCAACAAAATCCGATTGGATGCTAGAGAACCTCTTCATGCATGCCAAGTGGCATGTGTTCCTTCCCTTTGACCGAAACTCTCCTCTCCATGCAACATTGCATTGCTTTAGGAAGATCAAGAGCTACTTTGACAAGTGGCATGTGTCATGCCCCAAACCGAACCCCAATCTCACATGAGCTCCTTCCATTCTGTCTAAGTTCATTAAACCTTAGGTGCAAAAATGTAATTTGTTCCAAATCCCTTTCATTTCCCTAGAGAGTAAGTGTGCATGCATGCCAAGTGGCATAAGCATGTAGGTGGATGTATGTGCCTCCCCCTCTCTTTTCTCCATCAGGATCCCTCATCTTCATGATATCTTTTTCCTAGGTGACTCTCTCACTATCCAAGGCCCTTTTGCAATCCTAAAAGTGACAAGTGACATTTGAGTGTGTGAGTGTGGGTGTGGTGGCCAAAACCCTAGTGCTAGAATGGTATTGTCCTAGGTTTCTCTTGCTCCTCCAAATCATTATCCTTCTAGGAAGCCTCTCTATCCAAAGAGTGAGTGACACTTGGTGAGAACTCTTGGGTAAGCATGAAGCTTCTTGAAACCAAAATAACTTAGTCCCTTGAGCTTCCCCATGCATAAATTCCCACAAAAATCTCCTTGGAACTCATCCTTTGAGCTTCCTCATGCGCTATTTCCCATGTTAATTCCCTTGGAGCTCATAACTTGTTGGAAAGTAGCATGAGGAGATGGTAGTTGGTGATGAGTGAGTGCATTAGCCCTCTGCATGTGTGACAAGTTGCAAGGCAAGTGGCTTTTCTCCATAATAAGCGTGCTAGGGCTTTTGGGTTATCGAATTCCTAGATCTCTCACCCCTTCTATACAATATTATGTCTAGGTTCATTGGGCTTTGTATGTGTCACAAGTGCCAATACCAACAAGGTGTTGGGCATGCTCATTGTTCCCTTAGCGCTTTTGGCTTAAGCCCAATGGGCTGACCGAATTTCTAAGGCTTAGTTGGCCAATCTTATGGGCTTGGATGTCTAGTGCATTGGGGAAAAATGAGGCCCAGGGTCTCTAAGCACTCTATACCTATTGCATAGCCCAAAATAAAATAGTATACAAGTTTCTCAATTGGGTAGAGTTAGTGGGTTGCTCAATAGTTACTATAGGGTTGATCACTAGTATATTTAAAATCTTTCTTTTCTTTTTTATTTTATTTTCATCATTTGTTTAACATTGTTAATCATAAAAGAAATATATAACTTTATTAATAGTCTTTTTTTAATTATTAAATAAAAATTAATTAATTTATTAATAAAATATTTAAACGATAATTTTAAAGAGTAAGTTTAAGGAACACATTTTCTTTCTCGTTACTCATAATTCAAACCCTTGGCACCATAGTTTTGAATTATGTTCCATTTCATTATTTCGATTGGAATTCCTCGTTCTAGTATAGTATCGGGTACACTATATTTTTTTTAATCGAAGAGACGAGGTCACATGTCTAAGAGTTACCTCCCTCCCAAGTTTATCAAAATATCTATGACAAAAGAATATCATGGTAACAAACAAAACCGCAAAAGATCTAGTATACTATACTTACTCGTTTCGTTTCATTTCATTTAGGATTGTTTTTAGAATTTTCTTGTGTTTGAGTAGTATTTTTTTTAAAATTTTAACTTATTATGGTATTTAATTAATTATAGAATATAAAATGTATTTATATAATTTTAATTTTTTATAATCTTAAATATATCCCATTATTCTTTTTTTAAAATATTATGATTTTATAAATTCTCTATTATTATTTTTTATTTCAAGCCAAATTTGTGATTGTTTTAACATATATTCATTTTATAAATTCTCAATTCTTTCATAAATATACATACATGATATAAACACTTACATATATGAGATAATCTTCTATGCGGTCTAATTGCAAAACTCATTAGTTCAGCTCACCTTTCACTTAACAGAGTCGCACAAGAGTTATTGTGGTGTTCAACCACATGGAACCAAGTGCTTCTGTCATGAATTCGTCAAAATATACCGAAATAAAACATTTTAGTACTTAAAATGAAATCATCACCTAATCAAACTCAAAACATTGCGGTTGGCACTCGACAAGAAATGGACTAGATCATGGAGTTCCCATTTGTGCATCACGCTCACACCCACACCCAATACCTCCAATGGAGGGATGGTGACTGATGATCCTGGCGATGAACAAATAGAGTAGAATTACCCACCTCCCGGAACAACCTTTTCTCCTGCCTTTGGCGACCCACCACCATCACAACCTCCACCACAATCTTATTTCGGAGAAGAAGAACCACCGCCTCACCTCATTCACACCTACCACAGCTTCCACGGACCACCATCCCCCCCCCTTTCCCAAGACTTTAGTGGTTACTCTACTTTTCCTTTAGAATCGCCTCCTCCACCTCCATTTCCTGGTTATTCCACCACTTACGTGGAGCATATCGGTCATGAGGTGGACCGATCTGAGACTCAAATTGAGCCCCATTACAACTATCGTCCACGCTTCCCCTCCTTCCCTCACCACCAAACCCATCAGCCTCTTACCTCCGACCTCTCTAACAAACGCACTTTCAGGGTCTTCTCCAAGAACGACCCCAATTACTCTCTCACCATTTAAGAGGGCCATGTCATTCTTGCTCCATCTAATCCATCCAATAATTTTCAGGTTTGTCTCAATCTTTACTTGGGCTCTCTCTGTTTACTTCATTGTAATTGTAGGGTAATATTTCATTTGTTTTTATCAGGGTGTATTACTACTATGTTGATCTCTAATTCTTCTCTTCACTGTGTTTTGTTTAATTTATGCCAATTTTGATTGGTTTCAGCACTGGTACAAAGATGAGAAGTACAGCACAAGAGTGAAGGATGAAGATGGGTTTCCCTGCTTTGCTTTGGTTAACAAAGCCACTGGTCAGGCCATTAAGCACTTCACTGGAGCCACTCATCCTGTAAGATATAGTTTTGCTATACTTACAGTACTTGTGATCCTAGTTCTTTTGCTGGCATATTTGGGTTCTGCCTCCTCAAATCCTATTCATTTCACATGCTTTGTCTACCTCAATTTCGAACTAATGAAATATCAAAGTTGGCTACAAAGATTAGAAGACATCGAACTGTATCCTGGAAGCATAGTATCTACCTTTTATGATTGTAAAGAAAACTACAGATGCTAAGTATCAAGAAAACTGCACCTCCCGTTTCTTGTATTCAAAATCGATTTTTGGGAAGTTTTTGGGATAAATTGATAAAGTGACTTATTTGGATCTGAAAATCCAGGGCTATATTGTCTTATATAGGCCAATTTGGTATGTTTAAAATGTTTTTTCTTCTTCAGATACTGACAACTTATTGGTTCTCTCAGCCTAAGGATTTGCCTACTTTCTCACAATTGCATATACTATGTGTTGATGTCGTATTTCGCGGCCAGGGCTGCTCGACAATGGCCCAAACAATCCAAACCTACAAAACGAAGGAAAAGAGGGGAGATCGGGGTTCATGACTGCTCCCATGGTAAAGTCATGAGGGGAGAACATAATAAAGAGAAATGGACAATAGTGAGGGATTAGAAAATGTAATCTCAGTTATGAAGAGTGTGGTGCTATTTATAAGATCTTCTAAGTCCTGCTGGTTGGAGAGGAATGATGAGAACGTCCTGTCCACCTACTCGATCATCATTCATTTGGTTGTATCAGGATGGGCAGGTCAGCTTCAGGTAAAGTTACCGTGAGGAGCTAGGGAGGATGTCTTGTCCGAGCCGCACTAACTCTCTACTTTTCATTGTTGCGTGATCGGAATTTTTGGCTCGCATTTAATGCAGCATGGTTATGACCAGCTTAATATTTAATGTAGCATGGTATCTGCCTAATCTCTTATATAATTCAATGCCAAACACTGTCCCGTCCCCTCACTTCTGAGGTGCCTTCTATTATGGGTACTTGACCCCTCCCGAGTCGGCCATCCATTACTTGGTCAACCTAGTTTATATGATTGAAGCCCGGGTGTATCCTATATTGGTGGACCTTTTTTATCTAGATGAGACTCCCCTCACAATATCCCGATCGGGAAGGAATTGGCATGAGAAGGCTCGTTTAAATAAAAAAAAAGGTCCAAACTCAAGATGGAATACACCCGAGCTTAAGTCGTATAAACTAGGACGACCAAGTAACGAATACCCGACCCGGTAAGGGTTGGGTACCCACAGCAATTTGCACCTCAGAAGTAAGGGGAACATACGGCATCTAGCACCATATTAAATGAGAGATCAAGCAAATACCTTCCTGCATTAAAACTAAGCTGGTTAGAGCCGTGCCGCATTAAATGCAAGCCAAAAATCCTGATCACGCAACAACAGAAAGTAGGGAGTTAGTGCGACTCGGACAAGACATCCCCCTTGACTCCTCACAATAACTCTGCCTGAAGCTGACGTGCTCATCCTAACACAACCAAACGAATGATGACCGAGCAGGTGGACAGAACGTTCTCATCATTCCTCTCCAACCAGCTGGACTCAAGCAATCCTATAAATAGTATCACTCTTCATAACCTAGGTTACGTTTTCTAATCCTTCATTATTGTCCATTTCTCTTTACTATGCTCAACCCGGACTGACTTTACCATCGGAGGGGCCACGGATGCCGATCTCCCCCATCTTCTTCCTTTTGCAGGTTTGGATTGTTTGGGCAATTGCCGAGTAGCACAGGCCGTAAAACACGGCATTAATACTATGCTTCTAGGATACAATTCGATATCTTCTAGTCTCTCATGTCTGATATATCCCTTATTCTCAGATATCATGATTGGAAACCATTGAAAGTAGTTGTTTATGTCTCACATTTGTTTTTATATGTTATATATACTTCTATGGATTTTGTTCATGATCATACAAAAAATCTTAATCGCGCTAGGTGTCAACAGGTTTTTGGTTTGCTTTCAATTAGTGTACCTATTGCTTTCAATTCGTGTACCTATATGCAGAATATATATTAGCCTTTTTTCATATTTTATGCTTCCAATCATCACACAGATTTTAGATGCTACTTATTGTAAAATCCCCTATGACAGTTGATTCAAAGGGTTTATTTTTAAACTAGAAAAGATAGGGCTCTCATCCCAAACCACCCTCACACGACCATATATTTATAATGGTCATATGAAAAGCGTAGTTTCTGCTGTATGGTTGGACACTTGGACAAACCATATGAGAGAAATGCAAAAACAAGCTTAGACCTAATCATACTGAATTAGATAGTTTAGATGTATTCTCTTTATCTGGCATGCTCATGCACTTGCTTTATAAGGGCTCACATATGGAACCTATTCATAAATTTTCTCTCAAATTCATTCAATACAGATGAAAAAAAGTAATTGATGCTTGTAACTTTGATTTGGTATAAATGACAAAAATTAATTAGTGATTCAAGCTTAAAATATTGCATTTGGCATAGACTGCCCATCTATGATAATAGGACGTCTAACTTGCCATATGTGATATGAGGACATAGGCAATTAAGGTAATGAAGAAAGGAGATTCTCTATTTCTATATTAGTTCATTTTAGCAAAAATAGCATTAAGTGGGGTTGCTCATCTACTTTTATTAACAAAGAGTGGGATGCTGGTCCACACATTTAATTCAGGAAAGATCAGAGGATACAAAGGGCCAAGGGGTTGTCCTGAGGTTAATTATTTACTGTACGTTGATGATCTGGATATCTTTTTTAATGATTCTAAGAGCTCTTGTGAGGGCCCTGTCAGAGGTGTTTTCTATGTACGAATTAATCTTAGGGTAACTTATTAATTGCCAAGTCTTTTTTTTTTCCTCTAGACTTTTGCATCTAGAAAGCACATAGTTCTTGCTGAACATGGTCCATTAAGGATAGAAATTTGCATATAATTTTCATCATAGCACCAAGATTAAGTTTTCTAAACCAAACACTTTGGTGTGCTTCCAGCACTTACTAAAACTCCTCTCCTAAGTATTGACTTGAGTTTGTAGCTTTCTTGGCATGTAGGATTGTTCTCAACATCATTTGGGACATTTAAAACATTAAAAAAGTATGTCAAATCCTCAATAAATAGATAAATCGTGCTGTAAACATGTTACTAACATTTTACTATTGAAAACATCATAAAATCATGTTACAAACATTTTCACACATTCCAAACATTGTTTTCATCTCATTCATAGGACGCAATGACATTTATGCCCTGAGTTAGGGTTAGTAACCCAAGGAGCCTGACTCCATCTCGCTGCAGTATGAGCATGGGTCATAGTTGAGATACAGTCATCTTTCGATAAACATTGGTTCTAATTCGACTGCAGGTGCAGCTAATACCTTATAATGCTGATGTTCTTGACAAGTCCATCCTATGGACTAAGAGCAAGAACTTGGGAAATGGTTTTCGAGCTATAAAAATGGTTAATGACATTCATCTTAATGTGGATGTTTTTCATGGTGATAAGAAATCTGGAGGTGTGCTCAATGGTACTACGATAGTGCTGTGGGAATGGAACAAAGGGGATAACCAGCATTGGAAGATCATGCCCTATTGTAAGCATTTCGCGTAAAATGTAAGGAAACTATACTCATTCCTGTTGAGTTTCTTCCTTCTTGTGAAGCTTGTCTGGTTTCTCGTATCTTTATTGAATCTATATGAAGTCAAGTTACTCCAATAACAAGAGGCCTTCCCCATAAGTTGAATGGAATGGGGCTTTTCACTTCATGTGTCTCATCTGCTAAGAAATCTTTCAATCTTGATTATCTTGTCCTTTCTTCTTTTTCTCCCCCGATATTTTCTCTTTGACACCAAATGCAGGATTTATGTGTTGTGTTGTTGCCATGCTTTAATGCCGTATTGTATTTGACAAAATGGGATAAGAGATTCTATTGATTGTGTTTGTAAGTGTGTTTGCGTTGCAATGACCATTATAAGTGAAAATCTGACTGTAATAAGTTTCAATTACAACTGCAGTTACTTTGTGTTCGTAAGTTATACTTGATATGATCATGATATCCTATCAAGCTATACTTTTGAGCCGAGGGTTTGTAAATCTCCATTTCCGTTTCCAATGTATAATTTGATTAAGAAAACAGAATTTGATTGTAAACTGAATTAATTTGTTGTGTGTATGGATAGATGGATTTGGTGTGGAGGATTTCCTCTATATTGAATTACCGAGGTACTCTCACCAAGCAGTCAACTAGCCTTTCCTCCCAAGTCTCGAGATGGTTTCCTCCTAAGTAGACTTCTCAACTAGATGAAAGTCCTACCCTCAGGAATTCGTGCATCCGAGTGCTATGCTCAATATTGACAAAGAATATAAGCCACCATCTCTAACAAATCTTATAGTTTCAAGGCCAATGTTTAACGATGCAGGTAACCCTTTTTTTCTAGGAAACAATCAAACCCTAATTAAAAAACTTCAAAGATTTCTAGTTGTTAGAACCATTCCTTCTCCAGCACGTGGATTGGCGAATGCCACTAAAGTCAAACCGTGGGACTCTTCATGCAGCTGAGTAAGACAATAGGAGAATTTGTGTAGTAGTTGTGATTAGGAATTGTGCTTGTACTTAGGATTTGATCTAAGCTTAGCTGCCCGGAAGCTCTATCCCCTTGCCCTATAGCTTAAATTAGAGGCTTGCCTGTCTATCCTATTTGCCCCTCAATTGTGCTCCCTATAGCACTAGTCTCCTAGCCATATTTGTGTGACCAACAACAAAGTATCTTCAAGCATCAATGGCTCGTGCAAGATTCAAACATAGTTTCCAACAAGGCTAAAGGTACTGTATCTAAAGAGTACATAGGGATTAAAGACAATATATTAGACCAAGTTTTGACCAATGAAAAGCACTTAAAACGAGAAGAAAAACTCGAATTAAAAATCCTTTCTAGTCAAAGCTAACCTACATGGCATGCATTTCCTGAGAAAGTTCTATCTCTGTCTTAGCCGACTGTCTCAACCCATAAAACACTGTTCGGGCCTATAGCTACGTATGCTACCGCTAATTCTAATTCTACATATCTACTTGTAACACGCACGAAAATAGAAGATTGAAATTTTCACTTCAAGGGGAGAAGGCCTCCAAGGATTCGAGAGAAAGAAGAAGAAAATTAGAATTTGTATTCTGAATGTTTTGGATTATTCTGAAAAATAGATTCTGAAAGCTTATATACGCCCATAAAAGAATTAAATCAGGGGTTGTGCTAGATACAGTCCTCGTTGGGAGGCTTGTGTGCGGACGACTAGATTTTTTAGTCATTTCCTTCTCAAATTGGTTTGAATTGTCAAAAAAGTCCTTAAACATATTTTCCCTCCAGCAATTCTTCCTCTATCTCTCACCCTCCAACTCTTTCTTCTCTCTCCCATCTCCACATCCTCTGCATCTTCTTCCACTTTTCCCACTACAAAATAGATTAAAGCTAGTGATATACTTTTAAGTGAAGGATTTAACTAAAAAATTGGAGAATTTGAGCTGGCTAAACTTTTCCCATATGAAATCACTCATACTAGCATAGGAATTGCTAGAATTTTTCTTAATCAGAATTTCTGTAACTTCTATCTAATTTGAATTAGACGTCCCCACATTCAAGGAAGAATTTAAGTAAATTGAGATTAAAGTTTTACCTGATTTTTGTTTGTTTTTGCTTTCCACAATGGCTATTTAGCACCAGGATATGCCTTGGGTGGTTATTTTGTTGGGAATCTGGGCTTCCAAATCCCCCCCACCAGGATCTACTTTTGACAAAATAACAAGAAAAATAGAGAAATAAACACAACACAAGAATTTACGTGGAAAACTCCAAAACAGGAGAAAAACCACCAGACCAAGAAAATACACTATGTGAAAAATTGTTACAATCACACAATTTTTCTCCTCACCCCAACGACACCCACAAAAACTTTTCCCACTAGTAAAACTCTAACTTTCACCTCTATTCCTTTTAGATATAAAAAAGGACAACAGAGGAATTTTACTAAAATCAAAAGTTACTAGATAAGTTTCTGACTGGTGTAATTAACTAAGGAGGCTAGGCCTCATTTTATAACCACATGGGCTTGCCCCTTCATCAAATCCCACCGATGTGGGACTCCAAAAGGAGCAAACCCAACAATCTCTACCTTGCGACTTTGACTGATCTCACAGCCACGCTCCACCGCAATGAAGATCTTCATAGTTTTCGCTATCATGCTCCACCATAAAAGCATAACCACTCAGAATAAACCAATTCCAAGCATTTCACTTCGGCCCATGTCGAAAATAATCTTACTAAAAAATTATGGTGCAACTCCCACGTTTGGTTTTCCTGGAAGTTCATCAGCTATTGACATAAATTTCCACCACACACCTTGCATCAATTCCAAACCAATGCCCGTGTGTAAACTTGTGGAACAACTAACATTAACACATCCTCTATCATGGCAACTTTGGGATTAGCGACATGCCATGAGGATGTACATGTCTCCTTTTAACAGACATCATCTTCTGTAAAGAGAGACACGATATTAGTTTCATTATCAGTATCTCCATTTACTGATTTGGAGCCTCTTGCCAAACCTGCTCCACCTTTTGGACAATTTCTTCTGACGTGCCCAAGTTGTCCACACACCTAGCAGACTACTTTCTTCTTCATGGAGTTTTCTCTTCCAATCACCAGCTGTCACCATTGCTAAGTTCTCAAGTGAATCATTACTTCCACTACTTAGCCTTCTTTCTTCAGAAAAAAGTTTACTGATAACTTCTGAAAAAATTAGTTTCTCCTTCCCATGTATCAAAATAGGCTTCATATGCTCATAGGAAGATGGAAGAGACCAGATCAGCCTCAAGGCTTGATCCTCATCATCAATTTTAACTCCAATAGATTCCAGCTCAGAGATAATGCCATTGAGAACACTTAAATGATCTGAAATAGTCATACATCCACTCATCCACAGTGTATGAAACTGCTCCTTCAGGTACACTTGATTCGAGACACCTTTCGTCTGATACAACTCTTCGAGTTTTTCCCAGAGTCCCTTTGCCGTGAATATTCCATGCACATTTGCAAGAACATTCTTGACTAGGCACAAACGAATTGCACTTACCGCTCTCAAATCCAAATCCTCCCAATCTTCATCGCTCATTCCAAATCTGCTCTTTGTTTCACCAGTAGTGCTTGGACCGCTACTGATTTCAGGGACTGGTCTACCTTTCAATGCCTTATGTAATCCTGATTGAATCAAGATATCCTTGACTTGCACTTGCCACAAGCCAAAATTGATTCTCCCATCAAATTTCTCCACATCAAATCTGATAGGATTTGAAACTCTACCTCCTGACATAACTTCAATGAATTTTACTGTAGAAATGAATAGTACCCACTAAGTAAGTTCCCAGGAAAGACTGATCTTTCCTAGACAGAACTTTAAGGTTCCCAGGAAAGATTGGAGGGTCACAACGGACACACTTAAAATTTCCAATCTCCTAGACAGAACCTCCTTAGACCATACGTATTCACACTACCACACCAAAGCTCCACCCTGTAAAAAGAACCTAGTGGCTCTGATACCACTGTTGGGAATCTGGGCTTCCAAATCCCCCCCCACCAGAATCTACTTTTGACAGAATAACAAGAAAAATAGATAAATAAATACAACACAAGAATTTACGTGGAAAACTCTAAAACAGGAGAAAAACCACTAGACTAAGAAAATACACTATGTGAAAAATTGTTACAATCACACAATTTTTCTCCTCACCCCAACGATACTCACAAAAACTTTTCCCACTAGTAAAACTCTAACTTTCACCTCTATTCCTTTTAGATATAAAAAAGGACAACAGAGGAATTTTACTAAAGTCAAAAATTATTAGATAAGTTTCTGACTGGTGTAATTAACTAAGGAGGCTAGGCCTCCTTTTATAACCACATGGGCTTGCCCCTTCATCAAATCCCACCGATGTGGGACTCCAAAAGGAGCAAACCCAACATATTTGACCATGAAAGCCGACGTTTAGAGTCCTTATACTAGAAATAATCAGCAGCAGAAGCAGTGCTAAGGAAAATTGGGGAGGATAATAGAAAAGTTCCTCTTGGAATGGATATGTCCATTTTTCCGTTCCCTACTTTCTACAAAAATCCCTGTAACTCCTGACATTTGTTGTAGTTGATGAGTTGGCCGCCTTCTTTCTTTGTATTAAATTATCTTTGTAATTGTTATTGACAAGAAGCTGCTTTATTTTAAGTTCAGAGATTTTGGGCTATCAATGAAACGATTCATTTTAGGCATGTGTAGGGAGTCCCAAAGTTGCAGACTGTATCTAGAATTTTTCTTAAATCAAACGCAAAATAATCTGTCATCTACAAAAGACAAGTCACCAACTTAACATGTAAATGGGCTACAGGCCCATTCAGAAATAAAAGTGACTACTAAACGAAAATGGGTCGTTGCCCTTACAACGTAAGTAACATAAGTGGTCATAATGCCTAATCAACAAGTCTACCTAGGGCCTAGCCCACAAGCTTTAATTGAATCACTTCTAGAGACTTTAATCTTATTTTCTTCAAGCCTCACTTTCAATTCCTCTTGATTCTCGATGTAGAAACCTTAGAGGTCCCAATCATCGTTGTTAGCCCTTTGGTAGCCTCCGACATCGCATGAGTAATCGTTACCAATGTTTTGAATATTGTACCGGTGGGTGTACTGGTCAACGCACTTAAATAAAATATTTCAGTATCGATATCGTTTCATATACTGTTTTGGAATAGTCTATATAAAAATAAATTATATATACATACATAAATTATAAAAAGATAAAATTGCTAATCATTTTATGATTCAAACAAATAAAATATACCTTTTATATATATAAAAAGTAAGAAAAATACAAATTTATATTAAAAAAAATCACAATAAAAAATGTAGACCGAAATTCAAAATCTAGTATTCGGTTGGTACCGACCGAAACAGGTTGAAATTGCCGAAATCTACAACGAAATAAAACAGCATGTTTCTTGTACCAATCAGCCAACCGCTACGGCATGTGCAAAATGAAATTAAAAACAATGGTAGTTACACTACTATTTGTAATAACAACCAGCCACGCCTACTTGAATTTACCGTTGATCTATTAAGAAGAATATTAATAACTTAAAGAGTATGATTGCCAATGATCCAAGAGTAATGAGTTGCTAATTCTCCACATTATATAATAAGTGGTAGAGTCAGAAATTTGTTTTAGTAGAGCCAAGTAAAACTAACACAAAATATATAAAATATATTTTTCTATTTCTATATATTTTTGTATACGGTATAGAACAATCTAATATTAAAATCTATAATAAAAATAAAATACGTTTAATACAACTTATATATTAAAACAATATATAATATGTCAAGAATATGTCATCATAATAAAGAAAATATATTAAAAATAAAAACATGTCATCTTGTTATTATATCATTTTATTTTATATGAGATATATTTTATTTTTAAATTAGATCATAAAAAACGGGCCAACACAAGATAAAATTAATATTATTTTACTAAATTACAAAAAAAAAAACCTTATATTATTTTTTTTCTTTAGAATTTTTTTTTCTTTTTTTTTTTTTGAAGGGGTGGGGGTAGGGGGAGGGCGGCCATAGCCCCCATGCCCCAATGTGATTTCGTCACGGTATATAATACAAATATGAACGCATATTTAGGGCTCCAGAATGCTCATTTGTGAAGTGAGATGAGTTGATAATTTGTGAATAGTTATAAGATAATTTGTAAATAGTATTAAGATCGCTTAAGTTAAGGATTTTTTGAATTTCTTGAAATGAAAGAGAAAAGATTGAATAAAAACATTATAAAATTAAAATATTTTTTGAATATTTTTTATAATATTATTTTTATTAAGAGATTTTAAAAAAATTGATTTTTTTTAAATTTGAAAAAATCATAATAACTAATTTGTAGAGTTGTAACGATTAATTTAAAAAAATGTTATATTTAAATTATATTTAAGAAAAATATTATATAAGATGAAAATTTTATGAGAGGATAAGTCCTATTCCATTTATGCTTATATGTATATGAGCCATGCTACTCTGCCAATTGAGTAGTGCCGCTCTTTCTAACCATTAGTGCAAATTAATGTAGAACTTGTTTTTTTTTCCTAATTTTTCCGTTCATATTTTTTATTATTTTAAAATATTTTTTAAAAATAAAAAAATATTAATACACTATAATTACTTCTTTAATTATTAAGTAAAATTAAAATAAAAATAAAAATAAAAAAAAATCTAAATACATAAAGTGTCAAAATTAAGTATTAAAATGAGTGAACATATTAGTATTTTTAATTTCATAGGAAGTCAATTTTAGATAGTCGATTTTTATTTAAAAAAAAAAACTCCCCTCATTTTCAATCTCATTTTCAATTCCTATATAAAAATAAATCAATAAAGCTATATAGATCTATGAAAATGAGGGAATTTCTTTTCATTCAAAATTAACTCTCCATTGATTCTTTAAAACTGACTCTCTATAGGATTATTATTATATGTATATATATGAGTTGGGTTGAGTGGCATCGTTGTGCTCAGATCAAAATGATGGCTCAAACGTATATACTCCGACACATAAATGATCATAAGGTTGGTGAGCCAACCCATACATATATGATAAGAAAAATGAGGGGGAGAAGCCACACTCAGTGCACTCCCCTCACATGAACAGTGTCATGAACAGTGATGGCAATGTTCATGTGAGGGGGAGTGCCCTGAGTGTGGCTACTCCCCAGCATTGCTCATATGATAAAGGAACCACTGGAGATAAGCTATCGAGGGCCTAACATAATAACACTCTCATTAAATTGGTTAAAAAAAAAATTTAAATTATAAATTTGTATATATATATATATAATTATTATATTTGATCAAAAAGAATAAATTTAAAGGGTTATTATTTACTTTTAAAGATAAAAAAAAATTATTAAATATGATAATTTTTTTAATATGTATGTAAATTTATATTTTTTTAAAATAAAATTGGCCAACTCAATAGAAATGGTTGTGGTAGTCTGTCAGAAATCGTCAGCAAGTGGGATGTGCCTTTGTGGCTTTGGCGTTTGCTTTGAACTTTCGTTCTGCAAAAGTCAACATTTTAGACGCGAGAGAGAGAGAGAGAGAGAGAGAGAATTGCGGGGGGCTGATCAACCCATTGCTGATAGAGCAATGCAAGTAATGACCTGTTAATGTTATGGTGGTGGCCCACGTACGCGTTAATCGAACATTTCAATTCCTATTTAATCTGTTGTTTCATTATCCAATTATATTACCCAGCGAGATTCATTCCGTATCTCACGTCCTACTCTTTTTATTTTTTATCATCGAAAGAATAGAAAAATAGTTTAGAAAAATAGAGTAGTGCTCTATATGTATATACATTTTTTTATAATTTATTATTTAAAATTTAAAATTTTCACTATTGATATGTGGAAAAGTAAGTTTTTATAAATTTTTTTAAATATATTTAACATTTTTCATATATATATATATATATGAAAAATGTTGGCCACGGAGATGCGAGCGCGTAAGCATATAATCGGAGCACTCGGCCTTGTGAAAGGGCTTCAGTTTACGCAACCGTTGTCCAGCTCATCTCGGAAGCATCCAACTGAGAATGTCAAACACTTCGGTGTTGAATTGCCTAGCGTCAAATTTAAAATGCAATATCACATCAATCATTAATTTAAAGAGTTTTTTTTTTATGAGGGATAGAATTTAAAATTACAGCTACGACGTTTATATATTTTGGTTGAACCCAGCCATCCTAGCTTTTTTTAATAACCACATAAAAAGTTGATTTATTAAACTAAATCGGGGTTCGACAATTTTATAGCAAATAAAAGATTTAAAAAGAGGAAGCGGTGTCGGAACCGTTTCGTAAGTTGCAGAGCATTGTATCAAATTAGTATAATTCTTTTAGATGAGTAGTGGTATATGTATATGATTTTACGTATTTTTTATAAAATTGATGATGTGATAATAATATCATATCAGTTAAAATATTAAAAAAAATAGATAAAAATATAATGAGAGAAAAATATAATAATTTAATTAAAAAATATATAAAAATAATATTTATATACTACATGTACATAAAAAGTCGTACACAAATCATATACAAATAACTTTTTTTTTTTTAGATTGTGCCATAAGAAATATAGTTCATAATTTTAAAATTTATAATTTATAATTTAAGTAATAATTTTTATTTTTAAAAGACTATCTACTTTTTAGTAATTATATATTTAAATCATTTTCAAAGATGTTAAGTTTGTTAGAAACAAATTAAAAAATACTTTCTAATGTAAAAAACGATTATTATTCAAAAAGAAACGTTTAAAAAAAATCAAAATAATATTTTTCTTCAAACGAACTTAATTTTTAGTTTAGTTGTAATTAAAAATACTTTCATATGTAATAACCAGATAATCTATTGTTTAATCAAAGTACTTTTAAACCTATTTAAATATATTATAACGCTCTCCCAACTCCAAATAGACCCTTAACAATAGTTAATAAGTTAATAAGTCAACTATTGATATCAGTCGTCCCTCCTAATTTTAAGTTTTCTTTTCTTTTTTCTTTCTTTTTTACTTTCAAGGTAATACGTCAGTTGTCAGGATTTTAAGTAAGACGTAAATTGAAATTATTTAAAATAGTAGTGCCTGAACCAAAAATCTATAAAATGGACTTTGAACTGGCTAATACCTTGATGGAGCTGTTTTGACGGGCTGATTCTTTCGAGTAATAACCATGACTTAAATCAAACATTCTATGGTTGGAAGGGACTCATATGGCCACGTCTAGAGCTGCAAACGAACAGAACTACTCGTGAACAATTTGAGTTCGACTCGTATAAACTCGATTCGAACTCGATTCGTTTAATAAATGAGTTGTTCATGAGCACTAATATTGGTTCGAATATTAAACGAGCTAAACTCGTATAATCTCGACTCGACTCGTATAAACTCGGTTTGTGTTCGTGAACAAGATTTGTATAAACTCGATTCTACTCGTTTTGAGCTCGTAACAATACTCGTAATATTTCTATATACATATATATAATCTTGCATATATTCTTACATATATTCTTTTATTATATATATTTTCTGTGTTATATATATTATTTTTGATATTTTGTATAAGTAATATATTTTATTACTTCAGTTCTTAAGAGTAAGAAACTCGAGTAATTACTTGACTAAGTTCGGCTCATTCGTTAGAGAGTAAAAACAAAGATCGATAAATAACTCGATTCGACTCGAACTCGTTTTTGATCGGCTCGAATTTGACTCGACTCGACAAACTCTCAGCTCGACTCGAACTCGAACTCGACTTATTTTAGTCCAGCTCGACTCGACTCGACTCGAACTCGTCTTTGATCGGATCGTTTGCAGCCCTAGCCACGCCTAAGGAGGATAATTATGCTAGTCGCCCCCACCTTTTCTTTTCAAAAAAAAGATATATATATATTTTTAGCTAATTGATTTTTTAATTCATTTAAATAGTGAGATAAGATAATTTTAAATAAAAATTAAAAGTTAAATAAAATATTATTTTTTAATATTATTATTATTTTAAAATATGAAAAAATTGAATTAAGATTTGAAATTTTATATTTTTTTATATTTTATATAAAAATTTATGTTGAACCCAAGGTTTCAAGTTTCATGTAAATCTACAAATGGATTTTGATGATAACAAATGAATCCAAAGAATAAAGGATTCTCAAACTCAAGTTGTCCACACAATATAATCAAGCACATCAAGGAAGCAAGCATGAGCAAGAAGGGAACAAGTTCACATTAAAATCATAGAGTAACGTTGTAAATCTCTTAAAAATTCAAAATTAGGATTAAAGCTCAAAATTAATATTTTATCATAAAACATTAAAATACATTTTCCACATATGCATGAATATTTTGAAAATTAAATTTGAAAATTTTGAAAGATGATTGATTGTCATCTTTCACATGTGCATAACATGATTAAAGGTTTGAATTTTGAAAATATTAAGATGATTGATTATCATCTTTCACATGTGCATGTTTTATTTGAATATTTTTAAAAGTAGTGGATGCTTTTCTTGACTTATGCAAAATGTAGATGTTTTTATTTGAAAATTTTGAAAAGTAAAATGTGCTTCTTTTGTCATATGCAAAAAGTAAAAGATTATGTTTGAAATTTTTGAAAAGTAAATTATACTCCTTTTGTCACATGCAAAAAGTAAAAATATTAAATTTGAAATTTTTGAAAAGTGAATGATGATGTTTTTGACATGGGAATCTTTTCAAATTTGAAATTGAAAACTCATTTGCCTATAAATAGCTCACTTGAGTTTTACAAAATTCATAACAAGAGCTTACACATCTATTGCTAAGTTTTGCATCATTTCTTCAAAACTCTCATTCTCTCTTTTCTAAAGTTTTGAGTCTTAATTCTTGTTCTTGTTGAGAGAGATATAGGTTGCGCTGTATTGTTTCTATCTCACTCATTGAGGAGTGTACTTTGATAGTCTACCTACTATCAACTCTTGTATTTGTAAAAGGGTGTGTATAACCCTTGTGTGTGTAGAAGGTGTTCTATACGGGGAATAGTTAAATCACCAAAGTGTGAGGTGATTGGAAGTATAGAAAGTGTTCTACACGGGAAATAGTTAAATCACCAAAGTGTGAGGTGATTGGAAGTATAGAAGGTGTTCTACACGGGAAATAGTTAAATCACCAAGTGTAAGGTGATTGGAAGTGTAGAGGGTGTTCTACACGGATTTTTTGGAGCGGTGCTGCTCAAAGGTGTAATAGGTTTCTATTTCCACTTAAAGGAGATTGAATAGTAGATTTGGGAATTCTCAAGAGGTAGCTTGAGGCGAGGACGTAGGCAGTGGGGCCGAATCTCGTTAACATACTGAGTTTGCTTCTCTCTTACTCTTACTATTTATATTTATTGTTGTTTCATATTTTGTTTATATTTTATATTATATATTTGATTTATAATTGTTATTTTTTTAAATACAATTCAATTTACCCCCTTCTTGTGTTAGTCATCTGGACAACAATTTAAAAATTTTGTAATGATTAAATAAATTAAAATAAGATAAAATGATTAAAATAGAAATGGACTCTTTATGCTGCGCCGCTAGAATTCAGTGAAACAACTAATGGCTTATTTAGCCAGGAAGGCCACCTGTCATAGCTGTGTTTCCGCCTAATGCCGTTTAACCACATTTATTATTTTAGATTTTCATCGAAATTTCACGGAAGCTGCTAACGTAGCCTCAAAAATAGTCCTTCTTGGTCTCGTCCCTTGCATTCTCGTGTAGCTAAAATAAAGGAATAAAATTACCCGATGACAATGACAAATCCATTATTCTAATCCACTATTATATGTGATGAGAATGCATATATTTGATAGCATATTGCAATACAGCAGTTTTGTACTTTCATGTTGCAATACAGCAGTTTTCTCTCGAACGATGAATTAAAATGTTCCCTTTCTTTTTTTTTTTTTTCCCTGAATAAAAACTGATCTATCTCTCATGTAGAAGGCTAAAACAATTATCACGGTTGTAGAAAGCTCAGTAACCATGCTAGCCAGCTATTCGTTTTAAAGGGAAAAAATAAAAAATGACAATGTTAGGGAAGAATGGTTCTCGCATTGTACCGTTATTGAAAATATATTTTTTTAATTTTTTTCTTTTAAATAGATTTTTAAAAACATTTTTATTGATATCATTAAAATAAATCATTAAAAATTGATAAAAAAAAATATAAATTTACACACTTATCAAAAAAAATTTATCATATTTAATCAAAAATAAGAAAAAAATGTGAATAATAGTATAAAAATATTTTTTATTTAATTTTTAAATAATAAATCATCAAATTTATCTATTTTGATGAAATCAATAAAAATACTCTTAGCCCTTTTTAAAAATAATATAACACAAATTCATTCATAGTTACTAAGTAAAAATTAGAGTATGAATATAAAAAAAAATGGATCACCATTCTCGATCTCCTATTATTTTCTAAAAAAAATCTAAAAAAAAAAAAAAAGAAGGTACCTTCCTTTTTCTTCATCTTTTGACTTTTTAGTGGCGATGGACCGATGGCTCCTAGATTCGTTCTAATGGGTACCCCTACTCCCTTTGCATTTGTCGTGGTCAGGCATCTTACTTTCAAAATCTCGAGCTGCGTGTAATGCGATTCAAATGTCCTATTTTTTTCACAAATCTTCAGTACAGAGACGGTAAAATCGTGCATGACGAAGTTATATGGTTCTTATAGCAAAGAATAATGATAATTTCATTATTTATTATTATTATTATTTAATTTTTTAAAAAAAATATTTGATAATAAGAAAGTGATTATTAATAAAATTATATATTTTTTAATTTTTTTAATGATTAAAAATATTAAAGAAATATTTGAAAAATATAAATATAATAAAAATAATAAACAAATGATAAACTAATAATAAAAAATATCATTACCCTATTGTAAATGCGTCGTCTTTTTATGATGTTAAAGATCGCCAAGTACATGAGACGAGAATGTTAAAAAAGAGATGAAAGTACCTGTTGGATATGAAAATTGTAGAAATTATGTACTACAATATTACGATGAGATTGCAGATGTATGAAAAATCTTTAAAAAAAAACTACCACCTTTTAAAAGAAAATTACCACCTTGTACGTCGACTTAAAAGAATGTTCATATTTTACTCAGCCAAGCCGACGATCAGCGTCTAATTAAAAAAAAATTCTAGGCTTTTAACAATGATTTTCAAAAAGATATACAGACTACAGACACACACGGCGGATACGATGAAATTCTTTGAAGTTAGGTTTAAGGTAGCGGATAAAGTTATTATTTTTTTATGTGAACGGGTGCTGGAAACATGGGTCCCTCCTACGCACATAGAAAGCTCACTTTTTACCATTTCTTTTCTTTTTTTTATTCCCTTTCTCGTTTCTTTTCAAACAAGCAGATAGCTAAGGTTCAGTTTAAATTTAAAAATAAAATAAGTTAAATTTAATTTTTAATATTATTATTTTAAAATTTAAAATAATTGAATTAAAATTTAAAAAAATATATTGATATTTAAAATATATATATAAAAATTTCTTGTTTATTAGACTAGTTTAAATTTAAAATTCATCTCAATTTATTTTTATTTTATTATTATAAGAACATTCCAATAAAATATACAAATAAACAAAACGATTGAGCCCTCGACAAGGCTTCCTTGGCAGTGTCTTGCGGTCCACGGATCTTAAGAATACGGACTGTTCAAGCAGCTCCTCTATTTAAGCTTGCCCTTTTCTCTTTGCTTTACTTTTTTTAACTGCTCTCTTTCAATTCTCCTTCTCAGTTAGAAATTATATATATATCTTGTACTTCTTTGATCTCCTCGGTTTTCATATTTGCTGTTTGTATTCTTTCATTAATTTTTATCACCCATTGTTCCGTATATGCTGGTTTGTAATATTTAGGCCTGTGATATATTCATACCTTGAGGAGGTTGAGAATACTGGGATTGGTTTGTACAATTTCAATACTACAGGAATCAAGTAGCATATTCATGGAAGAGGTAATAGTGGTAAATAAAGGAGAGGACCTCATCGATTTGCCTCCGGGATTTCGATTTCACCCCACGGATGAGGAGATTATAACTCATTATCTTACAGAGAAGGTGATGAATAGCAACTTCGGTGCAAGTGCTATCGGAGAAGCTGATCTGAATAAGTGCGAACCCTGGGATTTACCAAGTAATTTTTTATTTTTTATTTTTTTTTATCTATTTATGGTTTATATCCGCCTCTTTCATAATTTGTTGCACGCCCACGCGGTTGTTCGTCAATTTTGTTTTTGGATTATCAAATCAGTCCCGACATATGTCATGCAGAAAAAGCGAAGCTGGGAGAGAAAGAATGGTACTTCTTCTGCCAGAGAGATAGGAAGTATCCAACAGGCATGCGAACAAATCGAGCAACGGAGTCTGGATATTGGAAGGCCACTGGAAAGGATAAAGAGGTATACAAATTAGGGAAAGGTTGCCTTGTTGGAATGAAGAAGACCCTTGTGTTCTATAGAGGGAGGGCTCCAAAAGGAGAGAAGACCAACTGGGTCATGCATGAGTACAGACTGGAAGGCAAATCGGCATACTACAACCTCCCCAAGGCTACGAAGGTAAGGTGTTTATGCCTTACAACATATTCTTCTCTTTTTCTCAAGTTTCTTTTACTTTTGCAACGGAACAGATTTTATTACAAGTACTTTTTCATCTTCATCTCATCGACTAGGAGTCCTGTGTGTTAATTGAGGCATTTTTCAAGCGGCCCCTTGTATTAACTTTTGCTTCTTACTGGGTAAACAGTTGGGAATCTAAACTCGGAGAATTTGTGCCACTTTGATTGCAGGATGAATGGGTTGTATGCAGAGTTTTCCACAAGAACACGGGGATAAAAAAGGCCTCCGTAACAGATCATGCCCTGATAAGGACGAACTCTTTTGGAGATGATCTCCTGGATTGTTCTTCACTCCCGCCCCTCATGGATATTCCCCCATTTTCCAACACCGAAAGGCATGGCGACAACAACTTTGAGGGAACCCCCTCATACTTCTCAATGAAGGAGAACCATTTTCTGCAGCTAAAGCACCTTGACCAGAAGATCTTGCAGCTACCAGCCTCCAATAATTACACCCCGGACACTACTTACCAACCTAGTTTCAGTCACCCAACAGTTAACCCTGTTTTATATCCACAAATTTCTGCCGGACCAAATCCTCCTTTCTCCTTTCAGGCAAATCCAAATCCTGGCTATTTGCTTCAAGGGAATACGATTTCAATCCCAAGCGTCACTGACACGGCCTATGGCTTTGGAATCACTGGACATGGCATTTTAAGAGCAATCGAAGCCAACGATAATGGAAAATCTGGCGTAGAGAGGTTGTGCAAGGTGGAGCAATTCTCATCTAATCAGTCCTTGGTCAGCCTCTCACAGGACACGGGACTTAGCACTGACATGAACACCGAGATTTCATCTGTCGTCTCAAAGCAAGATGTAGGGTGCAACAGATCTTACGAAGACCTCGAGGGTCCAGCAGTCGGCCCTGTTGCAGATTTGGAGTGCTTGTGGGATTACTGAACAAAGAAATTTTAGGTCCGTTTGACACAGATAATTGCAAAAATTAATTACTTTATAAGATTGATGAAACCTCACGGGTACGTATTATAAAGGTTTTTTTTATTATTATTATTTGTATTGTGAGGTAGAATATGCAACGCCTGATTGCTTCTGCAGTTCTTGGGATGGCATTGTTTCCAACCAGTCACTTCCAATATATAGGTATATTTGGTCAGAAAAAATGTTCCTGAACATAAACATGATATACTCCGTAGATTCATGATATTCAAACCTTCTGGGATTCCCTTTTTATTGATGGAAGGTACCAATTAAAGATTTTATGAACACATAGTAAGTGTGTATTCTTTCCTAGTAGGAATTGTTGATTCAATGTTTGTACATTACATATTATATGGATTTTGCTAGGGACTCCCTGCAGCTGTCTTTCCTTCTTTTAAATTTTTAGTACACTTTGATATGGTAATTTTTTTTAAGAATAATTGTATCATTCATTCGTTAGAGCTTCATCAATAATTTTTTAAGAATAATTGTCTTTCCTTCTGAGATGTTCTTATTAAATATGAAATCATAACTCAAAATAATATATTCAGAGCTTCATCAATATACTATTTTCTTTCGTAACTGGTCTAATTTTCATTAGGGAAAACCTTAGGTCCGGACCTCCTACAAAACTTTATTTGCAGACAGCCAATCAAGAGCTGCCACATCGACAAAGTAAAATAACCCCACTGCACGGGATTACAGGGGATCTCGTGCCCCACTCATCTTTCATTCAGTTTGCGGTATCCAGATTCCAGAGTCCAGACCCGATAAAAGTTTGTTTCACATTTACATCTTCTGTCGACGACGCCGACAACGAATCCAGAAGCCAACGACGACGGCTTGAGGTCAACGTCTATCCTAAGAAACAAGGCGTCGTTGTTTCCAGATGGGTAATGAATCTAATGATCATTTGTAATATAACCAAGAAAAAGAATTTATCATGAGGTGGAAAACTCTCTCTTAGCTATTTCAGATATCATGCTCGCTGCTCAATCCAAGTGAAACTTGGCTCTGACAAAAATGGCTATGGAGGACCCTTCTCACTTTGGTTTATCATACAGCCGATGATGAGTCATCAGTCACGGTCGTTTGCCATCTCTTTCAATAAGCCAGCACCTGACACGCTGATCAAGACCAGTAGAGAATACCCAAGAGTCATCCGTCCAAACACATTTAAGAAATAAAGCCAAGTCTTACTACTCAAAGCAACCAGAACTCATCAACAAAAGTAAAGCACAGAAGTTCCAAAAGGTTCATCTTTTTCCTTGCTTAATAACAAATAAATCTTTTGACCTCCTAACCTTCAGCATTTAGAATGGACAAGAAAAAGACTATTATGAAAGCATTGATAACACTTCACAAGATTCTAGTCCTATAATATTTCAGACGGTAAAATTATCAAGCCTTGAGTTGTTGCTAAGGAAGAAATGGATACTCTTAGCAGTTTGTGATGAAAAAAAAAATGTTTTCTGAAAGGTTCTTGGCATGGATGTATCAAGGAAGCGCGATTTCAAATACAAATATATTCACCGCTACAGCTTAGTCGGCGTCTGGATTCGTTGGCGGCGGGGGCAAATGGGAATGCAAAACTAAATGGGAACTTTTTATCGGATTGAATGCAGCAAGTGAGTGAAGGAAGGGGGTTGAATTCGGTGCAGTGGAGTTATTTAGCTTTGTCGGTGTGGCAGCATCTGATTAGATATCTGCAAAGTGAGGTTTTGTAGGAGGTTCTGACCGAAGCTTTTCCACCTTTTTTTTTTTTTTCACTAATACTCATACTCTTTACAAATAAATATTTAAGAGGTAATACTCACAGTCTAGATAGAGACTCAATATTAAGAGTGATAAAAAAAGAAAGGATTTGGTCCGATACCGACTTTTATTTGATCCAATACCTGTTTTATTTTTCTTAAAACTGTCAAAATCGATTAGGCTCCTATTTTTCTTTTTCAAAATCGGTTCGGTCTATTTTTTGGTTCTATTATATCATATAATATATATATAATATATTATAGTATATTACAATATATAGTGATATAGTATTAACATACCTAACAATACAATAAACTATAATGATATAAGATTTTATAATTTATAAATTTTTTGTAGATAATATAATTGTATTTTTTTATAGACTAACCAAATCCGATCAGTTATACCCTTACTCAATATCATCAACTTTCATTAAAAAAGATGATTCAACCTTTACAAATAAATATATAAAAGAAATCTTTTTTTTTTAATTATAATTAATGAAATTATCCAAATATCCATGTATCAGAACACATTGTACTGATTCACTCAAAAAATTGGTTAGTCGTCAATCATTATTAAACAATAAGAAAACATTAATATAAAATAAATAAATTGTATAACTGAGATATATAAGATTTTATGGGACAATCAAATTGAGAAAAGTCAATTTTAGTATTTGAAAATTAGTTGCAAACAAGAATTTCGATTACACCTTATTTCTTTGATACAAATTTGATATATAATCATTTGTAAAAATTATATTAAAAAATGATATTCTAATAATATATTTATTTTATAATATATTTATTTAACTTTTTCTCACTTTTTTTAAAAAAAAAAATTACATAAAACATCTTAATCAAATTATTTCATTATTATTCATAAATTATTTAATTAATATTCACAAAGTTTTCATTTGATCTCAATATCCAAATAAAACTAAACGAGGCAATAATAAAATTGCTTATTATTCGTTGAATGTAATAATGGTTATCTCAAAACTTTTGTGTGCCCAAGTTTCTCGTCAAGTTCTGTTACTTGACTGAGAAGTTATTTTTTATCTTGTATAATCTGTGGCCTCGTCCTTCAAATTCATCTGTAACTTGGAGTCCAATTATTTTTAATTATTTTAAAAAAATTTCTTCTCAAATACCACTTAAATATAAAATATTTCTTAATTTTAAATCTTTAACTTTTAAATCTAATCATTACAACTTCTTAAACTCCTAAACAAAAAAAAAAAACAAAAAATCTATTTTAAAAATTTTTGAAGTAAAATAATATTAGAAATTAGATTCAAACAACTCTTTAACATTATAATATTTTTACTCAAATTTCTCTCTTATTTTTCAAAATATAATAATTTTTTTAATTTAAATCTTTATTATTTGCAAATATATTAAGATATCCTAAGTCCAAACCGGCTCTTTATAATATTTTTCGATGAATAGGGATAACAGAGAAGTTTTGGATTGGTTTAGGTCTATTTTAATAATAAAGCTTTGGTTCCAAGTACAGTCGCTGCCCTGGATGGAAAATAATTCTACCAATTTTTGTTTGAAGATAAATGTTTTGGGTTTGGAGGTTGGGGTTTTTTTGTGCCCATGAGGCTTTTTAATATGAAAAAAGAAATTAAAAATTAAAAAAAAACACAAATATATTTCATCTTCACATCTTTATTATTATTTTTTTACAAAAACAAAATTAAGATTTGAAGAGATGATAATATATCTTGTTCTTATTTTCGTCTCTATAAGAGCAATCTTTAACTTTATCTAATTCATATTAAATCTTCTTCTCATCTTTTGCAATTCGCTTGCATTCTCATTTTATAAATTTTTAATGGCTCGTCAATTTCCTTTCAATACTTCTCGTAATCAATCTATTTCTATATCTATCGTAGGTGTAATGAAGCAATAAGAGATTGATTTGGCTAATAAATCAGATCATGATGCTATTTATGAGCTTGTGGGTCTCAAAACTCGACACTCATTATCCATTGTTGTCTTTTCCACTCGGTTGCAGTCTAAAACTTGTGAAATTGATAAGTTTAGCGAAACGATTTCTGTACTTCAACGACTTATTTATGAGTCAAACAAAAAAATAGTAAAGTAAAACAACAGAATAAAAATTTAAAATCATTACTTGTCTCTTCATTTCGACTGCCTAATCCTTTAGACAATAATAACATATCGATTTATGAAGAGCAAATGCAGTTGAAAGATGAAGTTACAAGTTTCAAATTTTTGTAAGTCATTTGAGATAATGGAATAAAAATATTCAACAGATATTCATGGCATGCATCATTCCTATTTCTCTTCTAAACATGCATAATCTATTTTCTGGTAGGGGTTTTGTGAAAATGTCCACCAATTGATCATGTGTGCTTGTGAATTCTAGTACAATATTACATTTCTGCCCATGATCTCTGAAAAAATGATATCTAATTTCAATATGCTTAGTCCAAGAATATTGTATTGGGTTCTTTGAAAGATGTATAACACTTGTATTATCACATTTGATTGGTATGTGATTGTACATAAGGTTAAAATCCTCAAGCTGTTGTTTCATATAGAAAACTTGAGTAAAACAACTACCTGTAGCAACATACTCTGCCTCAACAGTAGATAATGCAACAGAATTTTACTTTTTACTAAACCATGAAACAAATGCATGACCTAAGAAATGACATGTTCCATTACTTTTTCGATCAATTTTACAACCAGTATAATCCGCATCTAAATAACTAATAAGATCGAAAGAAGTGTACTTAGGATACTATAACCCTAGGTCAATAGTACTTACAAGATATCTAAAAATAAGTTTGACTGCAATCAAATGAGATTGCTTTAGAGATGATTGAAAACGTGCACACAAATATATACTGAATATAATATCATTCTACTAGTTGTCAAATATAATAAACTACCAATCATACATCGATATACCTTTGAGTCAACTGGCTTACTGCTTTCATCTTTATCAAATTTGGTGATTGGACTCATTAGTGTTCTAATTACTTTCGCACCTTTCATTTCAAACTTTTTGAGTAATTTTTTGATATGTTTTGACTGAATAATGAATGTTCCACTTTTTACTTACTTGATTTGCAATCCAAGAAAGAAGTTAAGTTCTCCCATCATACTCATTTCAAATTCTTCCTACATATTCTTAACAAAATCTTGGCACATATTTTTATTAATAATACCAAATACTATATCATCTACATAAATTTGAATTAGAAGAATATCATCTTGTTCATATTTAATGAAAAGAGTTGTATTGATCTTTTCTCTTGAAAAACATTTTTCAATCAAAAAACTATTAAATATCTCATACCAAACTCTAGGAGCTTGTTTGAGTCCATATAAAACTTTTGCGAGCTTAAAAACATGATTATGAGAGATATGATTTTCAAAACTTGGAGGTTGCTCAACATATACCTCTTCATTTATAAAAATATTTAAGAAAGCACTTTTAACATTTATTTGAAAATGTTTGAAATCTTTATAACATGCATATGCAAGTAACATTCGAATAGTTTATAATATTACAACTGGTGCATATGTCTCATCATAATCGATTCCTTCTTCTTAGTTGAAATCTTGGGCTACAAGTCAAGCCTTGTTTCTAGTGATGATTCCGGATTCATCTTTCTTATTTATAAAAACTCATTTTGTTCTAATAACAGTATGATTTTTGGATCTACGAACAAGTGTCCAAATATCATTTCTTTCAAACTGATTTAACTCTTCTTGCATAGCTAAAATTCATGATTCATTCAGTAGTGCTTCATCAATATTTTTAGGTTCAATATGAGATAGAAAAGCAGTGTAATTGCAAATATTTCTAAGAAATGATCGAGTACTTATATTTCGTCAAGGTTTTCCTAGAATTTGTTTTACTGGATGATCTTTCATATGTTTCCACTGTTTGGTTGCATTTTGTACTAAGTCTTGATGATATTTTCTGATGTTTCCATATTGGACTTCTTCCATTGTATTCTCTTTGTTGAGATTGAGACTATTTGTATTATTTGTACTTTCTGATACTTCATCAATAGATTTCTTGGAGAATGGAGGGTTAGATTCATCAAATACTACATGCATAGATTCTTGTATAGTCAAATCTTTTTATTGAATACTTTATAAGTTTTACTATTTGTTGAATACCCAAAAAAGATACTTTCGTCAGATTTTGCATCAAATTATTCTAAATTATCTTTGTCATTGAGTATAAAGTATTTGCATCCAAATACATGAAAATAACCAATATTGGGTTCTTTCTCATTCCAAAACTCATAAGGGGTTTTATCTAATTTATACCTTAACATAACTCTATTTATAACATAACATGCAGTACTTACCGTTTCGACCCAAAAATAACTAGGTAAACTATTCTCATTAAGCATTATTCTTGCCATTTCTTGAAGAGATCTATTCTTCATTTCTACTACCCCATTTTATTGAGGAGTTCGAGGAGTAGAGAAATTATGCAGAAAACTATTTTCATCACAAAAAGATTCAATATCTTTATTAACAAACTTTTTCCCCCTATCACTTCGAATGTTTGAAATAGTATAACATTTTTCATTTTGAATTCTCTTGCATAACTTGGTAAAAATATTATGTACCTCATCTTTATGAGCGAGAAAGATTATCCAAATATATGTAGAGAAACCATCAACAATAACAAATGCATAATATTTTTTTCCCAGACTCGCAACTCTGTTTGGTCCAAAAAGGCCCATGTGTAATAGTTGCAATAGTCTAATAATGGAAATATGTTTCTTAGTTTTGAAAGATGTTTTTATTTGTTTACCAAACTGGCATGCATCATAGATTTTGTCTTTAAAAAAGTTCGCTTTTGGCAAACTTCTCACAATATCATTTTTTGAAAATTTGGAAATAAATTCCATATTTGTATGACCTAACCTTCTATACCATAACCAACTATTTTCATGTTGAGCTGATAAAAAAAAAGTATCTTGTGAGGCAATTTCTTCAAATTCGATTGTATAAACATTATTGTTTATAAGAATAATAAAATAAACATTACAATTATGATTATTTAAAATAATGCACTTATCCTTTTTGAAAGTAACTATAAATCATTTTATCGCATAATTGACTTATACTCAAAAGATTATGTTTTAGATTATTAACAAGTAGAACACTTTCAAATATAAGAGAAAATTTATTACCAACTTTACATATTCCCATGATCTTTCCTTTTGAATTGTTTCCAAATGTCACGTGTCTTTCTTCTTTAGAAGTGAGGTCAATGAACTTAGTTTTATCTCCTGTCATGTGTCTTGAGTATCAATTGTCTAAAAATCATTTACTTTTACCTATGAAGGACTTCATGCATACCTACAAAAGCAATTAAAATAATTTTTCTTGGTACCTAAGTTCTTTAGGTTCTTTATTTATTAGTATTAGAAAAAATAAGATTTTTTGATACCCATATGATCCTAATAGTCATTGTATGTTTTCTTTTAATAGGATAAGTATAATAGTTATGACCATTTATATTACAAAAATTATAAATAACAAGTGACATATTTGAAAACCTTGAGTGATTGTAATAATATTTTTCTTTAAAAAATTTATTTTTATGAAAAAAAATTTTGAGAATCTGATTTTGATTTAGTCGGTTTATCAAAAAAATTTTTATAGGGTTTGAATTTTCTTTTGGCATGTATCCCAAGCCTACCTTATCAAAAACACATCTTTGACTACCAAGAAGTCTTTTAAAATTTCTTTTTCCATTCGTAAAGTTTTCAACAATATTTTCTAAATCAACTATTTTTTTTTCAGCTCATCATTTTCATCTTTTGAAACTATATTTTCTTTTCTTGAAATATCAAATTCATTTGTTAAAGAATTTTTTTTTTCAAAATAGTATACTTGATACTCAATTTTTCAAGTTCCTTATATACCTCTTCTAAAATATTTTACAATTCTTCATAAGAAGGATTTTCAATATTTTCAAAATTTATTACTTCAAGATCATTTTTAACAATAAGATAAAGATTTACAGATTTTTCATTGCTTGCATCGCTGTCTAAACTACTTGAATCATCATCTCACATAGTTTTAATTGATTTTTTGCCTTTGTATCGATCTTTCTTTAGTATGGGACAATCTGTCTTGATATTTCCTGATTTTTTGTATTTGTAACAAGTTAAGAAGTCATTTTTACCTGTAACTTAGTTGAAAAATTGTTTAAAAGATTTTCTTGGAGGAACTTTATTTTTCTTTAAGAATCTCTAAAATTTTCTTGTGAATATTGCAATTTTTTCATCTTTGTTATTGTTTCCCTCGTTTTCTTCGCTTTCACCTTTATGGGGAACAACTTTGAGTGCCAAACTCTTCTTTTGCTTTCCTTGTTCTTCTCCTCTTTTCAATGTGTACTCATAAGTAATAAGTGACCCGATAAGTTCATTTACTTTGAGTTTTTTTAGATCTTTAGTTTCAAAAATTGCCGTCACTTTTGATTCCGTACATTTTAGCAGAGAGTTGAGAATTTTTCTTATTATCTCCAAGTTAGAATAAATTTTTTCCAAGAGTTATCAACCTATTTATAATGTTAGTAAAACGAGTATACATAAAGGAATTAGATTCATCATCAATCATTTTAAACATTTTATATTCATACGTAAAAATATAAATTTTTTATTCTTTGACTTGCGAAATTCCTTCATAAGTTACTTCTAAGTTATCCCATATTTCTTTTACTGTCCTGCAAGTCATTATTCTGTTAAATTCATTGTCATTGAGAGCATTAAACAGAAGATTCATAGCCATTAAATTCACTGTATAAAGTCTATCATCTTCACGATCAAACTATTCTTCTTCCTTGTTGACATTTACTTCATCAACAATTTTTGTTTAAGGCCTATTTACAATACATTTCCAGTTTTAGATCAAATTTAGAACTAAATCGAATGTATCGGTTTTGTATTTTCAATAATCAATTACAGACTAATTACCCCTTTAAACCGCTATTTTCAACTTTACCGGTTCTAGTCCGGTTCGATTTTTCGGTTTTAATATACCATATTATATATTATATAATATATAATATAATATATAGATAATATATTGTAGTATATTTAATATATATTATAATTTTATTATACTATAGTTATATATTATAATATACAACATATTGATATATTATAATACATTTTAGTGATATAGTATTAGTATAATTATTAATACAATGAATTATAGTGATATAAGATTTTAAAATTTAATATTATATTAATTGGCAATTTATTATATAATACAAAACTATTGCATGTATAATTATATAATATATATATATAAATTATATACAATATAAAAGATTAAAATATATATATGAATTGAACTCGTCTAGTCCGGTTCGATTTTAAGAAAAAGAAAACCAAAACCGGACCAATTTTGACCGGTTTAGAAAAAAATAAAACTGATACTGAACCGAACCAAACTCGATATCAGACCAAATCCACCGATTCGATCCAGTCCGGTTTACTAGTTTTTTCTTTCACCCTTAGCTGAAAGTTAATTTAACAGGCATATATGTAATTTACTCTACTTGTATTTTGCTCTCTCATTTAAAAGGGCAAGTCTGCACTTTTGTATTAATTATTCTAAATCACTTTCTTGTAACCAAGAGAAATAAGCAGAGAAAGGCAAGAGAAACAAAGCGTTGCGAGAGACGAGAAGAAAAAGTTAGACCAAGAGAAAATCTTCTTTCAGAAATCATGTACCGAGAGTGATATTGTTCGTCTTTGTAAGGATCTGATATGTCCTGTGTTGATGCTACTGATTCTTCGATAAGAAAGATTCATTGAAGAGGTTCCGGTCGTGGATGTAGATCCAAGAGATTAGAACTACGTAAATTCTTTTGTGTTCTTTATTGTTTTTAATTTCTACACTTTTATTGTTCTGTTTGATTTCAATTTTGATTTATTGTTGGTCTGTGTTGTTAATCGATTGTTGGTGAGTTTTCTTAGATCTGGTTGGCCGAATCAAACCCTTAGTTTCTTCACAATGCGTATAGATAGATAAACAGCTAAATGTAGAAGAGTTAATGTAGCGAAATTTAAAATGAAGATAAAGTAGATAATCCATTGGACAAAGGTTTAGAAATTCTAAATATCTATGCAAAATACATAAATGATTGGAAGTGCGTTTAGATAATTGAAGAATGCAATACTCGTCCCTATAAATGAAGGCACAAGGAGTACAATGAGTCTCTTAAACATTATAAATAATAACGTCTTCGTCCCCTTGTTGAAACTTGGCTTTAGCCTGTTGGGAAAGCACCATATTGCTGTTAAATAAATCTTCCTGCCGGTCTTCTAATGCCAAATCCCCAAAATAACAGCAATACACAGGAGCAAAAGAAGGGTAACATCCCCCCCCGGCAGGATAGATGACCTGCAAATTCCAAGCACGGCGCAATAGCAAACGAAAGTTAACTAAGAAGATGTTGTCCGAGTTTTCTCCATTAGGTTGAAAGTGAACTATATGGGACATACACGGAATGTGGAACTTATAATTGTAATGACGTGTATCCACACTCTTAAGTGATAAAAATAATCTAAATAAAAAGTTAAACATCACAGAATAAAAACAAAATGAGTGTACTAAGAGATTTTTCACACACATGGCTTTTTAAACAATGATGTAAGGATGCCACTATAGCAGAGTAAAAAAATAATAATAGCCGATAAAAAGCTGGAAATAAAGAAAAAGAGAACGAAAGAGAAAAAATGAATAAAAAATTTTAAGGAAAATTTTTTTGATTTATGATTAGAAAATCGTTAGACAAAAAGTTTGCCCCAATAAGGCAAAAAATTCGTCCGAGATTTGATCGACAAGTCATTTGAGCAAACCCCGAACGGAAAGTTCGCTCGAGCGCCAAATAGCTCAGGAATTGTTAAATTAGGTTTTCCGCCATACATCGTATCGAAGTACTTAATGAATAGCTAGTCTGAAGCAGTATATTTTTACTTCAAAGTGTATTTTGACATTATTCTTTTTTATTTTTTTGATAGGTAATCAAAAAAATTTCATTAATAGAAAAAAGTTAAATTCGAGAATACAGAAGTACATTTGAGAAAACTTAACTAATATTACAAAAATTAAAGAAATTCATGGACACTAAGTTCATAAAAAAAGGCTAAGCCCAGAAAGAAAACTTGCTAGTATTTTGACATTACACAAGATGATAAAATCTTTTGGAGATCTGAAAATGTAGACACGTTGTCAAATAACATAAATTTTTGTATCATGTGATTTTTTTTTTGTTTTATTTTTCTTTTTCTAAATTTTTTTCACATCATAATGTGACAAGAGTTTCTCCAAAATCTATCATCCTCTGATGAAAGCATCTCATCTCATCTTATCTTATCTCATCTAATTTTTTTTTATAAAATGTATATATATATAAAATAAATCAATTTTTTCAAATACCAAAATAATAATATTATTAAAAAATAATATTTTATCAATATTTTATTCAACTTATAAATTTCATTTAAAATCATCTTATTTCATTAAATTTGTCAACATAGGCAATCCACGGTGAGAATTAGCTAGAGATAGTAGTATTATAAAAGTGATCGAAAGCATGGTTGATCTTAGAGAAACAAGTTTTGCAAAGTGGAAACTAGTGTTCGCATGATCAACTTTTTGTTTGGGTGGCTTTTGTAAGTAGTGAGATGAAACCGACATTAAGGACTCATTTGAATGTTGAGATAAGATCTCTCAATATTTAAATATTACTTGAATAAACTTTTAATTTTTTGTTTATCTAATTACTACTTAATTATTAAATTTCTTAAAATTAAGTCAGGGCGGTTCATTTGTAATTTAACTCTTGTTTGCTTTGTCTAGACTCTAGATGTTGCGTAACTAAACAAATAGCTTAAGAGTAAAAGCAGTTTGGCCATGATACCTGATTTTTTTCCTAGATTGGTATATGTAAGCCATTGCAGGAGGAAGGATGCCAAACAAAAAGCAGTTTGCGTAAACCCCAGCAAAATCGATAGCGCTTGAAAAGGTGGAGCGGAAGAAAGATGCTATGAGAACTGGAGCACCGAGTATGATCGTCATTAGAAAGATCTTGAGTGAATGAGACCCATCTATGGCTGATTTCAAAGTAGCTTTTGAGGCAGCTCTACACCTCGAGTCTGTATAAAAAGCCTCCCCCGCAGTTCCAATATTAGGCCTTCTCGAATAAACAACAAAACCAACTCTCCCAATTCCGTCCACACTAGAACCCATTTGTGAACGAGCGGTAATCTGCTTTGCCGCACTAATGTTACCAAAAATCAGATCGAGCGTATCAAGAAGCTGCTTCGGGAAGCTTACGGCATATCCAATCAGGCTAGTTGCCAAGGCAGAGAAGGCAAAGCATTGAATTGCAGGTGAAGCAGAGGGATTGACGGAAAGCAAAAGGGATATAGGATTTGCTCTGTAAGCGGCTCTATTGACGCCAGCAAGCCCCAAAACAATCAAATTCCACGACAAAACCATGATCAATGGAACAGCCCCACCAACCAGGATTGCCTTTCGAGCCTCCTGCACCGTGTTCCCAGCAATCTTACATATGAAGGGGGTGATAACGTGAAACCCCAATGTGAGGACAGTAACCGGTATAGCAGGCAAAATGGACGAAAAGCCCCACGAGGCATAAGCAAAGGAGCCTAATATGTTTGGTTTGGCCACAGATAAACCAAAAACCACGAGTGCAGTAATGGATAAAAGCATGGCCAGGCATAAAACACGATTCGCAGCATCAATAGCCTTAAACGGTAAGAAAAGAACCACAGTTCCGACAGTTAGAGGAAACAAGGCATGCGCCATAACAAGATTCATCCATGGGAACCACTGAGAGACTAGCGAACCGATGCCCGAAACACATGCCGCTAACAACGAAAAACTCAAGGAGACATAGACAAGTGCAACAAAAGCACCAAAACGACTTCCTACAGCCTTTGCAGCAAGGCCAGTAAAGCTCACCTCTTCCACCCCGTCTTCTTCCATGGCTGCAAAACTGAGCTCCGCAACGAGAATAATCGAGGAGACCACATAGACCCACGAGAGAAGGATGACAATGGTCGAGGGAAATGGACCTGAACTGATGGTGGCAGCAGGCAAACCCAGCATTCCAGGCCCTACGGCAGTGCCGATGATCAAACTTACGGCACCCCAGAAGTTTTTTTCATCCGTACCTTCTTGAGCCCCTTGAGATTTTTGATGCTCAGTGAGGTTATCAGCATCAGATTTTGCATCATTGTTAACAGGAATGGCAGGAAGTGCCACGCCATTGCAAGTTGTGCACCTTGCGGTGCGACTGAAATTGTGGGTTCTGGGACTGAATACGGGACTGATGGGGACAAGAATAGGCCCGTGTTTGGGTGGTGGCACAGGACGCTGTGTGCTATGAAAATGAAAATGGGCGGCGTGGTTGGATCTCGGATATGCGACTGAGCTTGTAGGTTTAAAAGGGTGGGGAAGAAGATAAGACATACCTTTGTGGGCAGAGGAATCTCTTTTAGACTTTTACAATGTGGGTCTCCTACGGTTACTGTTGGGGAGGATGAAAGGTCTACGAATTAATTGGAGGAGAGTCGAATTTGTCGGACAGTGGAAAAAGATCATAGAATCTTTTTTTTGTCTTTTAAAGATACCTCAGAATCTTTTAACTCATTTTATTTTATTTTATTATTATAATCTTATAAAATTTTATATAAAATATAATAAATAATAATAATAAAAAATAATATTCTAATAATATTTTATCTAACTTTTAATTTTTATTTAAAATCTTATTTTACCTCACTATTTAAATAATGTCTTAAAGAAAAATATCACACCAAACACCAAATGGTATAAAAGTTACGAACTTGTTTGAAAATAGGATTTATTTTAAAATTTTCATCTTATTTCATCTTATTTTTTTCTTAAATATAATACAAATACAAATATTTTAAACTAATCATTTCAATTTTAAACTAACCATTATAATTTGTTCAAACTTTTCAATAAAAATAAAAGAATCAAAATTTTTAAATTTTTAAATAAAAATAATATTATAAAAATATATTCTAAGAATATTTTTATTCAAATTTTTTCTTTTCTTTTTTTAAAATTTAAAAAATACTCAATTCAAATTATTTCAATAATATTCACAAATTATCTTACTATTATCTATAAAATTCTCATCTCGTATTGTCACTCTCTAAACGAGTTCTAAGTATGGTATTTAATATCGTATCGTACCGATTGATACATACTATACTAGTCAGTTGGATGGAACAGGTACACTGATTGTACCGTATCGACTGATATTTCGATTGGCCGTACCAAATTTTTCCATTTTTTTTTTCCATTTCTTTTTTTTATCTCAATTTAAATTAGATTATTTACATATATGTATTTATATATATAATCTATTCATATATTGATTATTTTTTTGAAATATAATTTATATATATTTATATATATATATATTTGTTATATATAAATTATTCTAAAATAGTACATAAAATAATATCAATATTAAAATATTTCATTCCAATACTTTAATTGATGCGCTCACCAATACTATATATAAAACTTTAATCCTATAGCCATCAATTATTCACACTTCAGAACTCATATATACTCCGATTCTAGAAAAAAATTTAATCATTTGCTTCACACCATCTATCAAATCTAATTTTTTATTTTTATTTTTCATCAAATATATAGTATGAATGATTAGTAAACAAAGTCAATTAATTTAAAAATAAAAAAATAAAAATAAATATAGTATATAATGTGCGGAAATGAGAGTACGCTTTAATATCAAAACTTCAAACTGTTGTCCCTTTCATTTCGTCTTCGTTCCACCATCGCTCTTTTATGAGTTTTTCGTCGATTCTCGGACAACTAAGCCTATTCTCCGACGCTCAAAGCGATTGTGAGTTTTTTTTTTTTTTTTCTCTCTAGCCGCCAGATGTGCTTTGCCAAATCTAATTTCAACAATCTTATTTATTTTGTTTCAAGTTTCTAGCATGGCAGTTATAATTTCATGATAACATATCTGTTAAGGACGTATTCTGTTATCTTGTCTATCGAATCTCGCGTGATGGTAACCTGCAAAACAAGGACAAGAGGGGTCGGGGTCCGGGACCGCTCCGACGATCAAGTTAGTGTATGGGAGAAGGTATGTGATAGAGAGAATAAGAGAATTTGTGAGCGTACCTCCTTTCCGTCGTTGGTTGAGTGTTATTTATAGGTGTCCCCCCTGGGTGGAGGGTCCGAGAGCGCCGAAATCGGGGCATCACTCGTCCGTCATCCTCGATAAGAAAACCTGGTCTGATTCGGTCGGTCCCATCGCATTAATTGAGTATCCTCTCAATTAATGCTCAATTAGCCCCCTTTGGACAGGGGCATTAAATGTTGCCGCATCTTTTGTCAATTTAGTAGTTAATGGTGTACGTCTGGGGCGTCTCCGCATTAAAAAAAGGAGGGAATGCAGGCCGGCGGCTGTCCGTCGTTCATAAATGCGGGAGTGGTCTTGATGGGAGATGGGTTCAGGAGATATACCAGCACGTGAGCCGCCGTTCTGCCCTTAGCGCGTTCTCGAAGCCGGTTTAACCATTTCTTGCCTAGATCGGGATAACCAGGGACTCGGCTCGTCCCCGATTTCGGTCTCCCAGTTGGATTCGGACGCTGCGTCGAGGTGGGCGCGGGTAACGGGCCTCGGGCCTGGTAATCTTGTGGGCTCAGGCCCGGGCAAGTTGGACCCCCTTTCAGTACCCCGCGAGTTTCCATCGAAGGCACTTCGATGGAAATTCCGAACGTTTTAGAGCTAGGGTCTTCCTTTCCTTTGATTATACCGTCCTTCAACACTGGGCGGTGTTCCTTTATTTTCCCTGCCGAGCGGGAACACGAGGTTGGGTGTGCTCGGGCGATCCCTGCTGGCACGTCGATTCGTTTACCGACCGGACTTCAGAGGGACGATTTGAATTCTGACCAATTAATGCCGGATCGTGACCCGTCATATTCCGCGTCCGGCATTTAATGCAGTTTTGAAATTTAATTGAGCCGTCGTTCCGATTCCCGAACCGTCAGTGATCCGTTATTAAATGGTGAGGCTCACGCATCGTTCCGATTCCCGAACCGTCAGCGATCCGTTATTAAATGGTGAGGCGCACGCGCGTGGCCATCATTAACTGACTTGTCATTTCGGCGCACGCTTCTTTCCTTTGATTGGTCAGTTCGGGGTGTGCTTCCTGTTCCCAAGGGCCACGTCTGAGGTGACGGTTTCGGCGCGGCCTCGTTTCCCGCTCGCATTAAATTTTGCTTCTGGGTATAAATTACCCAGCGGTCTTGTCACTGTCCTCGCTTTACTGTTTGCTTTCTTGCCATTCTGTTGTCCTTCTTCCTTGCCTCTACTCTTCGCCATCTTTCATTCTTTCTCTGTTGCTTTCTTGCCACTCCCTGTTTTCGCCCCCATGGCTTCTTCTGACCCATGCCCTTTCTTCGTCGGCAACGGCTGGTTGTCCACCATGCAATCCTCCGATGTGAACACGCTTAGGAAGAAGCACCATGTTTCCTGGCGGCACACCTTGGAGGCCTCGGGGGATGGAGTTAGGGCCTGTGAACGCGATGGGCGGGCTCAGAAGGTCGTGCTCTTCTCCCTCATGCTCTCGAAGGGACTACGCCTTCCCTTTATTCGGCCTGTTCGGGAGGTCCTACATTTTTTGGGTTTGGCGCCTGCCCAACTCATGCCTAACGGGTGGCGTATCCTTTTGGCCACCTGCGTGGCGTTTAGGATCGTTCTGTCCGGGAAGAACGATCCCTACCCCGACCTGACCGCTCGAGAATTCTTCTCACTGTACCGGCTCCTCCGTCGGGACGGGAATGTTGCCGGCTTCCAGATAAAGCCGAAATGTAGACTGATCAGAATGGAGGAGAGGCATTCGAGTGCCCGGGATTACCACAAGAGGTTCTTCTTCCTCTTGGGCAGGGAGTGGGAGTTCCCGGAGGGAGAGGGGAGCGATTTCCCCGTTCAGAAAGACTGGGGCTTCCTCCCCTCTCAAACACATATGGAGGTTACCCTCTCGGCCCAGGAGGCGGAGAGGGTGAAGGCGGTCCTCTCCTGGGGGGCAGAGGATCCCGATCGGCTATGGTCCGATAATCTCCTCACCGAGGAGAACATCGAAGAGTTTTTGACCCGACCAGACCGGTCCTACGCCGAGGGTCAAAACTTCTTCACCGTCCCGGAAGAGCCTCCTACCTCCTCCCGCAAGCGAGCCTCTGATCGGGAGGTAAAACAAGAGAGGCGCACCAAGAGTCGGGCCGGCGAGGCCACTTCGAGCCGTGGTGCCCGACCCAAGAAACAGAGGAAGGAGAAGGGTCCACGGGCCGAGGGTCCGGGCGGAGGTGCCCCCCCTACAGGCTCTCCTGCACGACGTCCCGAGTCGACGTCCTCGTCGTCGTCCTCGGACGAGCCCCGAGTCTTAAGGGCTGAGGCCGGGAGGACGGTCATGGAAGCCCAGATGGAGGCGACCGACCGGGCCGGGGTCGACTCCTCAGACGAAGAGGAGATAGAGCGCGCCTTCCAGGAGGCTCTGGAGCATGCCGCCGATCTGACTCCGGGGGCCATGCCATTTGCGGAGGTCTTTCGGCAGGAGTCGGAGGAGCAAGCTGCTAGGGCAAATCAGTTGCCCACCCCTCCCCCTTCATCTTCCGAGCGCCACTCAGATGCCTCCGAGGGGGAAGATGAAGTACCTGGTGAGGAGGCCCATTCCGAGGGCGCCTGCGAGGGAGCCGGGCAGCAAGGGGCTCCGGCCCAAGAAGATTGGGACGAGGCTACCCCCGAGGGGTCGAGGAGGGGAGCCATACGGAGGTCGGAGATGAGAGCGGTCGACCGGCCACTGAGTCCGAGGGGTCTCCTGAGCGGCCACCTCCGACTTTCGAGAGGGGGTCGACCTCGGGGGTTCACTCTGAGGACGCCTGCCCACCTCCGGGCTCGGAAGTTCCTCCTCGACCCCCATCTCCTCTTCGGCTCCGAAGTGGGGTCGCTGTGCTCGGTCAGCTCTTCGGGTCGGATTCGGAGGAAGGAGCTCGTCAGGCCGGTGAAGAGCGGCCTTCCCGATTCGATCAAGCGAAGGCGGAAGCTTCCGCCCGAGTGGCCTCGATGCTGGAGCCTTTGTTGACTCAGGTTCGTTCGGTAGGCCTTGTTGAGTTTCGGATGGTCTTCTCTGTTTAATCTGCTAAGTTTTTCTTTTTCTTTTTTGTCTGTTCAGTGTTTTAGGTCGCCCTGGAGATATCCCGGACAGTGGGATTCGAGCTGGCCGAGCTTGCCGAATTCAACAGCGAGCTTGGGACCGTCTGCAAGTTCGGGCTCTACAAGCTGCGGCAGGCATGGGACCAGCTCGAGCAGTCACAGGAGACCTGCAGGGGGCTGGTAAGATCGGTCGAGGAGCTGGGGGTGGAAAAGGGCAGGCTGGAGAGAGCCAACTCTTCTCTTCGAGCCGAATTGGAGTCGGCTCGGGAATCGTTGGCAGTGGCCCATCGGAGGAATGCCCGTCTCGTGGAAGCACGATCGGCCACCGAGCAGGACAAGATCCTCCTTCAGTCCGAGCTAACCACTCGGACAGCGGAGCTGGCAGCTTCTTCTCAGATTCTATCTTTGAGGGAATAGGAGTTAGCTATGTCCGAGCAGGCTCGGGCTGCTCTGGAGGAGGAACTGGTCGGTTCGAGGCGCGCCCGGGAGATCCTGCAAGCGGAGTTGGCGCGGTTTGAGGAAGTCCGGGCTGCTCGGGAGTCCGAGCTCGTGGGGGCTCGGGGTGCTCTAGAAGAGGCTCACTCGAGGATTGCTGATCTCGAGCAGCAGATATCCCGAGTGGTGGCGATTCGCAACTCCGCCTGGGGGCACGGTTATGCCGAGGGCCTTCGCCGACTAGGATCCCAGCTCTTGGTGGATCCCGAGCTCGATCCACGGAGGATAAGCGTGGAGTCTCTTCGTCCAGACCGGGCTGCGAAGAGATTCGTCAAGAAGATCGGGATGCATGGCTACCCTCCCTTTGACGACCTGAATCCTCCTCCGCCCCCTCCTGAGGCTTGACCTGATTATTGTAAATTTTTTTTTTTTTTTGTAATGATGCTCGATCTTGATTCGAGCGAGTTTGTATAACCGATAATATATATGAATTTTGAACTTAATCTTCCTCTGGTGGTTTGTTTATAATTTCGTTCTGCCTTTACCCCGCGAGATTTTTTGGATAAGTGTAAACTTAAGAAAAAAAACTTTCCAAACGTACCCGATCGATGTACTTAAGATCGGGATTCGGGAGTTGCGAATTGCTCTGCGTGGACTTGACCGATCCCGGCGTGGGTGGATTGACCGACCCCGCGGGATTCCGAGGCGGATACATCGCGTGGGTGGATCGACCGACCCCGCGGGATTCCGAGGCGGATACATCGCGTGGGTGGATCGACCGACCCCGCGGGATTTCGAGGCGAATACATCGCGTGGGTGGATCGACCGACCCCGCGGGATTCCGAGCTGAGAACCTTATAATACGTTGGATATGAACTTTGAATAACATCGGGCTCTTTGTAATTTCAGGAAGCAAATTACATCAGTAGAAGTAAATTGCATTAGTAAATGCTACACATAGTACCTCTTAAGTCTCTCACTGTTCCAGGGGTGGGGTAGGTCGGCTCCAGAGCTGTCCTTGAGTCGGTAAGACCCAGGTCTGTTTGTTGCCGTCACTACGTAAGGTCCTTCCCATTTTGGTCCCAGTTTTCCTTGTGCTGGGGTCATGATGCCCGTTTGTCTCAGTACTAAGTCCCCGACTTTGAAGTTGCGCGGCTTCACTCTTTTGTTGAAGTACTGCTCTGCTTTGCGTTTGTTGTTGGCAAGTCGGATGCCGACTTCTTCCCTGTGCTCCTCTAAAGAGTCTAGACGTCCCATCATCTTGGCATCATTAGAAGTAGCGTCATAGTGCTGGATTCGTAGGGTAGGCATCCCGACCTCGACTGGAATTACCGCCTCGCAGCCATAGGTCAGGGCAAACGGTGTTTCACCCGTGGGGGTTCGGACCGTTGTGCGATACGCCCACAAGACCCCCGGAAGTTCATCGGCCCAGGCCCCTTTATGCATTCCGAGTCTTTTCTTCAACGCATTGAGGATGGTTTTGTTGGTTGCCTCGGCTTGCCCGTTAGCCTGCGGGTGGCCGGGGGAAGAGTACTTCACCCTGATCTTCAACTCGGAGCACCATTCTCGGTAATGACTCCAGTCGAACTGCTTTCCGTTGTCTGATATGAAGCTCTGGGGTATCCCGAACCGGCAAACAATCGACTTCCATAAGAACTTTGTGATGGCTTGAGAAGTGATACTGACAAGGGCTTCGGCCTCTACCCACTTCGTAAAATAATCCACTGCCACTATTATGAACTTAGTCCCACCCCTCCCTACTGGGAATGGTCCTATAAGGTCGAGTCCCCATTGATCAAAGGGCCAGGGGGATGTTATCGAAGTGAGTTCTTCCGATGGGGAGTGCAACACTGGGCTGTACTCTTGGCACTTCGGGCACCTTTTAACGAAATCTTTTGCTTCCTAGAACAGACATGGCCAGTAGTACCCTGCACGGGTGGTGCGGGCGGCTAGCGTTTTAGACCCCGTGTGAGCCCCGCAGATTCCTTCATGGATTTCGGCCAGTATATATTGCCCTTCTTCTTTCGTTACACACCTGAGCAATGGTTTAGAGAAGCCTTTTCTGTACAGCGATCCGTCGATCAGCGTGAATCTGGACGATCTATTCTTTATCTTGCGGGCCTGGCCCGGGTCGGGAGGTAATGTGCCTGTTCGGAGGTATGCTGTGATATCGGTTGCTCAGTCGGGATCTGCGACAGCCACTACTCCGACTTCGCTGCCCGTGGAGGGAGTATCTATCGTTCTGATCTCGGTGTTCTCTGGGGGAGGGTGTTCATCTTTTCCCGATGCAACTTTTGCCAACCGATCCGCTATATGATTTTCTTCCCTCGGGATCTGCAGTAAACGGAAGTACCTGAATCGATCTCTCTCGATGCATACGAGCTCCAGATATTTTTTCAATTTTTCGCTCTTGGTGATGCACTGGCCGAGTACTTGGTGAAAAACTATTTGAGAATCAGTTCGGGCCTCCAGCTCAGTTGCCCCGAGGACCCTAGCAATTGTCATCCCGGCTATGAGGGCCTCGTACTCTGCCTCATTGTTGGTTACCTTGAAGGTTAGGCCTATACCGTAGTTGTGTTGGACGCCCTGGTCGGTGATGATGTGCACGCCTGCTCCACCCCCGGCTCGGCATGAGGATCCGTCAACGTACAGCTGCCACGCCTGTTCCCGAGGTTCACCGGGGATCTCTTCTGGAAACCCAGTGTACTCCGCGACAAATCCGCCAGTGTTTGCGTTTTCATCGCTGTTCGGGGCTGGAACGTTAGATCAAATTCGCTCAGCTCGATTGCCCATTTGGCTAATCGACCGGACGTATCGGGCTTCTGGAGAATGGTTCTGAGGGGCTGGTCGGTCATTACTCTTATGGTGTGGGCTTGGACGTATGGACGCAGTCGACGCGCAGCTGTCAGTAAGGCGAATACCATCATCTCCGTACGGGGGTACCTGGCCTCTGCTCCTTGGAGTGCCCTGCTGACATAGTACACGGGCTTCTGACCCCGATCGGTTTCTCTCACTAGAACTGCAGATGTTGCATGAGGCGAGACTGCCAAATAAGCCACCAGGGTCTCTCCAGGAGCTGTCTGACTAAGTAACGGGGGGCACGCCAGGTAATCTTTGAGTTGTTCGAATGCCTGCCCGCACGATGTGTCCCACTCGCGTGCTTTTCGGAGGACCTGGAAGAAGGGAAGGCATCGATCGGTCGACCTTACTATGAACCGGCTGAGGGCAGCAATTCGACCAGCCAATCGCTGGACTTCATTCAAGTTCCTCGGTGGTGCCATTCCGAGGATAGCCTGTATTTTCTCGGGGTTGGCCTCGATTCCTCGTTCAGAGACCATGTACCCTAAGAACTTACCGGACTCGACCCCGAAGGTGCACTTGGCAGGGTTGAGCTTCATCTGATAATGTCGCAGGATAGAGAAGGCCTCTCTCAGGTCCGTCGCATGATCGTTAGGGGCGCGGCTCTTGACCAGGAGGTCGTCGACGTAAACTTCCATGTTTCTGCCGATTTGCTTTTTAAACATACGGTTAACCAACCGTTGATAAGTAGCCCCCGCGTTCTTGAGCCCAAAGGGCATGGCAGTGTAACAATAGAGTCCGCGATCTGTAATGAACGCCGTTTTTTCCTCGTCGTCCGTGCTCATCTTGATCTGGTTGTAACCCGAATAGGCGTCCATGAAGCTGAGGAGAGAGTGCCCAGCAGTTAAATCCACGATGAGGTCGATGCGCGGTAGAGGGAAACTATCTTTGGGGCAGGCCTTGTTCAGATCGGTGAAGTCTACGCACATGCGCCACTTCCCGCTGGCCTTTTTTACCAGTACCACGTTAGACAGCCATTCCGGGTAGTGAGCCTCTCGGATGAGCCCAACGGTCAGGAGTCTGTCCACCTCTTCTGCAATGGCGGCATACTTCTCAGCACAGAAGCTTCTTCTTTTTTGTCTGACTGCCCGGGCAGTCGGGTTGACACACAGTCGGTGTTTTATTACAGACCTATCGATTCCGGGCATGTCTGCAGGTGTCCAGGCGAATATGTCTTTGTGCTCAATGAGAAGGGCCTTGAGTTCCGCATGTACTCCCGGGTCCATTTTGGTTCCGACTCGTACTGTTCGATCCGGTTTGTCGCCATCGACCGGAATCAATTCCAGAGGCTCGTTGGGTTCCGCTTGGCGCAGTGTCGCTTCGTCCCTGATTTCATCGTCCCACACTGCTCGGGGAGGTGCAGGCGGAAACTCAACATGCTCGCCCTCCAGGGAGATCGTAGCCACGGAACTGTTTTTGTGCTTTAATTCCCGGGCGTAGCATTCCCTGGAGGTAACCTGCTCTCCTCTGACTTCGCCCACTCCTCTGTTGGTCGGAAACTTCATCTTGAGGTAGTAGGTAGAAGTGACTGCCCTCAAGTTGTTTAGGGTCGGTCTCCCTAGGATGGCGTTGTAGGAGGAGGGAGCTTTCACGACCAGGAATTCAGTCATGATGGACATGGTCCTGGGTGTGGAGCCCATCAAAACCGGGAGAGTTATCAGGCCCTCGGGGTGTACTGCTTCACCCGTAAACCCTTTAAGGGGGGCCCGGATAGGCTAAAGTTGGCGAGGGTCGATTCCCATCTGCACGAAGGCCTCCCAGAATAGGATATCGGCTGAACTCCCGTTGTCGACCAGTATTCTCTTAACTGTGAAGTTGGCCACCAATGCCGATATCACCAAAGCGTCATCGTGCGGAAAGGCGATGCCCTTCCCATCCTGCTCGTTGAAAACTATTGATTCCCCTCTGGGACCCAGGTTGCCCTGCCTCGGCGCCTGCCCCAGTGAGTAGACTTCCCCATATCTGGCTCTCCGGGCGTGTGCCCTTTGAGAGGAGGACGTAGTCCCTCCTCGGGATGGTCCCCCGACAATGGTTCTGATTTCTCCCGCTGGGTGTCCGGATGCAGGTTCGGCTCGACGTCTGCTTGACTCTTGCTCCCGACGAGGGGTCCTCGACCGGGTTCTGTCTCTTCGGTCGTTTATTCGTTCATCCCTCTGACTGTTTTTCAAGGCCTGGCAGTCTTCGGTGTTGTGGCCCTTGGACTTGTGATATTCGCAATACATATCCCCTCTTCTTCTTCTGATGGATTCCCGCCTAGACTCTGCCCGGCTCTGATCTTCCACCGTCAAACTGGATTGAGGCCATGACGACAGTCTGTGTTCCCGTGGGGGGTCCCTTCTCCTTGCCTCATCTGGGAACTTCCTACCCCCCCGATGCCTGCTGGAACCTTCCCCGGCACTGGTTATTTTTCGATCGTGCTGTCGGAGCTCCTCGCGCCGCGGAGCTACTAGGGCCTCGAGCGTATCTTCGGCGTTGATGAATCCGTCAGCCTGATCCATGAACCCGTTCAAAGTGGTGGGAGTTTTGCGGGCTATCTCTGCCATGAAGGGGCTCCTGGGCCATACACCGCCCAGGAGGGCCGCTAGGGTGATCTTTTCGTCCTGGTTGTCAGTGGTCATTCTTTCTTCGTTGAACCTGATCAGGTACCCTTTCAGGCTTTCCTTCTCTCCTTGTTTGACGGTCAGTAGATACGCCGCCGGGCGCCTTCGTTTCCTGCTAGCCATGAACTGGGTGACGAAGAGTCGGGCTAACGCCTCGAAGCTACCGACGGATCCCGGAGGAATGGTCCCGAACCATGTCCTGGCCATCCCCTTCAGTGTGAGAGGGAAAGCTCGGCATGCTACCTCGCCGGGATAGCCATGTAGGCTGATATGGGCTTTAAAAGCCTCTATGTGTTCCACAGGATCCTGAGACCCATCGTACAGTTCCACCTGTGGGACCTTGAATTTGGGCGGGAGAGGGACGGCCAGGACGTCTGCGCTGTAGGGTGTTCCTATGCTTCCCTGCGAGGAGAAATGCCCTGCTGCCGGGCTGATTAGCTTTGCCATTTCAGCGTACCTGTCTCCCAACTCCTTTAGCTCGGTGTGCATCCAGCGTCGTTCTCCTTCGGAGGCTTCGCTCTCCTCAGGGAGTCGGGAGCTCGCATTCTCTCTCAGGTGGGTTTCGCCGCGGGCCGATGCCTCTTCGCGTGGTTGCCGGAGGGCCGCATTTTCCTCCTTCAACTTCCTCACCATTTCTTCCAATGCTTCCAGCCTTTCTTCCATCGACAGATCTGTCTGCTGGTCGTGCTTGGTCGTTTGGGACGGTGGTAGAGTAGACATGCAGAAAGTACGTTGATAAAAAACAATCGAATCCCACAGACGGCGCCACTGTTAAGGACGTATTCTGCTATCTTGTCTACCGAATCCCGCGTGATGGTAACCTGCAAAACAAAGACAAGAGGGGTCGGGGTCCGGGACCGCTCCGACGATCAAGTTAGTGTATGGGAGAAGGTATGTGATAGAGAGAATAAGAGAATTTGTGAGCGTACCTCCTTTCCGTCGTTGGTTGAGTGTTATTTATAGGTGTCCCCCCTGGGTGGAGGGTCCGAGAGCGCCGAAATCGGGGCATCACTCGTCCGTCATCCTCGATAAGAAAACCTGGTCTGATTCGGTCGGTCCCATCGCATTAATTGAGTATCCTCTCAATCAATGCTCAATTAGCCCCCTTTGGACAGGGGCATTAAATGTTGCCGCATCTTTTGTCAATTTAGTAGTTAATGGTGTACGTCTGGGGCGTCTCCGCATTAAAAAAAGGAGGGAATGCAGGCCGGCGGCTGTCCGTCGTTCATAAATGCGGGAGTGGTCTTGATGGGAGATGGGTTCAGGAGATATACCAGCACGTGAGCCGCCGTTCTGCCCTTAGCGCGTTCTCGAAGCCGGTTTAACCATTTCTTGCCTAGATCGGGATAACCAGGGACTCGGCTCGTCCCCGATTTCGGTCTCCCAGTTGGATTCGGACGCTGCGTCGAGGTGGGCGCGGGTAACGGGCCTCGGGCCTGGTAATCTTGTGGGCTCAGGCCCGGGCAAGTTGGACCCCCTTTCAATATCAATACGTATATTTTTTTTATTCTTGGTATTTTGCATATCTTTAAAGTACACGTATCGTGAGTAACGATTATATTTACAATTTTATTTGTGACAATTAGCTTGGCCATTTTTATCTCTACTTTTATTTATACAACTAGAAAACCATCTGTTGAAGCAAAATATAACTCTTTATACCCTCGTATTTATTACTACAAAAGAAGAAAGACCACAAATCAATTCATCTATTAAGGAGTGCTAAGAAGAATTATAAATAATAATAATAAAAAAAAATTACTACAAAGGAAGAGTGTTGCGCGCCAAATATAACCTAAGTGATAGACTAACTTGACATGTCATGTTATAGCCTTTGAGCACTCAACGGATAAAAAAACTCAATTTGTGCACTATTGCATGTTTATTGATTGGTTTATTTTTTTATTTATTTAAAATATGACTTTCTAATCGATCACATTAAATAACTGTGCATAATCGTTTATAATTAGATTATTTTTTTTAAATACATCATTAAATTTTATTTTTTTTATTTTACATATGGATTTTTATAATATACTATATATCAAGTTATCTATTTTTTCTTCATATTATTTAACTAGATTTTTCGTTTACAATCGCTTTTTTTTAAAAAAATATTAAAAAGTATATTTAACTCCTATTTTAATAAAACTTTACATTTTGCTACCGGGAAAATGTAGAGCATATTTCCTGTAGCAACTTTAGGAACATTTCTTTATATTTGAAAGAAAAATAATAAAATACATTATAAAGCATCTATCGGGAGTGCTCTACTAACAGTCTCTTTCACATGTGAAGATTACTTATTACCGTTTCATACGATTTTTTAAATTAAAAAGTTAAATACTTTAGTCACAGTGCATTTCTATCCAAATATTATTAGAAAAGTAAGGTTATAAATAATCATAAATTATACAAGTGTTACATGCTTTTCTTTAAAAAAAATAAAAATTATTATTAAAAATTATTTTTTCATATAACTCTCAAATTAAATTTTTTTAAAAATACATGATATAAATATTATTTTTGATTAAAATATCATTTCAATAACGTCGACCAATTCTCATATTAATCACTGGTCTTATGTCTCTTTCAAAAACAAATTAAGGTTTGTTACGCATCATCCTTCGTAACAAACCTTCATATATCATACCTTTTTTTTTTAATTAATTTAATTCTTCTATTTATTATTTATATATTAGATATTTAATAAAAAATATATATAATATATGGTGTGAAAGATGAAATGATAGGTTTATCACTATTTTACTACTCCTTTACACCATAATGTATTTTTTAAAAATATTTTTTAATGTTCTTAATTATTAAGAAAAAAATTAAAAATTAAAAAATAAATAATTTATTAATAATTATTTCTTTAATTATTAAGTAAAAAAATTAAAATAATAAGAAAAAGATGGTAAAAAGAATGTAAGAATATTTTTATTGGATTGGTTAAAAGCCAAATCCAATTAGAATTTGGACAATAACCCTTATTTTCAACTCATATTGAATTGGTTAAAAGTCAAATATATTGACTAAAATGAATAATAAAGTCAAAAGAAAAATTAAATCTTTATTTTATTCTTTTATTTTCTCCCTTTTTTACTTTACTTTCTTTTTCTATAATTCTTGAGAAGAGAAAATGAAGTTAGTAAAAAAATATATTTGAATAAGAAATAAGTAGAAATAATTTTTTAAAAATATTAATTTGTAATTTAATTTAAATATAATATAATTACTAATTTTTTTAACTCATAATTTAATTAAAATATAATTATTAATTAACATATAATACATAGAATAGTTAAATATAATAAAATTGATTAATTTAACAATTGCAAATAACTAAAAAAGATTTAATTATTAATTATTTCTTATTATGTATAAATAATTTAATATGGAGATTTAATGTGAATATTCAAGATCAAAAATTAATTATGTTATTTTATTTTTATATTTTAAAAATAATTATTTTAATATGAGAATTTATATAAATAAAATAACAAAAAATAAAAATTATATTATGTTATAAACGAACGTCGACAGCCTCCCCCCTGTCCCACCACTAAATTATGTGAATGACCCCACCACTATTATTTTAAATTCTGCATAGTGACTTGCATAGTAACTTGCATAGTAATTTCAAAGCCTATAAATAGGAGCTTCAGTTGTAATGAAATTCATAAGAAAAAATAGAAAGAGAAAGAAAGTTTCAGTTCTAAAGAGTTTCATAGAGAATTTCTTATTTCTCTTTTACAATAGTAGTTCCTTTCTTTAAGTTTCATAATACGTTATCAGCACGACGGTTCTGCCAATTCTGAAGCTAGTGGCCTTATTCCTCTGTAAGTTTTTCAATATATTATTTGAAATCTTTGATATATTTTATTGATGATTATCTGTGTGAATTTATAAAAATATTTTATGAGATACGCATATTTATTATTTATATGTGTAGAAAATGGCAAATCTTACAAAATTGGAATTTGTTGCTCTTGATATATCTGGGAAAAATTATTTATCCTAGATACTTGATGCTGAAATACATCTTGATGCAATGAATCTGGGAGAAACTATTAAAGAAGGAAATCAAGCATCCATGCAGGAACGTGCTAAAGTAATGATTTTCCTTCGCCACCATCTTCATGAAGAATTGAAAACTGAATATTTCACTGTAAAAGATCCCTATATTTTGTGGAATAATTTAAGGGAGAGGTATGAATACCAGAAGACTGTCATCCTCCCAAGAGCTCGTTCCCAATGGATGCACCTGAGGTTGCAAGATTTTAAAAGTGTTAGTGAGTATAATTCCGCACTTTTTAAAATAAGCTCAGTATTAAAATTATGCGGTGAGAAAATCACCGATGAAGATATGCTAGAGAAGACTTTTACTACATTTCATGCCTCGAATGTGCTCCTGCAGCAGCAGTATCGAGAGAGAAAGTTCAAGAAATATTCTGAACTTATATCATGTCTTCTAGTAGCTGAGCAGAATAATGAGCTCTTATTAGAAATCCACCAGTCACGCACTACTGGCTCAATATCATTCCCTGAAGTGAATGGTAATAGGTTTGCATCATTCCCAGAAGTGAATGGTGCATCCTTTAGAAGAAATCGGAGGCGTGGACGTAGTAGGAGAAATTATAGAAATGTTGGTCCCAGGAGTGACAACATTAAAAGGGATTATAATATACCATATCACCAGAAGTGGTACAATTCAGAGAGGGGTAAAAATTCTCAGAATAATTCTTCAAAGAAAAGTGAAGAGGTGTGCCATAGATGTGGAATGACTGGACATTGGTCACGTACCTGTCGTACGGTCAGGCACTTAGCTGATTTATATCAAGCTTCTATTAAAGGAAAGAATAAAGTGCATGAAACAAATTTAGTAGAACCATCAAATGATTTATTAGATTCAGTAGATGTAGACGTTACTCATCTTGATGTATCTGATTTCTTTAATCATCCTGATGGTAGTATTGAACACTTAATTGGAGATGGAAGTGTTCCACTCAATTAATGTATTTTCTTTCTATCAGTAATAAAAGTTTTGTATATTTTGTAGAATCATGGATCACATTGATGAGCTTTTTATCTCTGAGTTGAATGATAAAGATATATGTCTGGCTGACAGTGCTACAACTCACACAATTCTCAAAGAAAAAAAATATTTTCAAAATCTAACACTAAGTAAAGCCTATGTCCATACCATATCAGGTTCATCGGATTTAATTGAGGGCTCCGGAAGAGCTTATATTGTGTTGCCTAATGGCACCAAATTTTGTATTGATGATGCTCTATTCTCTTCACAATCCAGAAGAAATTTATTGAGTTTCAAAGATATACGTCGTAATGATTACCATATTGAAACGACCAATGAAGGCAGTAAAGAGCATCTTCTTATTACTAAAACAGTATCGGGCCAGAAGCTCGTATTAGAAAAACTGTCTGCTCTATGTTCTGGATTGTATTATACAAAAATGAGAACAATTGAATCATATGTAGTAATGCACCAGAAGTGCATTGACCCTAAAGTATTTATGACTTGGCATGATCGCCTTGGGCATCCGGGTTCTATAATGATGAGACGAATTATTGAAAATTCGCATGGGCTCCCTTAAAGAATCAAAAGATATTTCTACCCAATGAATCTCCGTGCTCTGCATGTTCTCAAGGTAAGTTAATTATTAGACCATCTCCCTCAAAAGTCATTGTTGAATCTCCATCCTTTTTACAAAGGATTCACGGAGATATATGTGGGCCTATTCATCCATCAAGTGGACCATTTAGATATTTTATGGTTCTAATTGATGCATCTAGTCGATGGTCACATGTTTGTCTTCTTTCCACTAGAAATGTTGCATTTGCTAGACTTCTTGCTCAGATAATTAAACTTCGAGCACAATTTCCTGAGTATCCGATTAAGACCATTCGATTGGATAATGCAGGTGAATTTTCATCTCAAGTTTTTGATGATTATTGCATGTCAATAGGAATAGATGTTGAACATCATGTTGCCCATACATACACACAAAACGGTTTAGCTGAGTCTTTGATCAAAAGGCTTCAACTAATCGCTTGATCTTTACTTATGAAATCAAGACTACCTATTTCTGTTTGGGGACATGCTATACTTCATGCAGATCTTTAATTCGCATTAGACCATCTGCATATCATAAATATTCTCCATTACAGCTTGCATATGGTCAACAACCAAATATTTCTCATCTTCGTACTTTTGGATGTGCTGTATATGTTCCAATTGCACCTCCACAACGTACAAAAATGGGCCCTCAACGTAGATTTGGGATATATGTTGGTTTTGATTCTCCATATATTATTAGATATCTTGAACCCCTTACAGGGGATATGTTTAAAGCACGTTTTGAGGATTGTCATTTTGACGAATCAAATTTTCCGTTAATAGGTAAAGAAAAATCGGTGCCTGAAGCACGACAAGATATTACTTGGGATAATAAGACCCTGTCTCATTTTGATCCTCCTACAAATGAATGTAAACGGGAAGTTCAAAGGATTATTCATTTGCAAAATATTGCAAATCAGTTACTAGATGTATTTACTGACACTAAAGGTGTAGTAAAATCTTATATTCCTGCTGTTAATACTCCAGCAAGAATTGAAGTCCCTGAAGGACAAATTGTCAAAGCAGCAATAGGTGAATCTAAAATACGCCTGAAGCGTGGAAGACCTATTGGTGCAAAAGACAAAATTCCCAGAAGAAAAAGAATACAAAATGAATTTGGTGTTCCTGAAGAACACGTACCCACAATACAGGCCACAAATATAATTGGTGCTCCTAAAGAGCTTAAATCTTCTATTCCAGAACCTCCTGAAGAGGAAAATCTTGAAGAGTATAAATCTCCTAAAAAGGGACCTCCTGAAGAGGTGTGTCATTAAATGTTTTCCCCTGAAGAGGAACAGGTACCTGAAAATAATGAGATCTCAATACATTTCATGAAAACTGGAGAAATTCTGGATAGAAATAAAACTGTTGTCGACAACATATTTTCATATAAAATGGCCCTTGACATTATCAGAAGTAATGAAAAAAGTGAGCCAAAAAGCGTCGAAAAATGTCGACGTAGAAATGATTAGCCAAAATGGAAAACAGCTATTGAAGCTGAATTAAATTCGCTAGCAAAACGAGAAGTATTTGGACCTGTTGTCCAAACACCAAAGGGTGTAATGCCTGTTGGATATAAGTGGGTATTTGTACGAAAACGTAATGAGAAAAATGAAATTGTGCGATACAAAGCACGGCTTGTCGCACAAGGTTTCCTGCAGAAACCCGGGATTGATTATGAAGAAACATACTCTCCCGTTATGGATACAATCACATTTAGATTTTTGATTAGTCTGGTTGTTACAAAACAAATTAGAAATGCGGTTGATGGATGTGGTCACTACATATTTATATGGATCCTTAGACCATGACATATATATGAAAATCCCTGAAGGATATAAGATGCCTGAAGCATCTACAAGTACATCTAGAAATATGTACTCAATCAGACTACAAAGATCTTTATATGGGTTGAAACAATCCGGACGCATGTGGTATAATCGCTTAAGCGAATATCTATTGAAAGAAGGATTTGAGAATAATCTTATATGCCCATGTGTTTTTATTAAGAAATCGGAATCCGGATTTGTCATTATTGCGGTTTATGTTGATGATTTAAATATTGTGGGAACTCCTGAAGAGATCTCAAAAACCGCTATATATTTAAAGAATGAATTTGAAATGAAAGATCTTGGCAAAACAAAACTTTGTCTCGGCCTGCAGCTTGAGCACTTGCCAAATGGAATTTTTATTCATCAGTCCATGTATACTGAGAAAGTCCTAAAGCATTTTTATATGGACAAATCTCATCCCCTGAGTACTCCAATGATTGTTCGAACACTTGATGTGAAGAAAGATCCATTCCGTCCTTGTGATGACGATGAAGAAATTCTTGGTCCTGAAGTACCATATCTCAGTGCAATTGGAGCTTTGATGTATCTTGCAAATTGCACTCGACCAGATATTACATTCTCAGTTAATCTGCTTGCAAGATATAGTTCTGCACCAACTCGAAGGCATTGGAATAGCATTAAACATGTCCTTCGTTACCTTCATGGTACGGTTGATATGAGATTATTTTATCAAAGTGGTTCAAGTCCAGAATTGATTGGGTATGCAGATGCAGGTTATCTTTCAGATCCACATAGAGGTAGATCTCAAACTGGATATTTATTTACTTATGGAGATACTGCCATATCATGGAGATCTGTTAAGTAAACACTATCTGCTACTTCTTCAAATCACTCAGAAATCATTGCTATTCATGAAGCAAGTCGAGAGTGTATTTGGTTGAGATCAGTTATTCAACATATCCAGGAAAAGTGTGGACTTCCCATGATCAATAATAGCCCAACAATCTTATATGAAGATAATACTGCTTGTATCACTCAAATCAGAGGAGGATATATCAAAGGTGACAGAACCAAACATATTTCACCGAAATTCTTTTATACTCATGAACTTCAAGAAAAATGTGAAATTGATGTCAAGCAGATACGATCTAGTGATAATCTGGCAGATTTATTCACAAAGGCGTTACCAACTTCCACATTCAAGAAGATTGTGCATAACATTGGAATGTGAAGACTCAAAGATCTTTTGTCATGCACTTTTCAGGGGGAGTAAATGTGCTGATTGTACTCTTTTTCCTTCGCTGAGGTTTTGTCCCACTGGGTTTTCCTCTGCAAGGTTTTAATGAGGCAATCTTAAAGCACTTGTGGATACATAAGAAGACTGTACTCTTTTTCCTTCGCCATTGGTTTTTCTTCCCACTGGGTTTTTACTTAACAAGGTTTTTAACGAGGCAGACTTTTTATTGGTGGTCATTCAAGGGGGAGTGTTATAAACGAACGTCGGCAGCCGCCCTCCTGTCCCACCACTAAATTATGTGAATGACCCCACCACTATTATTTTAAATTCTGCATAGTGACTTGCATAGTGACTTGCATAGTAACTTACATAGTAATTTCAAAGCCTATAAATAGGGGTTTCAGTTGTAATGAAATTCATAAGAAAAAATAGAAAAAGAAAAAAATCTTCAGTTCTAAAGAATTTCAGAGAGAATTTCTTATTTCTCTTTTATAATAATAGTTTTTTTTTTTTAAGTTTCATAATATATTAACTAAAATTATATTTTAATAATAATCAATGAGAGTGATTCTTTCATTTTTCAAACAAAATTCATATGACCTGTTGAGTTTCGCAACGGCTACATGTGGCAAAAAGTAAGTAGTTCACGTGCACCACTCGCCCGCCATAAAGTTGGCGTTTTTTTTTTTTTAAGGCAATAAACTATAAAATTTAGAAAAGATAATATAAAGCGATAAGCACACATTATCCAATGAAATATCAGTTTCCATTATTTCCATTATAATCATATGTCAACCGTTGGATTTACATCATCCACGGTATAAATCGTGTGCATTATTCTGGAAGAGTCACCACTACGCATTGTTGTTCATGTGCTTCCATTATCTTCTGATTCCTCATCTAAACTCCTCCCTCACCTTCGCTTAAACTTCAAGAGAATTGTGGGGCTTCGATTCCGTTTTGTGGGTTTCCTGCCAATCGAAAGAAGGGATTTAGTTTAAGGGGGATTGGAACCCCATGGCGGATCTACTTAGCAAAACGAATCTGTTTTCATCGTGTCGTCATAATCAACGCGATGGGTTTTCTTTTTCTTTCCCAAAGAAGAGCTGGAGTTACAAATCATCTTCTGTGAGTTGGTTTCAGCCTCTGAAACTGAAATCAGAGGCGCTCAGATTGTCTTCTTGTTCGAGCAGCGATTATCATGGCAGAAGAGTTGTTCTTCATGGAAACGAAGCCATCCCCAGTAAAGAGAATCACCGATTCCAGCCTTCAATAAAAGCTCAGGTTGCTAATTTCTCAGTCGCATCCTATCCTCAAGCCTTCTTTTTCATTCCAGTTTGGTCAGGGTTTGGGAAAAATAGGTTTTTTTTTTTTTCCCAGTAAAGGGTTCTTTGATTCGTCTTTTCTAAGTTACATTCCTGTTTATTTTCCTTTGTTTGTCTTTGAAACTGGGAACACTGTTAGTAGAAATTCAATATTTTTGTCATGTTTTTTGACATTTATCACGTATATCACCATTGGCTTTTAATGTGTTAAGCTTTTTCCGATGGAATTTGCAGACTGGCCTTCGGATTGGGAAGGCTCAGAAATGGTGGGAAAAGGGGCTTCAACCAAACATGAAAGAGGTTACTTCCGCACAAGACCTCGTGGACTCCCTATTGAACGCCGGGGATAAGCTAGTTGTTGTCGGTTTCTTCTCCCCTGGCTGTGGTGGCTGCAAAGCGCTCCACCCCAAGGTAGTATTGGCCCACGTCTCTCGACCCGTATCGTTATTATTTTTTTATGTTTTCACTTACATTTAAAACCCACCGCCATTGACATGATTTTTTATTGTTGTCTGTATCAGATCTGTCAGTTGGCCGATATGCACCCAGATGTGCAGTTCCTTCAGGTGAACTATGAGGAGCACAAGTCCATGAGTTATAGTCTTAATGTCCATGTCCTGCCTTTTTTTCGTTTCTATAGAGGCGCTCATGGTCGTCTATGCAGCTTTAGCTGTACTAACGCCACGGTCAGTGTTCATAATTTTCCAAGTTTGCTTGCCAATAGATGATAAATTTTATATGTTTTTACTAACTGTGCTAATTATTTTGGTTGGCCGGTTCATTTTGAATGCTGGATTTTAAACAATTTCGTGTTTTCCACGAGTTACGCACTTACTGCATTCAAACTCAGCAGTCTTGTTTATCCACAAATGAATTCGTTTCTAAATTTTGTGTGCATTCACTCATGAACTTATTTGGAAACTTGAAAGTTTGCACGGTTTCTCATGAAGCCACTCGACACTCGTGATGTTCTTTTGTTACATCATTACTCCTCACAGCCTGGCCAGTTGTTTTATCCATCCACTAATGAATTTGAAGTAGACTTTGCATTCTAAATGCAGTTTGTTTTAAATATTGGCATTAACGAAACAGGTAAAAAAATTTAAAGACGCATTGGCCAAGCACACCCCAGATCGTTGTAGTCTTGGGCCTGCAAGAGGGTTGGAGGAGAAAGAGCTTATTGCACTGTCCGCCAACAAGGATCTGTCTTTCAACTACATGCCAAAACCAGTTCAACCGGTTACTGCCCCTGCACTAGAAGAAGTGATCGCAGAAACGTCACCATCTCATTTAAGCTCAGAACCGTTTACTCTTCCTTCAACGCCCTCAATGTCTGCCCAGGACTCCAAGAAGAAGCCGTTAGTCGCTGCTGGGAGGTGATGTCAGTCGGTCTTTAACGACCCTATTATCTTCCCTTTTCTCTTTGTACAGAACCCTTTTTTATGTAATATCCATGTGATTACTGAACATATTAGTGAAGATGAAGTCATACTGTACGTGTGTTTGCTTAGGGAGTCGCAGGCCGTCGGATTTAATTTTTAGTATCCTAGCCTGGTGGTTTGCTGGTAAGTTTAAATCCCAAGCACTTGTGTCTTTGTTGGTGTTGCTTTATGTTGGAGGGAAATGATAAATTCCTTTTTAAGAATGTAAGAAAAATACCCATCGTTCCATTCAGCTTAAAAAATAAAAAATAAAAATTTTCTTCTTTTCGATGCCGCTTTCTTTGGTAAATCTTATGTGGTCCTTAGTAAACGGGCATGATTGGTATATAATAATGATAATAATAAGCTTTCCTTCCATTTAGGTAGCGGGTGTATGCTCCTGGCTGACTCTTTGCATTAAGTTCGCAAGTAACAGAATTCGAAAACCTCTGTAGGTTGTTACTTTTTGTGTATGTACATGCGTGTTATTCGGCCGACCGATGGGTGTAAAAGCTGAAGAATTACTTAAAAGAGAAATGCTAGGGCACAATGAAGAATTACTTAAAGTGTACTTCTTATAAGCTGTGTCAATGTACAATCGGTATCGCTAATTTCGTAAAGCTATGAAAATTTCGTAGATGGAGCCAATGAATAATTCGCGGAGGAGGAAGTAAGGTAAGTGCAACCCCTCTTTCAATTGATTTCAATGGAAAAACTTACGGTCTTGGTCATTCTGCTCTTTCAATCAGCTGCAAAGAAGCATGAGTAGGAAGCCACTGCCATACCAGAAACCTGGCACCACCGCCAGCGATATTCAAACCAGTTAATGTATCACCAAATCACCATTTATATCGATGTTAAAATCACAATTTTGCAGAGGGAAGAAGATGAAATTTCTCGGCTTTAATTCGGAAGTTTCATAGTTTTGGAATGCAGAGTTGGCTCAAAGGTTCTAAACCAAATGCGTATGGAGTGCTCGACTGTTTTATGCAATTTAACAACATTACTCATTGGGTATTCGATGCAATAAATGTGAGAGGAGATTTTTCACAAATAATTTTATCTCATCTCATTATTATTAATTTTTCAAATTCTTATACAAGATATAATAAACAATTCTATAAATTAATTTGATAATTCTTGACAATTTTGATTCAGATATTTCAATGTTGATGAATAAGAAATATTTAAAATTATGTTTGATACAATTCAAATATTTTATATCAGAGTATAAGATATAAATTTATTGACCAATTTCAATAAAAACATTAAGTGAATCTAAATAGTTGCAATAAATATGTAATTTATGTATTTAATCTAAAGTGTCGACGTTTTCTTGCCTTATATACGAAAAAGGTAAAAGACTATTAAGTTAAAAACACATGGTAAGTGTTATGGTGCTAGTTTTAATGTAATGAATTTAGGGTTTTATATTTATGGAATTTGATGTAAGCAATACAACAATTGCAAGCAAAAGGGATAGAAATACTGAAAAATGCTTGAATATAGGTACGAGATCTTCGAGGGCCCTATCCTCCAAAAATAGTAAAAAGTTCAACATGTAAAATGCCAAAAGATAGTAACCTGCGGATTCCTTCACCCTTATATAATGGGTGTCAGAATTTACAGAATAGAAAAAAAATCAGATAAGACAAAATGCGTAGAATCCACTTTTAGGCTCAAACGCAATCCTCAGCTCCTGGCAACGACATCGTCCTTGGTCTTCAAGTAAATTAGCCAAAACGAACCGTCTTCTACTAGCTAAATGAACAGTAGCAAAAACTAAGATAAAACGACACCATAATTGCCCCATGGTAGCACGGCACCGTTTAAGGATGAACTAGAAACTTCATCAAAGTCTCGACTTCACTTCGGCTTCCAGAACACTTCACTTCTTGTTAGTAACCCTTGTCTCAAATCCCATTTCTACCTCTTTGAACCTAGACCCTCAAACCATGGCTATCCTCCAAATCTAAGCTCCTAATATTCCCCCTCTTTAAAGAACCTTGCTCACAAGGTTGGGAAAACGTTCATGGAGCTTGTGCAAGACTTCCCAAGTGTTATCATCATCGGAGGTTCTCGTCCATTTCACAAGTAATTTCCTCCCTACACGCTGTCCCATGTGCCTCATACAATGATCGACCACCTTCTCTAGCTCTAGTTGAAGGTCGTCGTTGCTGTCACATGGTGGAAGTGAAGGTAAGGGTTGGATCTGTGACCCTAGCTTCTTTTTCAAGCATGATACATGAAATACCGGGTGTATAAGTGAAGATAGAAGGAGATCCAGGCGATAGGTGACGGCATCGACTAGTTGAATCACCTTGAAAGGCCCAAAAAATCTTGGGGAAAGCTTCAAATTCCTGCATCTGACCACCAAGTTTTGGCGATAAGGTTGGAGGCATAAGTACACCCATTCCCCTACTTCAAAGCTTCGTTCAGTCCTTTTTTTACCAACAAAAGATTTCATGCAATATTGAGCCCACTGCATGTTGGATTTTAGCAACTCACTGATCTGTTATCTTGTGCATAGGAGCTTATCTACGACTTTCGTTGATGAAGTACCTAGAACATACGACAAGAGGCAAGACTGCAAGAGGGTGAATACCCATACAGTGCTCCAAAGGGAGAAATCTTGGTGGTCGAATGGTAAGAACTGTTATAACTCCACTCTGCCATTTAAATCCACTTGCTCCAGTGAAATACCCATACGATGCTCCATTGTATAGCATTGTAAGTAGGTCTCTAGGCACTTGTTAAGAGCTTCAGTTTGCCCGTCAAATTGCGGGTGATACGCTGAGCTAAAACTCAAAGTGGATCCCTGCAAAAGAAACAAGTTCTTCCAGAAAGAACTCAAAAACACTAGGTCAAGATCAAATACAATAAAAGTAGGGAGACCATGGAGCTTAAAAAGATTGTTTAGAAAGACCTAAGCCACAGTTTGAGCCGTGTAAAGATGGCTCAAAGGTAGGAAGTGACCATACTTAGTTTAGCAATCAACAGCCACTAAAATGACACTAACCCCATGTGATAAGGGCAAACCCTCAATAAAATTCAAGGAGATGTCTATCTAAGGCATATTAGGAATGGATAAAGGGTGCAATAGACTAGGTGGTGCCATTGTTTCATTTTTATTCACTTGAAAAATATCACACTCCCAGACCTTGGTTTTGATGTTCAGCTTCATCCCAATCCAAAAGAACTCCTTCTTTGCCCTCTAATATGATTTCAGAAACCCTGTATGCCCAGCCATAGGATCCACAGGTAAATAATCCAAAACTTTATTCTTAAAAGTTAAATTTGCCACCAAAACAATTTGGCCATGCTTTAATATAAGTCCCTACTGAATAGAATAACCAGGGGAACCGAGATATTATACTTAAGTTTATCCAACAAATCAACTATTTCCACGGATGCATTATAACTTTGCTTTAATTCATAGATTCACTCAACTGTAGGAAAGGTTATTAAGGCCAAAAATCCTTCTCCCACAATCCCCTCTTCCAGCCTACAAGAAAGAGTATCGGCCACTTTGTTCTCCTTACCTTTCTTGAACTCGATCGTAAAGTTGTATCCCATCAGCTTCATAACCCATTTCTGCTGGGCCATTGTGCCCACTTTTTGTTCCAGTAAGAATTTTAAGGCTTGCTGGTTAGTTCTCACTACAAAGGAATGACCTAATAAATAGGGTCTCCAGCGTTGCACTGCTGTAACCAAGGCAAAAAACTCATTTTCGTATGTGGACAGCAACAACGCCTTACCTTTCAAGGCTTTGCTCATGTAAGCAATGGGTCTCCCTTCTTGCATTAAGATGGTCCCTACACCCCCATCACTTGTGTCACATTCAATTGTAAAAATTTTAGAAAAATCCGACAAGCATAGCATAGGAGGGTTAGAAACAGCAGCTTTCAGCTTCTCAAAGGCCTTGGCTGCCTCAGTATCCCAGCAAAAAGCATTCTTCTTAAGTAACCCAATAATAGGGGCTTCTAGACTCCCATAATTCCAGATAAACTTCCGGTAATACCCTATCAATCCAAGGAATCCTCTCAATGCCTTCAGATTTTTAGGTATAGGCCAATCCAACATTGCCTTAATTTTAGAGCCATTGGTTAGAACCCCGTTAGGTGAAATAACATAGCCTAAGTAATGGACCTCTTCCATTCCAAAAATGCATTTGGAACGCTTAGCAAATAACTGATGGTTCTTCAAAACTTCTAGCACCATTTTCAAATGCACAAAATGATCCTCCCACGACTTACTGTAGACCAGTATATCGTCAAAAAAAACCAACACAAAACGTCTCAAAAATGGCTTCAAAAATCATTCATCAACCCTTGAAACGTCACCGGAGCAATAGTCAAACCAAAGGGCATTACGAAAAATTCGTAATGTCATTCATGTGTACGAAAAGCTGTATTTTCCACATCATCCACCACCACATGGATTTGGTGGTATCCAGAACAGAGATCTAACTTTGAAAACAACACCGCACCAAACAACTCATATAATAATTCATTGATGACTAATATCGAAAATTTATCCTTAATCGTTTACTAGTTTAAGGCACGATAGTCCACACAAAACTACCGACTCCCATCGGCTTTCTGAACTAAAAGCACGAGTGAAGAAAAGGGATGATACTGGGTCTTATAACTCCAGAATTAAGCAAATCAGCCACCAATTTGTCAATTTTTGACTTTTGAAAGTGAGGATAACAATAGGGCCGTGAAGATACTGGTTGTGAACCCTCTCTTACAATGATTTTATGATCATACTACCACTGTGGTGGCAAACCTTTAGGCTCACCAAAAACCCCAGAAAATTCCTCCAATATGTTAGATAGTTCCCTACACAAAGGTTGTTGTGGTTCTTCACTAGTCTCAATTACTAGTTAAAGAAATAATCATTTTTCCTTGACAATCTCATTCCACAATAACTTGAGGCTGCCATCAAAAGAGAAATTACTGAGGGGCAAACTCCACAAATTCACCTATTTTCCAGCCATTGAGTAATGCATAACAAGTTGAGAAAAATCCCACACAATAGGACCAAGATTTTCAGCCAATCAACCCCAAGGACAACATCACACCCCCAAGATCCAAGAGGAAAAAATCAGCAGCAAGCTTGTTACCTTGGACAATCAATTCCACATTCATACAATGACCTGAGCTATGTACAACTTGGCCATTAGCTACTTTCACAACAAGCTTCTGAGAAGAATCAATCAACAAATTAGCCCTCTTTGCAACCGATGGTAATAGGAAGTTATTAGTACTTCTCGAATCAACCAAAACAACAACTAGGATTCCTTTAATTCTTCCTTCCAGCCACATAGTGTTGGGTGTTGGAGTACATGTTATGGCATGGATAGAAATAACAGGACCTGCTTCCTTCCCAGGGGGTAACAACCTCTTCAGATTCCGTAGAATCACAAAAAATTTTCTTTATCTTATCCTCCCATTTTTCCTCCACACTTTGTAACAGATATACCTTAGGTTGTTTGCAAACATGTGTAGGGTTCCACTTTTCTTCACAATGAAAATAGAGACCCTTACAACATTTTTCATCCATATTAGAGGGAAAATCTTTTTTAACAAGGAAAAAAGACTTTTAGTTCTTACTATAGTCATTGTGCTGTCTAGAAAAATTAGAACTCCCTCTAGACGAAACATAACCCTAGTCATGGCTGGACTTAAAAACCTTCTTAGAACAGATGGTATTCTTCATGTATCTTCACCTAGGAGAAAGCAGAGTTTAAAGTGGTAGGGCTAAGCATACGAGCCGAGAGACGGGTTTCATCCTTAAGACCACTTAGAAAATAGCTTAGTTTATTAGCCTCAGTTAACCCTTTAGTCCGATTAGCTAAGAGCTCAAACTGAGCCATATAATCAGCTATTGTGGTGGTGTGTCTAAGGCGTGTTAATGCCTCCACGGGGTTATCATAGGCCGCAGGGCCAAAACGTTTTTGTAATGCATCAATAAAGGCTTCCCAATTAGTAAATTGGCCACTCTCAAGTGCATCCTAATATAGGGTAATGCCACTACATTCATATGATAAGATGCCATTCATAAACATTGTGGTGTGGGTGTGAGATTATAATCAAAGTATTGATTGGCCTTTTAGACCGAAGCAATAGGAAACTCACCATTGAAGTGAAGAAAATCTATTTGAACACCTCTATTTCCTCTCGGTCCAACATGGAACTCGATTTCTAGATCGTTGTTCAAAAGGGGAGGTGGTGGTGGTTGTGGTGCTATCTGATCAGCAAGGATGGTCCTCACCATTTTAGATAGCTAATCCAAGCTTGCTCTAATGTCGTGAATGTTCTCTATGTTGTCATCAACCTGCTACTGAAGTTGTTACTTCAATCTAGTGTCGTTAGCCATGGAAGCGTTTTGGCTCTTGATACCAAATGTATTGGTGCTAGTTGTAATGTAATGAATTTAGGGTTTTATATATATGGAATTTGATGTAAGCAGTACGAAAATCGCAAGAAAATGGATAGAAATACTAAAATATGCTTGAATATAGCTACGGGATCTTCGAGGGCTCTTATCCTCCAAAACTAGTAAAAAGTTCAACATGCAAAATAGCAAAAGATAGTGACCTACGGATTCCTTCACTCTTATATAATGGGTGTCAAAGTATACAGAAGGGACAATATCAATAACTAACTATCATTCCATCAGATAAGGCAAATTGCATGGAATCCAATTTCAGGCTCAAACACAGTCCTCAGCTTTTAGCAACAACGTCGTCCTTGGTCTTCAAGTAAATTAGCCAAAATACACTGTCTTTAACTAGCTAAACAAACAACAACATAAACTAAGATTAAAAATATAAAAAAAAAACACCGTAATTTCCCTTGGTAGCATGACACCGTTTAAGGATGAACTTGAAACTTCATCAAAGTAATCGACTTCACTTCAACTTCCAGAACACTTCATTTCCTGTCAATAAGCCTTGTCTCAAATCCCCTTTCTACCTCTTCAAACCCAGACCCCCAAACCATGGCTGTCTTCCAAATCTGAGCTCCTAAGAGCAAGTAGTATTTATACATAACCATAAGTTTAATAAAAAATACTAATTCAGCTATTTAATCTTTTGTTCAACCAAAACAATAAATAATTATGTTTTATCTTTCACTCTTTTTGCGATTCTTATTAAATACAATGATGAAAAGATTTAATATATGTTTAGCTATATCATATTTTTGGTCCAAGAAATTAAAAGGAAACAAATAGTTGTTAGACAACTTAAAAATACAATAATAAAAATAATATAATGAATGATTAAAGGGATTCAGTGAACGATTCAAAATATCAATAAAATCAATTTGATTTCTAACAGATTCAATTTGAGCCTGCTAAATCGAATCATTTTTCAATCTTAATTGGGACTTCGAAGGTAAGAAGATAATCTGGAGACTTTTAGAAGTGAAGAAGATAGTCCTCTTTTTTTAATTTGCAGTTGTCGTTAGCTTAGACTCATTAAAGTCCATTGGGTTAGTCGGGCCAAGTTCTTAATGTGATGGTTGGTCCATCATGGAATTAATCCAAATTGAGTAGTTCTAATTGTTAGTTCGCCCATTTACTTTTATCTTGTTTAAGTCCAATAGGCCATTCATGTGTATCTGCCATTTTTTTTTTAAGGAAGCAAATTGCATTAATTAATAAACGAGTATTACAATTGGATTTAAAATTAAATTATAAACCAACTGACAAGACGATATGTAGCTTTACAATACACTCAAAGTGACTGATATTGTCAAGCCCTATCTGCAAATCTCTTCAGAACAACGTCTGAGAGACAGCCAAACTATGTCCAAAACAGAGTGTAACCAAACCCCCACACACTTTATGGACTATAGTCCTAGAGACTCATTCTACGAACCAAAATTACTAGAAACCAAGAGTGTTTTTTGCTTTTTATTAAAAACTAAAATAGATAACCAAATAGAAATAAGCACAAGATAAAAAAAAAAACCAACACCAAGGCGAGTAGTTGTTAGCGGCGCGTGGGAGACACCTCTTTGTAATGGTATTGCTGATTCCCAGTAATAGTTTATGAATGAGAAGAACAAGGGGAAGAACTTAACAACAAAACAAAGAACCAAAAGAATCAAAAACAAAGAAACAAGGATGGGGAAGAAAAGCTACGTCACTCTTCTTATTTCTTTTCCCAGAGATTTTCAAAGAATCTCTAACCTCCACAATTGAATTTACTCAAATGATCATTCCACCGCTTCTACAGTTCTCAAGTTCTTTATTTATAGATACCAGAACTAAAAAACGATGTCGCAACATTACAAGTTCAGTATATTACACAGCCTAACAAAATGCACCGTTCTATTAAATTGAAACGCATTGTTCTACCTAAGTCAGGTCGTTATTACAGTATTGAGTCAAAATGCATTTTTCTTCTTTTGTCTTCTTAACAACTCGGATCCAAGTTCATATCAGCACAACACAGGTTCCAGTATTCCTTACAATTCCTCCCCTTAAAGGTCCTTGACCTCAAGGGCCTTGTCAAACTCCCCCTCATTTAAAGGACCTTCCCGTAAAGTTTCCTTACCTTCCACAACATTTCCCACGAGCTGTCCTCAATTGATGAACCCACCCACATCACTAAAACTTCAGTGGTTGCCTAATTTCCCACCTTCTTCATTCTCCTTTGGAAGATTAACTCAAGCTCAGCTTGAATATGCCTTTTAGAATCCACAGGTGACAAGGTGGATAAAGGAACAATTTGTTGTCCCAATTTCTTCTTCAAGTAAGATACATGAAAAACAGGATGTATCTTGGAAGAAATAGGTAAATTCAATTTATAGGCCATAACTCCAATCTTTTTCATCACTTGAAATGGGTCATAAAACCTTGAGCTAATTTTAAATTGTGGCGCATGGCTATGGATTCCTATCTATAAGGATGAAGCCTCAAGAAAACCCAATTGCCTAGATCAAAGCTTCTGTCTATCCTCCTTTTATCAGCATAGAACTTCATCCTTTGCCATGCTTCAAGTAAGTTGTGTATCAAAAGTTGAAAGAGTTGCTCCCTTGTTCTTAGCTATAAATCAACTGTTGCATTGGCTGTAATTCCAGAAACATAAGCTAGCAATTTTGGGGGTAAGTAGCCATAGAGAGCTTCAAAGGGTGACATCTTCAAAGCTAAAAGATGAGCATATGATAGCACCACTTAGCCATAGGTAGCCAAGCGCTCCACCCCTTAGGCTTGTATTGAGTTTTTAGAACTTTCATGTTTTGAGTTTTTAGATATACGAGCTGGGTCAAGGGCTTAATCTGGTGCGAAGCGGACGGATGGGAAAATGATTCAACTAGTAACCAACTTAGGCAAATAAGTTTTGGTTAGCCCTTACCACCGACTTTGCACAATAATAAGATTACGATTACCTTACCAAATGACTTAACAACATGATAAGTGGAAGGGATAGGTGGCACAAGAGGGTAAACACTCTAGAAAGTGTTAGATGACACTTGAGGAGGAATGAGAACCGATGTATGCATGTGAGGTTATTTTCTCCATGTGATCAAATTGAGCTAATCTAATAATTATACTAATCTCTTATGTGGCTCAAGGGGAGCCTTGGATGAGCATTTTCCCACCCAAGCCTAAGCTTAGACTAAATGATTTCATCTAAACAAGTTAGAAATACACACACGGTAATGAGAAGGAAACCGGCCACTTCAACAATTTTCACCCATTTTGCTTGTGTCACATCCTATATATATTTATATATATATGAATGAAACTCTTTAATTTCCCCCTTTTGAGACACATGGCTACCTTAACCAAACAACCCCTTGCTAAAACCATCACTTTCTTCCCTAACCGTGAAAAAGAATACTTGGATACTTTGAAGAGGAAGGTTGCTAAGGCTTGAATCACTTGTCAATTGGAGCTTGGAGAAAAATTGTAAGTACACTAAATAACCTAACATTGGCATTGGATCGCTTGTATAGTAGTTTTATAGTCATGGTTATTCTCTTGAACACAAATACTAGTGATTGTTGATATGAGATGAGCAAGCTTTGATTTATGTTATCTTATGAGGAATTAAGGGAAATCTTATGAAGAATCAATAATTCATCTTATTAAGATATGGTTGGAAGATTAGATAAGAGTATATGAGGTTTAAATAACAAAAGAAAGTGGGAGTAGAGGTTCAAGGATTTCGACTCTATGGATTATTTTTGGAGTATTTTAGGCTTTGTCAATTAACCCTTTTGTTATGTTGATTATTTGGTGATGTTAAAATATTAAATAAATCCTATGGAAAGATATAGATTTAGCTATATTTAGAATTATGAAAGAAATGTATTGACCAAAAGAAATAAGTTTGGAACTCATAAGGTGTTGGCTATAGTGAATTACTTTGGGGTGTTATGATTATTATTACTTAGGTGATTGAGAGGATGGTATATTTGAGGAAATTATATAATTAAGTTTCTTGGAGAATAGTGGAAGAAAATATGAGAATTTTCGGTTATGGGTTATATTGTTGAATTATGAAAAAACTTCCTAGAGGAGAGTGAGTTGATTTTAAGATAAAGGAGAAGAAAAATTTTAAGTAACTCTACATTAAGGGTTTCGGTTTTATGCTTTTGAATCAAGGTGAAATTACTTTAAGTTGCACTCAAGTGGAATTATATATGTTTTAAGAATCTTGATCCAAGAGGAAATATGGTGGAATCTAGTGATTTCGGCTTTAGAAGTCATTAACTTATTTTACGAATTTTTGAAATGTATAAAATAAGAAATTAGTTGAGTAAAAAGAAAAGAAAAGAATTCTTGTAATACATAGGAGATTCGACATCCACTTGGTTTTTGTATGATGTTGATTGTTTTATGGTAAATAAATTAAATACGTTTATTTGATATGGATCTATGATGTAATTTAATTATGCCATGCATTGATTAAACATGTTAAGTCATATGATTTATGAAAGCATGATATATGCATACAAATGTCTAAAAGTACATGTATGTCCTAAATTATGTGACAAGTTTTTACGACAAGAAGCATGGCAAGTTTCATTTAAGGCATGACATGCGTTTTTGAGATAAATAAGAAAATTCATAAGAATAAGAAATGAACAATTAAAAATAAAAGAAATTAAAAAGTTAGTCACGTCACGACGAGGATGGCGATACATAACGCTCGGATGACTGGTGTGCCGACAAAGACGACGATATGTAACGTCTGTCGTATGATAAGAAGTTGTGCCATCACGGGGATGGCGATACGTAACACCCATATGATTGACATGACTAGCAGGAACGACGATACGTAATGCCCGCTACGATAAGAGTGTTTACGTTATAACAAGAACGGCGATACGTAACGCCTATAATTGATACTAATATGATAAGGCTCGTCACGATGGGGATGACGATACGTAACGCTAGGGCGATTGGTGAAAATATAAACTCGGCGAGAACAACGACACGTAACGCCCGTCTAGATTCAAAAATCATGACATAGCCCAACTACGGGTAATAATAATGAATATGATATGGCCTAACAACGAATAATAATAGTGGATATGATGTGGCCTAACTACGAGTAATAATAATAGGGAACTCGATGTTAAAAACGATACGTAACTACCATCAAGGTTATGAAATAAGTAAGACCCACATGAATAAAAAAGAAACCCAAAAGAAATAAGAATGTTAACGAAAAAAATGGTGGGTACATTTACAGTGTAAGTCTATATAGAAAAATAGAACATAAGTCATGCATGAGTCACACGAAACATGTCATAAGTTATATGCTTTTTAGGTCGGTTATGTATGTTAATTTTTTATTTTACTTATGTCTTGTTATGCTAACTGTGTATTTACTAAGATTTTTTGAAAATCTCACTCTCTTAATTTTCATTTATCATTCCTTATAGAATGATAGACGTTGTTGTAGGAATAAGTAAATTATCATGAGACTCAAATGTCACAGGAGATTTTGAGGTACCCTGAGGGTCCCACAGAATACTCATCTTTTGATGAAATGATCTCTCACATACGTGAATAAATGGGATAGCAAGAATACAATAAGGCAATTGGATATGTTATGTTTTGAGAGAACCAATTGGGTTATGTAAATATTTGATACAATATTTTATGGTAAATACAAAATTAAGAAGGTTATGGTTTTACTTCTACCATGTGATTTATTTATGCATTAGATTTCTATGCATAACCACGAATGTAGACCCTATTCCGTCGTGAAATGCATTGCGTCCAATAGTAAGCTTAGATGTATGCATAAAATTATCGACATGTACGGGGGTATGTAGCATAGTGCTACCTATCCTGACATTTCAGTTTACGTTAAAACTCAAACGTAAATTGGGGACGTCACAGGTACCCTCTATCAATGGAATTTGATGATCAAAAGATCTCTTAGCAGGTAACCCAATAGGTTCCTCAAAGACCTTCCTAAACTGCTCAAGCACATCTACAATTTTTGGATTCAATACCACTATAGATTATTCAGGACTAGCAAGTAACATTTGCAAAATCCAACCAATCTAAGTTACGGGTGCAAGAAAAAATCGAAAAAACAGACTGCACCAATTCAAATTGGTGGAATCGATCCGATTTTAGGTCGATACCGGTCCAGAATCGGTTTCTGCAATGTCAAAACCGATTGATACCGGTCTAGTTCCGGTTCTAAGCTTTTTAGAATCAGATCGAATCGGTTCAATATATTATATATTTTAAATTAATTTTTTTAATTTTATATGTCATATAAAGTATTTTTTATATTATATATAATGTATTATAAAGTATATAATATAAATTAGTTACAATTTATAATTTATGACCTAATACTAATAGTCTAATATTATATTATTATTAGTAATATACTTTAAGTCTATGTATAAATTATTATACTAAATAATTATATATGAAATAATGATATAGTAATACTAATACTATTAGTATTAGCATATTAATACTATCACTATCAATGATATAATTATAAAAAATTAAACTTACTATAACAAATACTAATATATATTAATAGTCTAATAGAATAATAGAATAATATAGACTAATTTAAAACTAGAAAATTGGACCGAAACCGAACAAAACCGGTACTACCGATTTTGGGGGTTAATTGGTGTATAATCGATTTTAAAAAATGCAAAATCAGTAATACCGATTCGGCTCCAGATTTTGTCCCAACCGAACCAATTACAATCTAGTCTGAGTAACTATGTCATATGTGGGAGTTTATAGGGATTCTTTGTAAACATATATTGTGTTTTTTTGTAAAGAAAGGGAAGTTAGATAGGTTGCCTCCACATTATGTTTTAGAAAGATGGATTATTAATGCCAAGAGTCGACTCATTAATGACATACCGTGTTTTGAAAGACAAGTGCTGGAAGGACAAGATGAGCCTATAGTGAGAAGGAACAAAACGATGATACAATTTTATGACATTGCAAAGCTTGGGTCACAGTCAGTAGAACTCCACAATCACCTCACACTTGCATTGGATAAGGTCCACAAAGAGTTACTTGCAATGGCAGCCAATGCAGAACATTCACAAGCACGGGAAGGCGGCAATGTTGTGAACAGCTCAAAAGGTCAGCTTATATCGAACTTTTCACTAATGGTCCAGGATCCTCCACGGGTGCCAACAAAGGGATGACCAAAATCCTTGAGAGCGAAGAAACCAAAAGAAACCCAAAAAACAAGAACATGACACTATAGTATTTCCAAGAACGAAGGACATGCTAGAAACAATTGGTCTTCAGTGAGGTATATTAGCATTGGAATTATTTGTAATTTTTTGGTTTTTAATTGATGAGGAATTAAGAAAGTTTGTATTTTGTTGTTGTTTATGTAGGGATCTTGGGCAAACAACTAATAACATATCCCAACCTGTGGATTCTTGGTGCAAATATTTTGATACTGTGTATGTATTTGTTTTTGTTATGTTTAAGTTAATTTCTATTTATCATGTAATTAATTTAACCCGATCTTACTTTAATGTGACAGGGAGCTAGGTGGAAGATTGTAAGCAATGGAAGAGTGGCTTGAAGCTTTTATGCCATTTTGACTTGAATATGCATATCTAGCAAAGAAGATAATTTTTTGTTGTATCTTCCTTATTTATTTTTGAGATTGTGAGGAATTTGGGAATGATTCAATTTGGGGATGATTCGGTTTGGGATGATGAGGAACATTTGGGAAAAATTTTTGTTGTATCTTCTTTCAGGTTTAGAGAATTTTTTGGGCTGATAACTTATGCAGAATGTGTTGAAATGAAATTATGCAAAAATGATGGGTTATTTTACAAATTAATCTCAATTTTGTAATAGTGATTCAAAAACAGATTTGATTGCTTTTTGTGCTTCGTTATTTATTTCTTGTGACCACTAGTTTCAGCAGGAAATTTTTAATAATACCTGGATTGTCAACTGCTTGAGATGAAGAGGTTCCATATTTGTTTTGGGTTTTCCTGGAGTGTTTACTGGAGGTCTTAATCGAGAAGAGGAAACATCATTAACAATAAAACAAGGGAGGAAGCCATCATTAACTATTTTTTAAAATTATGTTTTTGCATTTTATCAATTCCGAATGTTTTCATGACTTGGATAGCATTTTATTTGCATTTTATTTTCATGACTTGATTGGCTTTGAATTGTTTTTTTATGATGTAAGGTGTATCAACTCTTTTGGTCAAATTTTGGATATTTTATTTTGTTGTACACTTGAATTTGACGAGTATTTCCTACAATAATTGAATATGGGATACACTTGCAACTAAATCAATTAGTGATAGACAAGTGGATTATCTCAAAAATAAAACAAAATAACATCTTCAAGGTCAAAAGACACAAAACAAATTCACAATACAAGTCCAAACTGCTCATTACAAGACAGGTCCAAACTTCTCATTACAAAACAGATTCACAAAACAGGTCCAAAGTTCTGATTACACTAAACAAAGCATGTCTAAGATTACAGCACAAACCATTAAAAAAAACACGATACAATTAACACAATCAAGACTCTATTGTATTTCTTTTCCATTACTTTAAACTTGGACTGCTTGATGCCTAGACGCTAATGAAGTACCTTCTCGTTCCTTAGTTCAGCTAACTCCAACGTGAGCTTACAGAAGTTGTTTTGGTAACTTTCAAGATCAATCCACTTAAAGAAGTCGCATTGTTTGGTCATCGGATAATTTGGACACCTGTAGAACCTCTACCAAGACTATGCGATCTTTTCGAAATCCATAACTTCACTTGGTAGCTACAAAAGCAAAGTGGTCTCTCCAAAACAACATTCTCTTCCTCCTTTGCAGTCAACGAACTTGAACTGGAATGAGAACCCAAACCCAAAATCTTCATTTGCTGTCAACAAGAAAATTTTATCATGTTAGACATTGTATAATCTTATGCAAATCTCAAACTAAGTGAATCCAATGCAACTAACACTACTTTGCATAATAACTTCCATCAACTTGAATCTTAAGCATTAATCACACAACTGAATATTATGAAACTAGGGGCTTTTTGTTCTACCATTTATTCGAATCTAAGACTTCCAACTCTTGACTATGTCTAGTGTCTTAATATTTGAAAGTAAAAGAAAAAAAGAATTATTGATGTGTGGTACACAATGCACACAACAAGGGACTGAGCTAATTGAGGGGATGTGACAATAACATTAATGCAAACAGGAAATATAAAAATAGGAACCACTCATGTTACCAGATCTAGCTCCCAATGCTAAGTAAAAACCAGGCCATCAATTCTTGAAAGCCTTCAGATACTTTGAAATAACCAAGCCTACAGCACCATTTATATGGCATCTTGAAGCAAGCAGGAAATATAACCAAATAACTTAACCCAAACCAAAGAAGAAATCAGATGTTTTCAAGTTGTTGGTATCAAGCCAATGTAGTCACAACACTTGATAAACAAGCCAATTACCCCAAATTGAAGCCACATAGCAACAGATAGTTCAAATCAGCTTTATAAATCAGTCACGCATCTTGTTGAAGATTGTTGAAGATGATGTTGAAGATTGAGAAATGAGAAAGAATGAAACTGAAATGGGAGAAGTGTAAACTATTCTGTTTTTCATTCAACTAATAATCAAGATAATAATACAAAGAGTAGAGATTTCATATATACACAGATCCTCTAAGATAAAATAGTAAAGTCAACACTACATTTTACAAACACATATCTGCACTATACATTTCTGGTAATTCTGCAACAGTGCAGCAGGATGGGGTTGAGCAGTCCCCTTCACTGTTCTGCTTTGTTCTGCACCTTGGCCTGCAGTGTGTAATCCCTTTCACTGTTGAGCAGTCCCCTTCATCCTTCTCTCAATGCAGGTTTGTTGAGACTCCCCCTCAAGATGGGCATATACATTGAGTACACCCATCTTGGACAATAGAAACTGAAAAGTGGGGGCTGACAATGCCTTGGTGAGGATGTCAGCCAATTGAAACCTTGAGACTACATGAACCATAGTAATGATTCCAGCCAAGACCTTTTTCCGAACAAAATGACAGTCTAACTCAACATGCTTGGTCCTCTCATGAAAGATAGGATTCTTGGTCAAATGAATTGCTGAATGACTATCACAATAGAGAGTTGCTGGTTTTTCTTGGTGTACATTAAAATCCTTTAACAAGTAGTTAAGCCAAACAATTTCACAGCTCGTGTGTGCCAATGCTCTATACTCAGCTTCAGTCGATGATCTAGACACAGTGGGTTGCTTCTTGGACTTCCAACTAATCAATGAGTCTCCAAGAAACACACAGAAACCAGTCACTGATTTTCGTGTCTCAGGACAAGTTGCCCAATCCGAGTCACTATAAGCTTTGAAATGCATATCTGTTTTAGAGGAGTAGAAGACACATTGCCCAATCGAGCCTTTCAAGTACTTTAGAATTCTATGAGCTGTATGTAGATGTTCTTGTGCCGGTTTATCAACAAATTGGCTCAAAACATTAACTACATATGTGATATCTGGCCGAGTATTGAATAGGTAGATGAGTCTTCCAATTAGTCTACAATAGCTTGTAGTATCAGTCAAGTAATCCGTGGAAGAGTGAGATAACTTGTGATTCTGCTCTATTGGTGTACTAACAAGCTTACTCCCAAGCAGTCCAGCATCCTCTAGAATTTCTAAAGTGTATTTTCTTTGACACAGGTGAATACCCGATGACGATCTTGCTACTTCTAATCCAAGAAAATATTTAAGGACTCCTAGGTCTCGAATCTTAAATTGAGAATGTAGATGACCTTTGATTTCCTCAATGATTGTCAAGTTGCCACTGCCCAATATGATATCATCCACATATACAAAAAGAGCAACAAAACCAGATTTGTCATGTCTAGTAAACAATGAGTAGTCTGATTGTGATTGATGAAAGCCCATTGAGATGTGAAATGAAGTGAATTTTGAATTTCATTACCGAGAGGCTTGCTTCAAGCCATAGAAAGATTTGTGTAGTTTGCATACAAGCTTTTCACCTTGTGTGTGAGACTCCCTCTTGAGCTGAAAACCGGGAGGAAGATCCATGTATATTTCTTCATTAAGGTCGCCATGAAGGAATGCATTTTGGACATCAAGTTGGGTTAAATGCCAATCATGGACAGAAGCAAGAGAAAGAAATAATCTCACGGTGGTGAGTTTGGCAACAGGGCTAAAAGTCTCTTGATAGTCAAAGCCTTCACGTTGAGTGTAACCTTTAGCTACTAGACAGGCTTTATATTTGTCAATGCTGCCATCGGATTTCAACTTAGTCTTAAAAACATACCGATAACCAATGCTCTTCTGTCCAGGTGGTAGAGAGGTGATGGTCCAAGTACCATTAGCTTCAAGGGCTGAAAGTTCAGATTGAATGGCTTCTTTCCAATGATTTGACACAACCGCTTCATCATAAGTTTTCGTCTCATGGATGAGAGAGAGGGATAATGCATAGGATTTATGAGAGGGAGATAGGTGAGTGTATGAGAGATGAGAGGCAAGGGGGTGAATGGTTGGAGAGTTATGTGGAGAATTCTGTGATGAGGCTGCAACACAGTGATAATCAAGTAGGTAAGAGCGAGCACATTTAACACGATCAGAACGTCTAGTGTTTTCAGAATTTCGCTCGAGTAGAGTGTCGAGCGAGTGTCGAGCGAAGTCACTGCCTGGCCCTTGCTCGAGCGATTTCTCGAGCGATGGTTGAGCAAAGTCACTGCCTGGCCCTCGCTCGAGCGAGGGTTGAGCGAGATCACTGGATGTGGAAAAAGGGAAGGAAATGTCTGGTAGGACTGGTGGTAAGGTGAGACTAGAAGGGCTTGGGTCTGAAACCGATATGGAACTTGATTTGGTGAAGGGAAATGTGGACTCTAGGAAAGTGACATCCCGAGAAATTGAAGTGGAGTGAGTGTACAAGTCATAGACCTTATAACCTTTTACACCAGCTGGATAACCAATGAGTATGCATGGTTTAGCTCTCGGATCAAGTTTCGTTCTGGTATGCTTGAGGGTGGACACAGAGCATAAGCAACCAAAAACTCTCAAATTGGCATAGGAAGGAGTAGAACCAAACAAAAGCTCATATGGAGTTTTATTGTCCAGAATTGGTGTGGGAATCCTATTAATCAAATAGGTGGCCGTTAATACAGCATCACCCCAAAACCTCAGTGGGAGATTAGCTTGGAAAAGTAATGCTCTAGCCACATTAAGAAGATGTTGATGTTTTCTTTCCACGACACCATTCTGTTGTGGAGTATAAGCACAAGTTTTTTGGTATAGGATCCCATGGATGTTGAAAAAATCTGGCATATGAAACTCCATACCATTGTCGGTTCTAGCTTGTTTAACCTTGGAGTCGAATTGAGTGCCTACCATTCTAATGAAGGACTGCAGAATTTGTTTGGTTTCAGATTTGAATTTCATTAAGTGGACCCATGTTACACGGCTGTGATCATCAACAATGGTGAGTGATGCTAACAGGAAATGAAACTTTCTTTTGCTTAGCCAAATGACAAACAGTACAGTGATCTTGATTGCTAAATTTTACATCAGGAAATGAGGATTGAATTAAATTCATCCTTTGACTTGACAAATGCCCTAGTCTAAAATGCCAAACATTAATTTCTGGTTGTTTTGTGGTACAGGCAACTTGTGAGTTGAACTTGGAATTTGAAGACTTGAATCCGAGAGAGCTGGGTAGAAGATAATAAAGACCATGACTATTCTTAGCAAGTCCAATCGTCATCCATGAAGAAAGAATCTGTATAAAGCAATGATCACGCAAGAATACAACGCACAAAGAGGGGTTGTGAGTGAGTTTGCTGACAGATAATAAATTAAAAGTGAAGGAGGGGACACATAGAACGTTGGTGAGCATGATTTCAGGTGAGAGTTGCACAGTTCTATATGTGTGACAACGACTTGAGTACCATTTGGTAGTTGGAAATGAGCTTGTGTGGTGCAAGTGATGGTTGTGAACAGTGAAGGTGAGCAGATCATATGGTCTGTATCACCACTATCAATTATCCATGGTGCTGAATGATGACTAGACGCACTACAAGAATGATGAGTAGAAGTTGAAAAAATGAGATTGTTGAAAGGTAGTATACCTGCCATATTGGAGTGATGAGGCAACTTTGGCTGTTCGGGTGCAGGGGGTTGACCATGATTAAACGGCGGTGTCTTTCCATTGACAAGAGCCATGAGTTTCTGAACTTGATCTTGAAGCAACAATAGCTGTGGCATTTCCTCATGCTGCTGCATTTGAGAGAGGACCTGATTTGCTGCATGAGGTGGAGTAAAAGTGTTGCTGCTATAGTGCCCTTGATTGGTTTTTGTAAACTTGAAGTTTGGTAGAAAACCAACAAGTCTATAGCATTTTTCTCAGGTATGTCCAGATTTTCCACAGTGTTGGCATGAGATATCCATCTTGTCCTTTCTCTTGGCTTGATTATTAACCACTGTCAATGCTGAAGATTCGGCAATGGGAAGAGTCAAGGTGCGTGCCTCCCGTTGCCTTTCCTCTTGAATAATCATGGAGAAGATTTTTTCCAAAGAGGGGATTGGACTCATAAGCAAGATTTGTCCCCTAGTACTTTCATAGGAATCATTCAAACCCATTAAAAATTTAAAAACATAATCTGAGATTTGTACCTTACCAATGGAGCTAAGTACTTTGCATGAGCAGAGTCCACAAGAACAACATGGCAATGGTCTATAGTTGCGCAACTCCTCCCAAACGGCATTGAGTTGGGTGAAGTATTCACCAACCGATCTTGTCCCTTGAGTAATGGTTCCAAGTTGTTGTTGCAATTGATATATTCGCACATTATCGGGTTGAGAGAAACTTATTTTGAGTTTCTCCCAAACCTCTCTTGCAGAGCTAATGTAGAACACATTGGAGGCTATCTTTTTCGAGATGGAGTTGAGAATCCATGAAAGGATCAAGTTGTTGCAGCGTAACCAAGGTGTATAAAGTGGGTCAGAGGATTCCAAAATCACGATACTTCCATCGAGAAACCCAAGTTTGTTCTTGATTGAAATGGCCAAGATAAAAGAACGACTCCATGAAACATAGTTGGGCCCGGTGAGTGGAGGTGAGATAACAATCGTATGAGTGTTATCACTGTGATGAAGGTAAAAGGGCTTAGTTGGGTCTTCTGTGGGTGACATGGAAGCATTGTGGGTGTTTGCCATTAAAAATGGTAAGTGGAGTGATATGCACAAAAGGTGTTTGAGAAAATTTCTGAGAGATGAAAGAAACTTTGAGAGATGAAGTTGAAATGATACTACGTACCAGAAATTCTTGAGAGATTGTTGAAATGAGAAGAGCACTAAACCCGCTCTGATACCATGTTGAAGATTGTTGAAGATGATGTTGAAAATTGAGAAATGAGAAAGAATGAAACTGAAATGGGAGAAGTGTAAACCACTCTATTTTTCATTCAACTAATAATCTAGATAATAATACAAAGAGTAGAGGTTTCATATATACACAAATCCTCTAAGATAAAATAGTAAAGTCAACACTATATTTTACAAACACATATCTGCACTATACATTTCTGGTAATTCTGCAATAGTGCAGCAGTATGGGGTTGAGCAGTCCCCTTCACTGTTCTGCTCTGTTCTGCACCTTGGCCTGCAGTGTGTAGTCCCCTTCAGTGTTGAACAGTCCCCTTCATCCTTCTCTCAATGCAGGTTTGTTGAGACATCTAATGCTCATTCTGGTCACACAAAATCCAAAAACAAGCAACTATCTACAACCAATAAAGCAAAAACCTAATTTCTTTCTTCCAGTTTACATTCACAAACACAATTTATTGAATATGAAAATCCTAATTTTGATACATTAAGAATAAAGCAAAATCGTAGGGTTTAAGGTTTGAATTGTTAGAGATACCAGAAGGTGTCCAGGGCTGCCACAAATCTGGAGGGGGCACTGCTGTGCGAAGGAAGTGAGGGGAAATGAAGGGGGAAACGGAGAGCAGAAGGGTGAGACACGACGCGAATGGGAGATGCAAAGGTTGCGACGCCACTGCTACCGCCGCGGGGAAAGGTGCAAGGCAACGAGAAGGGGTGCTCGAAAGGGGGGGAATGGCTTTAATCCAAAAGGGAGATGGCCTTATTCTGTGTGCTAAACTGCTATGGTAATGCATGTGCTCGACTTATGAGGTGCGAAATAATTGGTGGACTACACTTATGGGGAGTGCACACTGACCGTATAGAAGATATTATCTTCTGTATCTGTTCTTGAGTAGTTCTGTGTTATTTGCGTGAGGAAGAAGGCACTTGACATAATGAAACTTGAGTCCTAGATGGACATCAAACATAGCAGCATAGATTTTTCTAAAAAGGTTCAATATTTGGAATGAATTGTATAGGTCCTGTGTATTTGTGGCTAAGCTTTTTTTTATGAAAATTTTAATGATTTATTAAATGACAGAGAATTGTTGTTGCCTCAATCTCTATGTTTGTTAATGTAGCTCTGTACTTGATTATTGAATTTTGAGAGTAGGAAGTATGAGTACACTCTTGGGACTGATGCCCTCTTTCTTATCTCAGTAGTTTATAATGATTCTTGACATGTTCTCAACCTAAGACTAAGGAACTCTCATTGTATATTTAGAATATTATTAATAGTGAAGATCAAGGTGATATAGTTGTGTTTGAATACAATGGCATGATAATGATAGACACTCGTTACTGATCAAGGCGAATATTGTGTTCGAATATTTGACAAATATATGACACAATTAAAACTAAAATCTTGTACAGTTTAGTGGTTATTTATTGCTATGGAAAAAGTAACTAGAATCATGAAATTTGTGATGTCTATAAATTTGATTTGAACACTCTTGGATTGGTAAAATAGCTTGCATATGGACATAATTAATATATCTTGATTTTGAATTGAAAACAACCTGGAAAAGGCTTATGACTTCTCCATTGGTGTCACCATGATGTCTGTGACAATTGTCAGCAGCACTGAAAGTTAATATAATTTCTTAATAAATCATGGAATTTCTAAATTATTTGGGTACTTTAGAATCTAAAATCGCATTTCTACATTTGCATTCAAGTTAGTATTAAAATTTGTATTTCTACTTCAGAATCTAAGTTATTTTTGTGCTTGTTTAAATTTCTACTTTAGAATATTAATTATTTTGGTGTTGTTTAAATTTTGTATTCAAATTTTATGATGAACTTTAATTTATTCAGGTCTTGAAATTTCATTTGATGCAGATTCTTTCTTCATCACTCTCTTGCAAAGTAGTGAATAAGAGAAATGCGGTGGTCCAACCATCACAAGTTAAAGGTGAATAAAGGCCACACCTTAAACATATCAATGAGGTGTGTCTTTCACCACAAAAAAGGATAATCTCCTTAATTCAACTTGGCTAAATGTTAGTGTTGATGCTTTAAGGGACCAAAAGTCTACACAAATGTGGGAAATAACTTATGAATACTATGAGTATAAAAAACCAAACACTCTTGAACGTTCAATTGTGTCATTGACCAATCGATGGCAATCCATCAAAAAATGCACAAACAAGTTTTTGTGGTACTGTAGCACAAGTAGAGTCCTTTCATCCAAGTGGTAACATGAAGCTGGATAAGGTATTAATTTGTTTCTCCTTTAGTTTTTTATATGTTGGGGCTTATTTGTATCCTAACTTCATCACTTTATTCATTTGAGATTGAGAAGGCAAATTTCACCATGGAGCATTGTTGGTATCTATTGAGACACCTACCAAAAAGCCAACAACATCAGTTAACATTGTCAACGAGGAGGAACCACCCTGAAAATGTCTTGTCAGTGCTAGCTTAACTCCATATATTGAATGACAATGTCAACGTCATCCATGAGAGATGATTAGGTAATGGTTTTGACTTCCAAGCACAAAAGTTGTCAAAGTAATACATGGGTAAATCTCAAGATCGAATTCACAGGGACAATGAAAATTATACAAGCATTTCATAATCACAAGATAATATATTATAGTTTATGGTGACAAACAATTCCGAAAAGAAAATAAATTATTAAACTAACTGATTTAGCAATGAACAAGCAAAATAAGAAATAAATTGTAGGTATCGACCACTAACTATATCGACACCAAAATGGTGGCTATTTACCAAGGAAGTGTGGACTGATTTAAGAGTAAAATTGTTGACTGTTTTGGAAGTTCAAGCACGAATAAAGCTAAAGATAAATGTGAATCTATGTTTCTAAAATTACCAAGAACCAAGAGATTTAGAGGAATGTGTAGAAATTAAATTAAACTTGTAAGAAACAATAAAACAAACACTTGAGATGCAATTTTCGCCCAATTCTTATTTGAAGTTGGATTTACCTCTAATTTCATATTTTATCAACCATTACCTCATTCCAAGAGATTATGATTGGATAATAAAAACAATAAGCACAATTTTTTGAATAATAAAAAAAAAACTCGCAGATTGTATAGCAAAGTTGAACTAGAAAAGAAAATCATCAAAGTCTTGTTACTAATTCAAGCATCAATTGTGTCTTTACGTCTACAAGCGATTAAGGTTAATAACAGAGAACTTCAATCCTTTCTAAAAAATAAAATGCAATTCAATCCACAAAGTTAATCATTAAAAATCCATAGAATCGAAGTAATCCAACCCAAAAACAGACATGGATTACTCATTGAATCTCAAGCTAAAAAGTCTAGCCTATCATCTCTAAATTAGCAAAATAACTAGATGAACATCCACCCTAAAAATCCCAAAATCGTATATGAAATGATGTAGAGAAATTGTAAATAAAGACGAGAAAATAACTAGTCATTCATCCAAAATCTCTCCTCTTTTTATATTTTGATTTTTCTTTCATCTTCTCTCTCCAAGCAATGGAATGCATCCTCAATGCTGCTCTTCGTGGTCCCAAGATTTAATTTCTAGAATAACCCTTCTGTTCCTTCCAACAGCCTCGAGAAAGGTCTCACATGTACTGAGTAATTTTAATTTCTTGGGTCACATTCTCAGCAAGTCGGGTCACTGCTTTGTCACGGCCTTGGGCTTCAGCAAGTTATGGACAGGCTTTAGGACGTGGACGCATGCTTCAGAATGGTCTTTCGGTTTAATTTGCATGTCACGGGTTGCAATTAAGTCACTATAAACATCCTTATCAACTCGGGTCCTTCAACAAGTCAGCTTGGTTTTGTGGGCTTGGAGTGATAAACTTCAGCTTCACATGAAACTTATTTATGGGCTTTAGCTTATGGGCTTGGATGTGTATCACGTTCCCTTAATTCCTTCACTGCAACGTCACGGGCATAGCTTCAGTTTTCCTCTTGAATTAAATCTTAGCTTCAGTAATAAGCGTGCTTCACTACTTCAACTTCGGTTTTAATTTCTATCACATGAAAATTCACGGACTTCACTGTGAGTTCACAAACGTATGAACCCAAAATCCTGCAATGGGCCATAACTAAATTCTTAGTTTCAGTTGAATGTTAGCCAGCCCAAAAACATAAACTCATCTATATATAATTAGAGATAAAATGTTATTTCACATGCCAAACTCAGAATAGTAGTAATAGACTTAGTATAATTTTCTTTCAAATTATACATTTTTGCACACTTCAAAAGTTTTAAAAGATTACTATTCACAAGTAAAAAAATATTTTTCTTTCTCCACCTTTTTCTCCCCACAATTGATCAAATTTGACAAAATTTTTTTGAAAAGTATATAAAAGTATACAATTTAAAAGAAAATTATAACAAATCCATTACTAGTGCTCTCAGTTAATTCATATTATTTAATTAACTCTTCTTTTAATACATAAAACTCATTTAACTCAAGATATTTAAAAGTATTAATATAACATAATTGATCATTTATCAAGAAACCTCTAGGCAATAAGGCTGAGAAAAAAAAAAAAAAGATAGAAAGGGAAGAAGTCTAGAGAAGTATTAGATGCAGAATTTAACCATGTCTTAACTCGCATTATAAATGACAAAAACGCATGCATGATTGAGAAAACTGGTCGATAAGGCAGAGCGGGATACAAGTGAACAACTTGCACTTGAGAAGAAGAAGTTTGAAGCCAAAATACTGTAATTAGGTCTTGTTGGAATGAATGCAGAGCATGAAGATTATCTCCAACTTCTTCGTGATAAAATTTACAAAATTTTAAAGATCAAGTCTGCAATCACATCTACATCCGAAAATCCATTTACACCTTCAAAGAAAAAATATTCACATTTATGGATGTATAAATATCGCATGATTTTTTCAAAAAAAAATTAATAAATACAAAATTCACATAAAAATAATAATAATAATTTTAAAGAGTGAATCACTGAATTTTATTATTTTTCAAAACGATTATGTAATATTTAATCACTTACAACTAGAGTTACACGAAACAAAATCTTATACAACTCAGATGAAGAAAGTTAATATACACATGCCACATTTTTACATAATTAAAAAAATGGATGTTATTCATAACTCACACCACACACTTTATATATGTTTAAATTATTTTTTAAAAGTATTTTATTTTATTTTAGTCGGATTACACTATTGAATTACTCTATTTACCATCCCAACATTACTTATTTATTATAGAAAAAATGAAAAAAAACATTATGTGAGAATGATAAATAAAATTATTCATTAAAAAATTAACTGGGGATGGAAATTGTAATAGCTTAATTGTGGATGAGTGAAAAAATTAGGGAATTATGAATTGCCACACGTATTTTGAAAATGTTAAAAAAAAAAAAATCCGCTTCGAGGGGAATACTCTAAATGTAATGAAAATTACAGTAATCCTCCAGATAATTCTCTAAATGCAGTTCGGTTAGTTTTATATTAAGATGATATAATTACTAGATTACCCAAAAACACTCGAGCTGATATGTAACTAAATGAAATAACAGGATAAGTGGGCCTAGGCCCGAAGCCCTACTCTATCGTAACAGCACATAATCTTCTAAAGTAGGCCTAATAGCATCCCCACTAGTGGCCCATTAAGCCCCTTAAGACTTCACGAGAAGCTTCCAATTACGTCTCCAACGTTAGCCGACATCCATGCCTTCTTCAAGCTCGCACCCTTCGATATCTCTACCGCCGGCGTAAAAAATAAATATTTTTCGAACACAAGCCAGATGGAGGGAGGACGGAATATAGGCAAAAATAGGTTCCCACTCGACAAACAGAGCAGCAATACATAAATTGTACCCCAACACACTCCATTGTAGAAGGAAGCATCGTCTGCGTTATCATCTTGACCCCCTTCTGTCACTTCATTCCTGCCTTCTCATGAAAATGAAACAGTAACCACGTCGAGATTGTCGTTAACATTATTTCTTATGTGAATAAGATTGTATTTAACATTAACTCGTCCAATACCTAGTAACAACCCCATCACCATCAATTGCAAGAAATAAAAAGAATTACCAGCATCGAACAAGTACCACTCTGCTTGAGAAACGGGCATTCTACATACATGAACATACACACGCGTTCATCAAGTTAGAGACACGTAAATATTTGAAGAAAACAAAAACAAAACATTCAGTTCAGCAAATAAGTAACAGCCAAAAAAAAAAATCGGAACTGGAAAGCCCGCAAGGCCATCACTGCCCGTTCGATTTAAAATAAAGCAAAGGGCTCAGCGCGCAGGCAGTCTTCATCGCAAAAGAGTGAAATTTAAAGGCTATGGCAAATGGAGTCAAAGAAAAGCCCGCATATCTTTCTTGGTCTTTCTATGGTTGAGCCGCCCGCAACCCCCCATGATCTTCGTTACAAAAATCAGGGGAGAGGGTAGCTTCAGCCCGATATTCAAAGACATCCAAGAAGGGAACTTTTCGATTGAAGACCCCCATATACCACCCAGTCTTTGGTCTCACACTCTGCTCAGATAAGATCAAGTAGTTGATGATTTCTCTCCTAGGGTTTCAGCTCATTCATTTTATACCCCTCTGGGCCTCTTATGTTTCCAAACTTGCCCATCTCACGGATCCCGAAATTCCCAAACCACCCCCGCGTCACCCTTGACCTGTCTAAATTTCAGTTTTTTATTTTTATTAAAATACTTTAACCACAAAAAAATTATATAATAAATTTTAATAAATTATAAAATTATTTTTATTATAAAATATATAATCAAATGAAAACATCAATTTAATTATCTATTTTATAATTCGTTAGATCTATTTTATAACAAAAGTAATCTTACAATCTGATGTACTACATCATAAATAATAGGATAGTACAGTCAAATGGATGGAAATAATAAACCATACTGAATTACAATCTCTATAATTACAATTTCTCGAGGAAAAGTACCTCTAAAATAACAGTAAACAAGAGAATATTCCTAACAATAGAGCAAGTCCCGTACGATGACTTAATATAGCAAATCATACAAATTACTTAAAAGATCCTAACATAATTGGGCACAGCCCCTTACAGAATTAACTTATTGATAACATGAATCTAACATAATTAATTCATCAATAAGCTAAGAGTATTTTACAACAGCCCACGATATAGTTAACATAGTTAGTCTGCTTGCTTGAATAGGCCCATTCTTCTTCTTCTTCACTCATATGACCCACCTTAGCCCATTGTACAACAGCCCACGATATAAGACAGAAGACTTCCAAACTCAACCTTCTAGACTTATCTTCTCTTCAATTCGACTTAGAGTTCCCTTCATTTTCTTTCTTCATGCCGTTGTCGTGTCACAACTCTTCTTCCCTTTAGAAAACCTTATTCACAAAGTGGGGAAAGTCCTCATAGAGCTAGTGGTGTATCTCCCAAGTTGCTTTTTCCGCTGTTTGGCCTTGCCATTGACCAGAACTTCTAGTAAAGGTTGGTTCGTCACCTTTTTTAGCCTTCGATTGAGTATCTCCTCTGGTTACACCTTAATGCTTCCCTTGTTGTCGACAAGAGGCAACGTCAATAATGGTGTTACCCCTTGGCTAAGCTTAGGCTTGAGTTGCAAGACATAGAAGACATTATGGATCTGGGCTGAGGATGGAAGCTTCAATCGATAGGCGATCTTACCAATTCTTTGTTCAACCTAGTATAGGTTGTAATAATGGGGAGAAAACTTGGGGATTTGCCGGCAATTCATGATAAACTGCATGTAAGGCTTCAACTTCAAGAAGACCCACACACCGATCTTGTAAGTTTGCCCCTTTCTCTTCTTGTCTGCATATTTCCTCATCCTTTCCTAAGCCCTGACAAGGTTTTGCTTCAATAGATTCCACAACTGCTCTCGAGATTGCAAGGTAACTTCAACTTATTCTAATTTAGCTGTTCTCTACACATAACTTGCTAGCTTAGGGAATTTGTACCCATACAATGCCTCAAAGGGAGTCATCCTTATATATGCATGCACATTTGAGTCGTAGCACCATTCGGCTAACTCAATCCATTTAGCCCAATCCTTGAGTCAATCACCCACATAACAACTTAAATAATTTTCAACCTATTTGTTCACAGCCTCTATTTGACCATCTATTTGTGGGTGGTAAGCAGTGCTGAAGGCCAACTAAGCTCCTTGTAGTGAAAGAATCTATTTCCAAAACTTGCTTATGAAAGTGGGGTCTCGATCCGATATCATTGAACATGGCATGCCATAAAGCTTGAAGACGTTTCATAAACAATAGGCCCACATCTTTAACAGTATAGGGTTGGTAAAATGGCACAAAATGTGCGTACTTGATAAACGTATCAACAATGACCCACAAAGCATTGAATCTCTCAAAACTAAGCAGACTATCAATCAAGTCCATTGTAATGTCTGACTATGACTTAGAGGAGATGGGCAGGGGTTGCAAAAGGCCACTAGGGAGGATATTATCAACCTTCATAACCTAGAAAGTATCACATTCCTTCATAAATGCCTTCACATCTGCCTTTAGTTTAGGCCAGTAGAAGTCCATTTTTGATCTATGCAGGGTCTAATCAAAATCCATATGTCCCCCCGTAAGACTGCTATGAATCAACTCCAGCAACCTTTTAATAAATTCCTACCTAGTAAAGATGTACAACCTGTTCTTGTAGAGCATTAACCCACTCTTTAGTGTATAAGGACTAGGCAACTCCTCATCTCACTACTTTCTCCATAACTCTTGCAACCTGAAGTCCTTCTCATGGAGCTCTTTAATCTCATTTATCCAACCCCAATTAGGTAGGGAAATAACTAATAAAGTTGTCTCAGTATCCCTTTTCTGCCTAGACAAGGCATCAACTACAACATTCCCCTTTCCCCTTTTAAATTCCACTGCAAAATTATAGTCCAATAGCTTAGAAATCCACTTTTGTAGTATAGTAGTTCCAACCCTTTGGTCAAGTAGGAACTTGAGGATTTGATGGTTAGTTTTAATTACAAATGGCTAGCCTAAGAGGTATGGTCTTTATTTTTGCACCTCTAAAACTAGTGCAAAAAGTTTCTTTTCGTAGGTATACATTCTCATAACTCTACCCTTCAATGAGTTGTTGAAAAAAGCTAAAAGTCTTCCACCTTGCATTAAAACAATACCAATGGCCTCCCCCAAAGCATCACACTCAACAACAAAAAGGGACTAAGAATTTGGGAGTGCTAAAATAGGAAGATGGGTAACTACTATTTTGAGCCTTTCACAGGCAGTTTGTGCCTTAGAATTGCACAAAAAAAACTTTATTTTTTAATAGGTCGGTTAGGTAGGCAGTTATGGCTCCATACCCCTTAATAAAGCGTATATAATACTCGTAAGACCTAGGACACCCCTGAGGTTCTTGACACATCATGGTGTTGGCCAATCAGTATAGCATTAATTTTCTCAACACTAGCTTGTACTCCATGCCCAGAGATTAAATGGCCCAGATAAGACACTTCCCCACACCTAAAACTACTCTTGCTTAACTTAACAAACAATTGGTGTTGCCTCAAAGTGTCAAGAGTAATTTTTAAATGGCTCAAATGTGTTTCCGCATCTCAGCTATAAACTCATATATCATTAAAAAAACTGAAATGATTTTTTTGAGGAAATGATTAAAAACCTGATTCATGAGGCTCTAAAAAGTGGAGACAGCATTGGTTAAGCCGAAAGGCATAATCAAGAACTCGTAGTGCCCTTCATGAGTTCGAAATGTTGTTTTAGGGACGTCTTCTGGTTTGACTCTAATTTAATGATAGCTCAACTGCAAGTCAAGCTTAGAGAAAACCTTAACTCCAAATAACTCATCTAGGAGCTTCTCCATAATTGGTATAAGATATTTATCATTTACTGTAGCATTGTTTAGGGTCCTGTAGTCAACACATAAGCACTATGTACCTTCAATCTTCTGCACTGGAAAAACAGGAGATGAATAGGGGCTTTGACTAGGGCGAATCACCCCAACAATTCTTTCACATTTTTCTCAATTTCATTTTTCTAAAAATAGGGGTAATGGTAAAGTCGGACAGAGATAGGATTTGTACCGTATCGTAAGATAATGGTGTGGTCATGGGAACAAGTAAGAGGTAGGCCTTTTAGGGTGGCAAAATTATCTAGGTACTGGTCAAGGATTTGTTGTATGGGTGGTGTAAGCTGGCTAGTTTGTGAAGTGGTAGTGGTGTTAATGAACTGCAATAAGACTCCCTTCTTTTCAAGATGTACACTTATGTATAAAGCCTTCCTCAATCTAGGTCTAACCCGTCAGTCCATGTACTTTGACTATATTTTCTTGATAAGGAAAGTGTAGAGTCAACTCATTAAAGTTTCAAATGATGGAGCCCAATCCTTCCAACCACTGTACTCCAAGGACCATATCACAACCAATGAGTACTAGGAAGTACATATTTACCAAAAGTTCAGCCCCTTGAATGCCAACATGCACTCCTTCGACCTTACCTTAACTGTCCAACAAGTCCCCATTTGCCACTTTAACTCTGACCTTATCTTCAGCTACTGTAGGAAAAGATACCCCAGACACTACAACTGGATCCAAGAAGTTATGAGTGCTTCCTGAATCAATTAGAATAATAATTCACCGATTTCCAATTCAGCCCTTTACCCACATAGTCTTAGGACCCATAAATCTTTTGAGAGCTTGTCAAAACATTTCTGGCCCCCATCCCCAATCTGGTCCACTAACTATCCAGGGGCTTCTGACAGCTTAAGGTCTTCATCTTTAACATCTTCAATCAAATACAATTTAGGACTAGCACATATATGGCAAGGGTTCCATTTAGCATCACAACTAAAACACAAGCCATTTTTCCTTCTAAATTTCATTTGCTGGTAATTGATCTTGTGAACAGGTTCAACAACTTTGTTGTAAGGTTGGTTGGGTTTTGACTTGAAATTATATGGCTCATGGGAATCTAGTTTGGTTTGGATTTGTGAGGGATGGTATTTGATGGAAGCTGGTTTGGCATAGGGGAAAAAACAGATTAGGGTGAAGGCTATTTGTGGAGAGCTAAGTTTTCCTCTTGGATTTTGGCAAGTCCATAGCCTGTAAGCAAAATAGTATGACTAAACATCTAAACGACTAAACGAATGTAATCCTTAAAGCCATTGAGAAAACAATTAAGTTTGTAGTTCTTAGATAACCCTCTCAACTACTGGAAAGGGTTTTAAAAGTATATTTATATTCTTCAACAATGTTAAGTTGTCTTAGTCTAGTGAGTTGTTCCATTAGGTCATCATAACTCTAGGACCAAAATAAAACAGTTAAGGACTAACAAAGGAATCCCAACCTTGCTTTATGAATCCGAACTCATCAATGTCTTGGAACTAGACCAAGGCCTTACCAGTCATGTGAAATGAAGCTAACCATAATCGATGTTGTGGTAAGGTATTATAAAAGGCAAAAAAATAGTTCACCTTGTAAATCTAGCCATGGGGATCATCACCATCAAACATTGGAAACTCAATACGAACAGATCTGGAATGTATGTCACCCGCATGAGGTATAATCTATTTTTTTGTATTTTCTTCTTCCTTTTCTTCAGTGTTTGACATGTCTCCCTCTCCAATGCTCAAGATAGGTGCCGATGGTTCCAATTTCTACATCAGAAGTTCCATCTGCTTGCATATAGCCAACAATTCACTCCTGACGAAGATAAATTAGGACTCAGAGTGTTTAATGTGAGCTTCCGTGTACTTCTTGAAGGTATTGAAACCCTCATTGAGATCCTTCAAACGTGTACCATCTACCATTGAAAATGGTGTTGAAGGAGTAGGATCGAGGCTCTAAGAAACCACTTATAATAGTATAGTATAGTCAAATGGATAGAAATGATAAACTACATTAAATCACAATCTTGATAGGTACACTTTCTTCGAGGGAAAGCACCTCAAAAATAGCAATGAATAATAGAATATTCCATACAATGACCTAATATAGTAAAGCATACAAATTATTTAAAAGACCCTAACATATCTAGGTCACAACCCTTACAATTAATAACATGAATCTAACATAGTCAGCCCATCAATAAGCAGAGAGTCTACTTGCTTGAATAGGCTCATTCTTCTTCTTCACTCATACAACCCAACTTAGCCCATCGTACAACAGCCCATGAAATAAGATAAAAGACTTTCAGATTCAACCTTCTAAACTTATCTTCAGTTTGACTCAAGATTTTCTTTGTTTTCTCTCCACACATCGTTGTCGTGTCACATCATGTCATATCAGTTTATAAATTTATTTTTGTATAATCCCTTTGTAGCTAATGCATTTTTCGTCTCATAATTGATACAACCAAATTTCATTGGGTTTTATACCTTTATAAATAAATATAAAGCTTCACCGAGACAATTTATGCTTGTGTATCCGTCAATGATAGCGGTCCATGACACAATTGTCCATGTAGGCATCGGATCAAGAGAGAACAAGAAAGCTGGAGATGACCCCATTTCACCAAACTAAAGACCATGACATTCTAGGTTACGATGTTCCTCTCAAAAATTTTGTGAAACACAATAATGGCTTCAACAAAAGACTTGCAAACTGCATATGCATATACCAAAGCGATTTGGACATCATCTTAGGACTGAAGACCAACTTTGATAACAAGAGCATGGAGTTGAAGTCCTGAGAGCATGGAGTGGAAGTTAGCAGAGGTATGGAGAAGGAAAGTGTAGGTGAAGCTATCAAAGGGAAAACAATTGAAGAGCTTGTAAGCAACTTCAGCATGTTAACAAGGAGAAGGTTATAGGACATGGAATGATAATCTTCTCCTTCTTGACCTCAACTTGCTACTTTCGAGTGTAATATTGTAGTAAAGATGTTAAATCATCGACCATATTTCTCTACATAAAAAAATATTTCTTGTGAAGGATTTTTTTTTTTTTTGGTTATTTAGTGATTAAAGAAATTTAAAATATATATATATATGATAAAATGATTATAAAAAATAAAATTAAAAAATTGTTCTTTATCAGAATAAACTCGTGCTAGATCCTACTCCTAGTCTCTAGACGTACTGCTCTTCATAATTATGTACCCGGGCCCAAGATTTTAACACACCCTCACGCTCGGCAAATGTCCAGATCAACAAACTCTTACGTGGCAGATGTCTAGGTCAACAAACCTAATGCTTTGAATTTAAATATCAGAATATCAGAAGCTTTACTTTTAACACACCCAGCACATCGCGATGCGGAAATTTTACACATCCATAATGCTACAAATAATTCATGTTTCAATGTTTTAAAATTATATTAGGTTCCACTTTTAATGGTATATTAACACATTAACTTTTATGTAGCAAAACTCTTCAAATATTTTGAGCTTTAAACAGAACTGCATAGAAGACATTGAAAGCATCATATACTAATTGAGCACCGAGAAAAAAACACGTACCGAGGATGACGAAGCCGAAACTGAAAATGAAGAAGCTGATTGGATTGTGGGTAGCGACCAACTTATGCATGAGCATTTCTATTTTCACCTTTGACCTTCTGATAGAACTAGACTTTTGGCCACTACAATAAAAGGAAATAAACTGTTTCATTTGTCCTTTTTCTCCCCCTTTTCACATGCAAAACAATGCCTCCAACAAATTGAGCCTTGAACCCAAACGATTTTGAAAGTCCAGTTAGAGGGAGAGCGATTTGTTTTAATTTTATCTGTGGTATTGGTTCTAATTTTGAGAGGCCCGCACGAAGCATGATTGCTACATTATTTCTAGGAAACCCTACCAGATGTATATCTTCACCAAAAGGACCATTTTCATATCATGATTCAAGCTTTCAATTGAGATAAAGCAACTGACGAATTAGCACCAACAATTATTGTCGACGGAAAACCAATTCAATTGTTAATTGCTTTCCCTGGACAGATTGCATCCATGGTCGAAATTTTATAATGCTTTCCTTTCATCTCCTTCATTTATTCATGCCAATTTTATTGAGTTGGATAATAAATAATTACCAAACAAAACTTTTAACCCAATTAAATATTAGTATTCTGTATAATCAAAAGAGCCCACAGATGCATGCTTATGGAACTTCGCAGGGCACCTTACTGAAGTGGGCATCCATGTGTACTTGACTCCTCTCTCAAAATCACATAGAGAACAAGAAAGCAGAATTTATTAGAGAGTTGAGGAAGTTCGGGACTTGTGCAGTGTGTCATCTTGTGAAGGTGGAGGCAATGGAGGAGTTGAGATTGCTGCATGATAAGATGAAGAAGCAAGTTGGGCTAGGGCGGGAATAGCACCACCTGCAGAATTTTTTCTAATAGTTTCATTAGAGATCCTTTGATGCAAGCAACATAGACGATGCTATAGTAATCAGCTACTAGGACGAAAAAATTTACAATAATCCTAATTTTCAAGATATCGCAGTCCTTATAAAACTATTCAATCAGCACCAAGTAAATCCCTAACGACCAAGCCACAGCCAAACAAAAAGAAACAATCTATAGCGTCAATTACAGCTGAAGTTCAAGTTCGGTATACATCTTATCTAGCCAATGCAAGCACCTGGAATGCATACTGCTTCTCCAGGCATCAGGACAAAGATCTGATGTTACCCTGGCAACACTTCATAAGACTAGCTTTGTGTAATGCTAGTATGACTTGCCAATACAAGTTCAAAAGTGGTGATGGAACAAAAATAATTATGAACGGGAAGCTTCCGTGTCCAATGTGAAATAAAAAATTACCCCGTGTTCTTTCCCCGGGTAGGATAGATAATATCAGTAAATGATTGATGCTAGCTCCAGCAATTCCACACTAGATCAATAACATGCAAACGGGCCCTAAGAGGTCCCTGGCAGAAAAGTTTATTGGCATTGATGCACAAGGGCGTTTTTAGGTATGGTATCACAATTTTTTGAGCCATTAGTCATCAACAGAAAAATAAAATAAAATAAATAAATAAAACAAGGTGAAAAAATTGTCACTTTGATGGTATGAGATCATTAAAATATTAAACTAAGACTACAAAATTTAACGTATGAGAAAAATGTCTGACCTGACAATCCTGCACAAGCGGAAGAGAATACCATCACAGGTGGTGCCTGCAGTTGAAGAATGAAGTTTTAGGTTCAGAACAATCAAGCTAACAGTATCTAGCCAAAACACAAGAAAAAATACAAGGAAAAAAAATAAAAAGCATCATAAGCATCCTGCATCCTGAATTCTGAAGTTGTGTGTGTGTGTGTGTGTGTGAAGAACATCTATTAATAGAACCAACATAATCTACTCAACAACTCAGCAAATTCGTATCCCAATTAGGATGGCAGCAATTCCTTTATGCCACTCAACCCTATCTAAAGGCAAGCCGCGTACCCCCATTTACCTCTCTAACAACCTGCATGATGCATCCTCTAAAAAAATCAACAAAATTAATGAGCACCAACATAACACTAAGCCAAAACATAACTATCAAAAGACTGTAAACTTCACACCATGAGATATCATGCTCCTTTTTTTTCTTTTCCTTTTCCAAAATAATAAAGAATGTCACATTAACGATGTTTAAAAAATGCTTTTCTTTTTTTCGGATGAGGTATGAGTTGTATGACCCTTGGGTCAACAAATCAAGACATTTGCTTGTGCTAACCTAGCATGATGCCAAATGAGATACACGCATGGTCGAGCCAAATGGATGTTGTGATCGAGGGGGGGAATCACAACATCATAACAAATACATTAAACTTAATCTTGTGATAGCCCCAAGGGTCTCTTTCTAGGAATGCAGTGCAACAACCTTGACAGAGAGGTCAAAAGAAGACAATGACCAACAATTTTTTTTTTTTTGTTAAGTAAACAATCGTATTAATAATAGACAAAGTCCAAGTACACAAGATGGTATACAGGAGATAGGACCTTTCTAGGTCGAAGGTGGTAAGTACGATATAAGGAATTCATGAAAAGGAAGACCATTGAAATCTATAGCTATAGCCCATAAAAATAAAGTACTATAAAAGAAAGAATGAAACGCTTCTAGTAACCGCTCCCTGTCTTCAAAAGTTCGATCGTTGCGCTCTCGCCAGATACACCACATAATGCAGAACTGGATCATCTTCCACACAAATTTGATAGGTGATGCACCTCCAAGAGAGGTCCAACTAGCCACTAACTCAACCATTGTGACAGGCATTACCTAGTTCAATTCCACTCGACTGAACATGTCGATCCACAAGTATGTAGTTGTCCCATAGTGTAGCAAAAGGTGATCCACAGACTCTCCAGACTGCTTGCACATACAGCACCAATATGTAATAATAACCCAACGTTTCCTTAGATTATCAATAGTCAAAATCTTGCTTAGTACATATGTCCAAGCGAAGAAAAAAGCTTTTAGGAGGGCCTTATTGCTCCAGATTTTCCTCCATGGAAAGTCAGTATTCGGTTCGAATGCAATAGCTTTATAGAAAGAGCAGACCGAGAAAGCACCCTTACCCACATACATCTGCCACAATTTGTCCACTCACCTTTCATTCGGTTTGACTGAATAAACGAAGATAAAAAAAGCCTCAAAGTTATCAATTTCACAATCTTGAGCCGCTCTAGTGAAGGTGACATTCCATTTAACTTGGCTGCACATTCCATTGAACTTGGCTGCCTGATCGAATCATGAGGTTCGCCATAGAAGCATCTTGAACGCAAGCCAAACGGAATACATCCGGGAAAGAGTCTTTAAGGGCTGCCTCCCTGCACCAAATATCACTCCAAAATTTTACCCTTGAACCCTCACCCACCACAAGTTTGGTCTGTCTATTGAAAACCCCTCAACCCTATCTAATGTGTTTCCAAATCCCTAATCCATATGCCCCGCACCTCTCTGGTACACCATCCCCCCCCCCCCCCTCCCTCCCTCCCTCCCCTTTCTAAACTTGCAGTATACCACCAATCTCCATAGAGCATCCAGTTTCTTATCATGCCTCCACAACCATTTTCCAAGTAGGGCCCGTTGAAGAGTTTTAAATTCTTTATACCCAAACCACCTGATGACAAAGGCCTGCACACCTTATCTCACTTGATTAAGTGAAACTTGAATTCCTCTCCCATCCCGGTGCATAAGAAATTGCGATAAAATTTTTCAATCATTTTCGCCACACAAGTAGGAATGGGGAAAAGAGACGGGAAATAGGTAGGTAAGTTGGAATTAGTACTCTTTATCAGAGTCATCCGACCTCCTTTCGATAAGTACAATCTCTTCCAACCTGTCAATCTTCATTCTATCTTCTCAATCACCGAATCCCAAATTGTTAAGGCTAGTGAAGCTACTCCTAAAGGTAAGCCTAAGTATTTCATAGAAAGAGGAGCAATCTTACACCCAAGAATAGAGGCCAAAAGTGGAAGATTGTTGACAATCCCAACTGGCACGTGCTTGGATTTATCAAAGTTGACTCTCAAATAGGAAGCTGCCTTGAAACATAATAAGAAAGCTTTCAGAACCTCAAGTTGGTTTTGATTTGCCTCGCAAAAAAATAAGGTGTCATCTGCAAATAATAAATGAGAAATATAAATAAGGCCCCTACTAGGGTTGCCAACAGAAAATCCCATCATAAAACCGTTTCGGACCACAGCCAACAACAATCTACTAAAAGCCTCCATAATAACAAAAAATTAAAAGAAGATGAGATAAATGATCACCTTACCTCAGACCACGAGAGCTACTAAAAAAACCAAAAGGGCTGCCAATGATCAGAAATGAGAATTTTGCCATTGAGATGCACCATTTAATCCACTGGCACCATCTCACCCCAAAACCACATCTCTCTAACATATAAATGAAGAAATCCCAATTTACATGGTCATAAGCATTTTCCATGTCTAGCTTGCAGATGATCCATGCAACCTCCATTTTTAATCTACTATACAGGCATTCATTAGCAATAAGGACCGAATCCAAAATTTGGCAACCATTTACAAAAGCATTTTATGGCTTTGAAATGATCTTTCCTAAGGCCTCCTCAAGCCAGTTTGCAAGCACTTTGAAAATAATTTTGCATGCCCCATTTATTAGACTAATGGGTCTGAAATCTTGCACCTTAGAAGCACCACTCTTCTTAGGAATCAATGGAATGAAAGTAGTATTAAGACTTATCTCGAACTTTCCTTCCAGAACAGCTCGTGAAACACTTTCATAATATCCTCTTTCACAATTTCCCAGCAAGCTTGGAAGAAACCCATTGAAAAACCATCGAAACTTGGTGCTTTATCACTTGCCATTCTTCTCACAACGTCATACACCTCTACCTCTTCAAATGGTCTCTCTAACCAAGACGCAACCTGTGAGTCAAGAGAGTAAAAAACGAGACCAATAGGCTTTGGTCTCCACCCCTCTCATTCAGTAAACAGCTATTCGAAAAAGTCTACCACGTGATTCTTTATCACAGGAGCCTCCATGCAATCCACACTATTGATGTTTAGGAATTCAATAGTGTTATATCTCCTATGAGAGTTAACCACCCTATGAAAAAACTTAGTACAACAGTCCCCTTCCTTGAGCTATAAAGCTCTCAACTTCTGGCGCCAAGAAATCTCCTCTAAATATATAACAATCTCCAATTCTGATGCCAACTCTAACTTTCGCACTATTTCTGATTGTGATGGGGCTCTAGTCTCGATTATCCTTTCAAAGCCTTGGAGGTCCTCCGTCAAGGTTTTCCTACGCTCCCCAATGTCACCAAAAGATTGAGAGTTCCAAAGCTTTAGATCATTCTTTAGAGCTTTTAGTTTTCCTGCAAGAATTTAGAGGGCATACCATGAAATTGATAAGAGGACCACCAATATCTTATCCTATCCACAAAACCCTCACTCTTGAGTCACATATTTTCGAATTTGAAAGGACGACGTCCGCCATGAATGCTGCCTCCGTCCATAGCGAGGCAACCTTTTTTGAATCACCTCCAGATAATGAGTTTCCCAATCTAGCAAGATTAGAAATCTATCCAGTTTAAACCAAGTCTGATTGTTGGACCAAGTAAAAGAACCTCCTACACGGGAAAATCCACCAATCCCAAGTAAAAAAAGCATGCTGAAAAATCAATCATTGTTGGGTGCAGCCGAGTGTCTCCAAATCTTTGGCTAGGAACTCTTATGATGTTAAAATCTCCACCTATGCACCAAGGGAGGTCCCACCAACTATATAAGGCAGCAAGTTCTTCCCATAAGAGACTCCGGTGACTGTCAACATTCGGCCCATATGCCCCTGTGAAAACCCACAAAAACTTATCTTCCACGGATTTAAAAGAAATGGCCATTAAGTGCTCCCTTATAAAATTCTCCAATTTTTCCACCGCCCTTTTATCCCACGTCACTAAGATTCCACCCGAAGCCCCATCCAAAGCCAAGTGCACCCAATCTACATAAACACAACTCCAAATATTTCACACAATTCTTCTAGAGATCAGTTTCAACTTAGTTTCTTGTAAGCCTACCATGTCCAATTTCCATACCTTGAGCAAATTACTAATACGACCGCGTTTGTCTACCTCATTCAACCCATGGATGTTCCAAGAGACCATTCTTTGCTTCATAAAGACAACAATTCCCTTCCATTTTGAATGATCACGACTAGAGCTTCCCTCGTTCATGAACCACGTTAACCTACTAAGTTCCCTTTGTTTCTTTGAACTAGATTTTTTTAACTAAGCATATCCTGTCTCAATGGCAATGAGAAGCGCCATAAACTGGTTTTCATACCCTACACACTTCATTCCAACCACATGCTGAATACCTTTTATTGTACAAAGTACCCAGTCAGACCCATTAAAATCCATGGGAAATTCACAATCCAGGGAGAAAAGATCACTACCACTAGAGCCCCTCTAAGGATTCGAGGCTTCCCAATTCACCATCATCCCATCTCGTAACACCACCTCGTTAGCACGAAGTGGTGTTAATGATAGGGATTCAAGGACCACTTCCTCATCATTCCCTTCAGTAATAGAGTACTGATCCATCACCTTAGCAAGCCGCAGAAATAGCCCTCCCTCCTTATTTGAGTTATGCAGCAACTCACCCTCAAACAAGGCCCCTATGTGACCTACGTGAAGGGATGCCTCGGCCAGGGATATAGGAACATCCATAGAGTGGGTCGGAGTTTTCTGGCTACTGGGGGTGTCCGACAACTTGTTTTGGGTGTCTAAAAAGAATGTCAGCGCTAACGAAGGGGAGATCTCCCCATTTCCTTCACCTCCATCGTCGCCGGCTCAACCGTCAACATTGCCTGCATTTTCTGACCATAGAGGAGGGCCACCGACGTCGGCTCCACCTCTGGCAGCTAAACCTCCATCGACAATGACGCACAGTTGGGCTTGGGCTGAATGCAAGGCATTCTAGCGGACTGCAATATCGCCCAAGGGCTGGTTTCGGGCCCAAAAATGAACCACCAATGGGATTGGGCCCTGGGCTTCTCCAAACGGCCCAAAGCCGAGTCTGTCAAACCATAGCCAGAAATGAGTTTACTGGGCTGTTTGGCAAGTGTTGACCCACAAGCTCAACAAAAATCAAAGCATGAGAGAGGACTTGTAAGTCATAACTTGAAAAGCTGAACACCAGCTTTGAGAGCAGCAAACAAGCACCTAGTGGCCCCAGGTGATCAAACCAGTTGATGATTTCATGGTTTTTTGAAATCCCACAAACATTGTCCTACCCGTGAGATAGGGTTATCAGCATTTTATTTCTTATCTATGAATGCGCCATTAATCACAATTACACAAATGCACAAAGCGGTGATCCATGCAAATCTATCATGGATACATATTGGAAGCAAATCTAAATAATTCCTTTGTTGTGCTGACCACCGCAAGAAAGCTCACATCCCTTCACCATCCTACCCTAGCCCTGATGTTTCATTCACCCCACCCCACGCCCCCAAAAAAATTATTCATGTGATCCCATCCCATGAATCCCTTTTGTGGTAATTCCAATGTTTTGAATACCATACTGGTGGATGTATCGGTCAAGGCACTGGAATGAAATATTTCAATACCGGTATCATTTCGTGTACCGTTTCAGAATAGTCTATACATTAAAAAAATTATATATATATAAATACATATATAAATTATATTTCAAAATAATAATCAATATATGAATTAATTATATATATAAATATATATATATGTAAATAGTCTAGTCTGAATTAATATAAAAATATAGCAAAAAATGAAATAAAGGCAAATCAAATGTTGAAATCCGGTACGGCCAGTACATGCATGGCTGGTACGGCAGAAATACTGGCTAGTACGAAACATGCCTATTCTATATAGGCCATTATTCCAATACATGTACCGGCCATACCAGCCAATACGGTATGAAATTCAAAACACTGGGTAATCCCCCAAATTGTAGTAACCTGTAGTCCGACCACAGGCATACCCTAAGTTCCATACACCAAGCAAACTAAAGAGAAACAGAAATTTAGTATAGGTGTAAAAAAAGGCAAATAAGAGCACATGCACTTACCTATAGACACCTCTAACAATAAACAAGCAATTTATTGTGTATGTATTGTAGTCAAATTCAATTACCCCATGTTGGCTAAAAGTTATCATAAAATATGTTAAATTAAAGACCCACAAGCCGACTGCATACAGGCATCTCTACGTGTCTATTGTATGTTGACATTATTTCCAAGACAAGTACACCGTTTTTTATTATTAAAGACTTAACATATTATTGTTGGACACCTTGCTTCCTAAGAAGTCTATCATTAAAGACAAACATAGTTCATGGACCCCTTGTTTCCTAAGAGGTCTACCGCTATTTTCATAAAGCATAGGCCTGCAAGGACTTCACAAGAAACAAAACCACAAAATAGGAAAAAGAGAGAATTAAGGAAAAGCACTCGTTACGAAAGCATTGAGAAGCTTACGCCAATGAGAAAATGCAACCACATAGGGCCTTTTACCCATCTCCGGACTATTGGCATCACTGAAATGGAAATAAACAAATAAAGACAATGAATCTAGCTTGGATCAATGTTCACACCCTCAAAAATAATGCATTAACTTGCTTGCTAAGTCCATATATATGCGCAAAAGGCAAATATTGCATAAAAAGACGGAGATAATAGTTTATTTTCAAATCATAAACGCGTTCACATCAAATGAATATTTAAACATTAAGCTTTGTGGTTCATGTTCACGAATACATATAGATACATGTGGGTTAAAATAGTGTTCAACTGCATATTGTAAAACCCATTTACCTCTTGTATCTTGTGTACTTGGTTATGCCTATTCTTACTAATAAGTTTTTAATTATCACAACTAGCCACAAAAAGAATCAAAAAAAGATAAAGAAAGGATCAGGATATGGTACCGTGGTTGAATCCATAAAATGCACTAGTTGTACCACCAACAGCAGAGCCAATCTGAGTCACAAAGAAAAAAAATACACATTCTTAATAGCCAGTACTCAAAAAGAACGTGTTTAAGTGCCTTGTCAAAAGTATCCTACGACGAAGTTCCCGACGGGACTACCGAAAGGGAAATGGGGCCGTCGAAGAAGCTTATTGAAGTTTTTTCTTTTATAATTGACAATTGTGGCAAGTCACAAGTGGGTATTTGAAAATAGAAGATGATCTAAACAGACCTTTGACTAAGATCCTCAAATTTGTCGAATTATCATAATTTAGGCAACAAAAAATGACCAAATTAGTTTGAGAGAAAAGGGTATGAGAAAAATACCATGGAAAAGCTATCCCTGATAAGAGGTGGAACAGTCCACTGACTAGTTTCCTGCAATCAAAAGGCTGCAGGAAATTGAATCTTGAAGCAGAAACAGTGAAGAGATAAAAGGAAGTGATAGGAAAAGGCACGGACCATCTCCTTGGAAAGGGGACCTGCGCAATGATGGCATCTCATATTGCTAACACGCTTCGACTCCCCCATATTTCCCTTCTAAACACCCTCTGTGACAAAACCCAAGAGACGCCAAATAAAATTGGAAAATGATTCAGAAGCCTTTCCACTGACCTCGCACAACCTCCATCTCATTAACATGTATATTGTCTATTTACCCTTATTTCAAAATGATGGCTTCTTTCTCCACCAGCTAGGAGCACTCAAGAGTATTAGCAATGGTCTTGCCAAAGCTAAGTCCATATTGAAGTCTAATTTTGCTCTTTTGACTATAATTTATATGATTTAGCTAAAGAGTCCACATTGGTCTAGCTAAATCAAAGTCCAAATAATAATATAATCTTATATATTATTATAGCAAAATATATTTTTTTAAATTTTGCAAACACACTTAATATATTAAACATTAACTTTAGGAAACAATAAATTATTTTTTTAATTTTGCAAATGCATGTAATATATTAAATGTGGTAATTACACTTAATTTTGTTTGTAGTTTGTAATTTGGAATTTGGAATTCTAGCAATTTGAAATTCTAGTTATTTGTAATTTCATGTGGTAATTTATATCATTAATTTTACAACATTCACGTTAGCGGCAATTACCTTTTAATGTGGTAATTTATATCATTAATTTATATCATACTACATGAATATTCATCCCCAAAGAATAGTTAACCACCTAATTTAATTCCAATGGCCGACTGCTGATTAAAAATTCATCCATCAATATCTCACACCAACATACACCCCATTGAGTAATAAATTTATCCAAGTATGCAAGTCTGCAACAAAATCTAAATTTGATCAGAGACAAAATCTAAATTTGAGTAATCAATTTATTAACTTTAGTAAACAATAAAGTCCTGAACAAATTATCCTTGAAAAACAGAACCTTGTTTGAAGCATAACAGTCCAAGTCCTGTTTGAAACACTTACAAATAGGGGTACCAAACAATTCCTATAATAGAAATGACATGCTAGTTGATTCACAATAAATTGTAGGTGGTTCATAACATAGGAAAGCATGAAAAATTCACTCACCAAGAAGCTTTTGAATTCACTCGCCAAAGGCTGGAATAGAGAGAGATAAGACCCTGGAAAAAAAATTAATAAGCTGTGTAAAAAATCTATGCTACAGCTGACATAAGATGGCTATAGTAGATATAAATACAAATACAAATATATGCTATTTGTAGATGTCAAATACAAATAAACTTAATATAATTCATAAGAATTATCTCACCATGTGTATATCTAAACATTGTTTAATTCATTTAAGACAATATGCAATACAAAGGATAGAAGTGGGAAAGTGACGGCAAAGCAGATTTGATGAAAGGTATAAGACCTGACTGGCTTGGTCTTGAGACTATGGTATAATATAGTGATTTCACAAATGAAAATAACAAATAAAATGCGAAATCAAAACTGACCATGCAATTATAAAAAATAAGCTAATTCAGTTAGTTATGCTAAAGAGCAGACCAAGATTAGTTGATTGAAAAGAGCAGATCAACATTTCTCAAAACACTACAACAGTCCACAATACTAAATGTCCACAACAGTCCACAATTCTCCAAACACTACAATAGTCCACAATTCGACATGTCTAGTCCATAAAACTGCATATCCAATCCATAAAAACAGTTTCACTATCAAGAAAAAAAGTTTCAGCCATGGTTCATAACATAGGAAATATGAAAAATTCACTCACCAAGAACCTTTGAAACTAAACCAAGAAACTTTTACATAACTCAGAGGTTCCCTTAACTGCTAATGGTAAACTTTAATTAGAAACTAAACCAAATGTTGTTCTTTAGGATAACACAAGGCAGATTTCTTTCTTAATTCATGTGGGGCATCATAATCTATTGTTCCCAATATGCCACCAGATGTTTGTTTAATGTCAACAACATGCGAGGGGGCCATTAGTGGGGTTGGTAACACAAGTCTTGTTGAGATATTCCTATATTTCTTGCCCATATTGGACAAAATTATGTATATATAAATGAGGTTCAATCATTGGGCAAAATCAGGCACCTAATCCATGTGAAGAGGTTCACGGCAACTCATATTCCTAGGGTTGCAAATAAATAAGATGAATATAACACAAGTTTACCATAAAGGCAGAACATGCAACAAAAATATAAATGGATCAAAGTCTAGTTTTAGTTATGAAATAACACAAGTGAAAAAATCAAAGGAATCTAACACTTTGGTTAAAGGAGGAAGCTAACAGAAAGAGAAGGGGGGGGGGGGGGGGGGAATACACCAATAGGGGGCAAATTGTTACTGGGCTTAATGGATCTCTTGTAATTGGTTAATAGGTTAAGCTGTCTGTGGCCCATGGCCTTTTGCTTTGTTATTGTCAATAGAGAGTACTATATAGAGGGAACTCAGGGAAGGTAGAGGAGGTTATGCAGAAATTATCTGGAAAATATTGAGAAAACTGTTTGTTATTTTGATAGAAGAAATTTCGAATACCCCAAAGCATGATTATCCATTTATCTCTTTTTATCTTCAATTACTGTTCATCTTTATTTCCGCAAACTCATACACAAATTCATATCCATTTTACTTTCATTCTTTCGCTTATACATTTTAGTGTTCATCTACTACTACCATTACATTCGAACACACGGAACCCTTACAAAAATTTTCTCACAATCCAAAAATCGGAAAGAAAGGACTTCACAATCCAAAAATCAATTCGTAATCCAAAAATATACGAAACCCTAGACCAAAAATTAATTCTTAATCTCGAGTTGGAAGGGTCAAAAATCCCTAATAATAACAGTTGACACACGAAAGTAAGAAACCCCAAATTAAAGCATGTTCTTTCGAAACTAAACCCCAGGTGATTCGAAGAAACCCTATACAGAAAGGAAATCCGAGCAAATCCGAGAAAGGAAACCACAAATTTGCTACAGGAAGAGAAATCTTCTACAATCTCTAACCTCTAATCGCTCCTTGAAGAGAAAATGAGAGAAGAGGGGAGCTTGAGGTCGGAGAAAATACAGAGAAGAGAGGGGGCGAATAGCAACAACGAAAAAGCATGAAGAAGAGAGAGAGAGACGTTAGCTAGGAAGATGACTTACTGTTGAGAGCCTGGGGAGAAGACGATGAAGACGATCTTCGGTTCCTTGTGAGAAGAGCTGCAACGCGCGAAGGATGAGAGAGACTTCGAGGGAACTTGAGCAAACCCGCGCGTTTGTGCCTTAAATTTTAATAAAACACAATAAAATAAATCTTCGAGGTGTGAATAATACGAGCATTATTGACTATTTTTTATAAATAAATATATAAATAATTATATATATATATATATATTAAAAATATTTTATCTGTTATAAAACTAAAAATAAAACTACCACTATTGCAAGAAAAAAGAAACTCTTAAAAACTGAAACTTTCTTTCTCTCTCTAGATTTTCTTATGAATTTCATTACAACTGAAACCCATATTTATAGGCGTTGAAGTTACTATGCAAGTTACTATATAAGTCACTATGCAGATTTTAAAATAATAGTGGTGGGGTCATTCACATAATTTAGTGGTGGGACAGGGGGCGGCGTCGTTTCGTTCGTTAATTCATAACACTCCCCCTTGAATGACCACCCATAAAGAATCTGCCTCGTTAAAACCTTGCCAAGGAAAAATCCAGTGGGAAGAAAAACCAATGGCGAAGGAAAAAGAGTACAGTCTCTTTATGTATCCACAAGTGCTTTAAGATTGCCTCATTAAAACCTTGCAAACGAAAACCCAATGGGATAAAACCTTAGCGAAGGAAAAAGAGTACAATCAGCACAAGTTTTCAGGACTTTTACTCCCCCTGGAAAGTGCATGACAATAGTTTTTGAGTTTTCACATTTTAATATTCTGCACAATTTTCTTGAATGTCGCAGTTGGTGATATATTCGTGAATAAATCTGCCAGATTATCACTTGATCGTATATTTGATATATCCTCCTTTGATTTAAGTGATACAAGCAACATTATCTTCGTATAAAATTGTTGAGCTATCAAAATACCACATTTTTCTTGGATACGTTGAGTCATTGATCTCAGCCAAATATACTCTCGACTTGTTTCATGAATTGCAATAATCTCTGAGTGATTTGAAGATGAAAAATAATATCTGGTTGACAAACTTAATAGAAATCTGATACCTGTAATAATACTTAAACTCCCCCTAATAATATGCGTTAGTGTTTCAAGTAATAAGCAAATATGATTTCAGTATATATAACAAGTTAAGAATTCAAACACGATCTCCAACTAAATAATGCATTAGAGAGAGTATGATAATATTTTCATCTAAAATTTTCTCCCCCTCATTCGGCGTTATTAGGGAGAACTTGTTTATATACGGCGGAAATAACATTGGAAACTATCTATGTATGATAAAAGCTGTAAAAGTTTTGAGATTTAATATTATCGGTTCGGCGGAAAATCAAATCCGCTTGACATTGTGGACAAACGAGATCTTGAAGAGATTTGAAAGTTTCGGGTTGTTGTTTAAATATAACAAATTTTACCATTGGTTTACTCCAACAAAAATATTTCGCATTCCTCATAGATTCAGTTGTTGTTCATCCAGAACGATATTATGTCTGATAGAAATTCTAATGTCCCAGATTTAAACCATGAACATTTTATACCTCAACCACTTATATTTTCTCCTGAGGCTGTAAACACCATGATAGGAGCAGAGATATATATATCTAGTAAATCTGATCTTGAAATTGTTGCAGCATCAAGAACCCTCAGTGCTCAATATGCTGCATCTCTTACAAACATGTCTCAGAGGCTATTGGCGAGAACGAGTGAGGTTGATCATCTTAAAAATCAAATATCTGAGTTGCATCAAACACTTGCAACTAAAGATAGAAAAAATAAAGATTTAAAACAAGATAACAAGGAGCTGAAGAAACTTGTAGACTGGTATTCTCGTGACCTGAAAACACGAGTAGAAGAGTTGGAACGAGAGAGAGCTCAGATACAAAGTCAACAACAGCAGCTAACGGCAGAGGTTCAACGTTTACAAGAAAATAGGGATAGCTATAATTAATCTCGCTGGCTTTTGAAATTATGCATCCAGCATATCTTGTAAAGTGAGATTTGAAGAGATGATGGTTTGTCTTATTCTTATTTCCATTTCTATAAGAACCGTCTTTAGTTTCATTTAGTACGCATCAAATCTTCTTCTCATATCTATAATTCATCTGTATTTGTATTCTTATTTTACAAATTTCCAATGGCTCATCAATTTCCTTTTACTATATCTCACAATCAACATATGAGGTATCCTTCACCTCAATTATAAGTTGATCCTGCATCTTCCACAGGTGCAATGTTGCAGCAAGCAAATGATCTGGCTAATAAGTCAGATCGTGAAGCTGTTTATGAGCTGGTGACTCTCGGCACCCGATACTCCTCCTCTATTGTTGGATTTTCCAACCGATTACAATCCAAAAATCATGAGATTGAGGAGCTTAACGAGAAGGTTTCTGTACTTCAACGACTCGTTCAAGAGTCTGACAAAAAAATTACAGACTTAAAGCAGAAGAATAAGGATTTAAAATCCTTACTTGTCTCTTCATTTCGACTGCCTAATCCTTTAGATAAGGATGATATGTTGCTTTATGAAGAGCAAATGCATTTGATAGATGAGGCTAGAAGTCTCAAATTCTTGTAACTCATCTATGAATTGAATAATAAGATCTTTTCCTTTTCAAATGCATTCCTTGAATTTATAGCAACCCTTGTAATCTTTTCAAGAGTTCTAACAAGGTAAATCATCAACGTAAACTGCAATAATGACGACTCTGGATTCTGATAAAACACATGAACATATAGGATTATTCTTAAATCCTTCTTTCAATAGATACTCATTGATTCAATTATATAACATGTGTCCGGATTGCTTTAACCCATATAAAGATTTTTGAAACTTTATAAAGTACATACTCCTAAATGTACTTGGATTAGATGCTTCGAGTATCGTAATAATCTAATTATGCTTATAAATATGCAGTGACCACATTCATTAACTGCATATCTAATCCTTTTGTAATAACCAAATCAATTAAAAATATGAATGTGATTGCATTCATATCAAGGAAATATGTTTCATCATAATTGCTCGGGTTTCTACTGGAAACTTTGTGCGATAAATTATACCGCATAATTTCATTTCGCATTACGCTTTCGTATAAATACTCACTTATATCTGACAAATATTACACCCTTTGGTGTTTTGATAACAGGTCCAAATGCATCTCACTTCACTAGCGAGTTTAATTCAGTTTTAATAACTGCTTTCCATTTTGGCCAATCATTTCTACGTCGACATTCTTCGACGATTTTTTGACTCATTTTCTTCATTACTTCTGGTAATATCAAGTGTTATCATATATGTTGTCGACAACAGTTTTATTTCTATCCATAAATTTTTCAGTACTCATGAAATGTATTGAGATCTCATTGTTCCTCTTCAGGGGAAAACATTTCATGAAACACCTCTACAGGAGGTTCCTCTTCAGGAGGTTTATACTCTTCAGGAGTTATACTCTTCAGTAGTTACACTCTTCAGGAGTTACCTCTTCAGGAGTTACCTCTTCAGGAAGATTATATTTTATACAGAAAATACGGTCTCTTCATGAGCACCGATTTTTATTTTTCTTGTGCACCAATAGGTCTTCAACGCTTCAGGTGTATCTTAGATTCATTTATTGCTGTTTTAACAACTCGTCCTTCAGGGACTTCAATTCTTGCTTAAGCATTAACAGCAGTAATATATGATTTTACAACACCTTTAGTGTCAGTAAATACATCATGTAATTGATTTGCAACACTTTGCAGATAAATAATCCTCTGAACTTCTGGTTCACATTTATTTGTAAGAGAATCAAATTTAAACAGGACTTTATTATCCCAAGTAATTTCTTGTCGTGCTTCAGGCACCGATATTTCATTATTTTAAAATATGATGAAATATTAATAAGCTTATATATAAAAACTTAGTATAAATAAATCAAGTGTTTGGCCGTACAACAGGTACGTGACTACTGTTTAGTCATATTACATCTATGACAAACATTTTCATCTTTTTATGAAGAATTATTCTGAAGGCCTTTACCCTTCTCTGAGTTTGATCACTTCTGGTGATACGATATATTTTTATCATTTTTAGTGTTGTCGCTTTTGGGACCAACACTTCTATAATTTTTCTACCACGTCTACGCCCTTAGTTTCCATTCACTTCTAGGAATTGTGTAAATTCGATATCATTAATAGGACGTAACTGGTGTAACAAAAACTCATTATTTAGCTCAATCACTGGAAGACAAAACAAAAATTCAAAATATTTGTTGAACTTTCACTCTCGATATTGCTACTGCAGGAGCACATTCGAGGTATGAAAAATAATGTTTTCTTTTATATATCATCATCAGTGACATTTTCACTGCATAATTTTAATATTGAGCTGATTTTAAAGAGTGCAGAATATTCAATACTACTCTTAAAATCTTGCAACTTCAGGTGCAATAAATCATAATGATCTTTTGAGATGATTACATCTTCTGGTGCTTATATCACTCTCTTAATTTATTTCACACAGTAAGATGATTTTTCATCATGAGATACACAGTACGGTCCTTCAGGGACACATGGTTTTCTTCTATAATTGTATCTTTCAAGTTCATCATTATATCCAAATAGATCTCATCAAGCATCCTGGATAAATAACATTTTTCAGAAATATCAATAGTAATAAATCTCAATATTTGACATTATATTACAAAAATAAATCTGTGAATTTAAGAAATATATTCACATTATCATGAGAATAAAAATAAAATTTTATCAAGTAATATTCAGAAATATTACCTTTAATATTTATCTCAATGACTGCAAATAATATATTGAAAAACTTACTTGAAGTAGAAGACCATTAGCTTCAGTATCGGTAGAATCTCGTGCTGATAACGTGTTATAAAACTAAAAATAAAACTACCACTATTGTAAAAGAAAAGAAACTCTTAAGAACTGAAACTTTCTCTCTCTCTATATTTTCTTATGAATTTCATTACAACTGAAACCCATATTTATAGACGTTGAAGTTACTATGCAAGTCACTATACAAGTCACTATGCAGATTTTAAAATAATAGTGATGGGGTCATTCACATAATTTAGTGGTGGGACAGGAGGCGGCGCCGTTTCGTTCGTTAATTCATAACATTATCATATTTAATTAAAAATTAAAATAATAATAATAATAAAATTAAAATATTTCTATTCAATAGTAAAATTTTAAAAAAATTAATTTAAAATAAAAAATTTAACCAATCTAATATTAATATTCTAACACGCCAAACGTAGAAGATTTGAAGGATTTTTTATAGCAAAAGTGTAATATACAAGTTAAATAGCCAGATTAATATGGATGATATTTGAGATTTAAGTACAAATTTTAGAGATATAGTGGGTTATAGCTAGTACATTGCTAATGCTCTTACAATCATATTCTCTATTATAACTTTTTCTAAATTTTAAACAAAATTTTTATTTTTTATAAATTTTTCTGAAATTTTAACAATTTTTAAGAAAATCTTCTACACTGCATTCCTTATGTTTTTTCTCATATATTAAAATAATATTTTTCTATTTTTTTATTATTTTTTTTTCACTTCTATTTCTATTCTTAACCACTTACTTTTTTATCTTTTTCCTGATTTAATTATTTCCAATTTTAATTGACTACAAAAAGAATACAATATAAACTTTTTTAGTCAACACCTTTGAGTATATAAATTTAAGCGATAATAAATCAACCTAAAAATAACTTGTAATATGTAGTCTTTTATATAACTAAAGGAATAAAAGTACCAAAAAAAAACATAAACCATTAAATTTTCAAAACAAATAAAATTAAGTTGTATAATTACAATTCAACGAGTGGGCAACCTCAAAATTTGTCAAAATATAAAAATATTACAATTAACCAACTCATTAAAATACAAAATAAAAAATTCGTCTTCTCCATCATTTACTTATGCCTCTCTACGTCAATTTTCAAACGGTGTCTTCTACTTTAGACGTTTAAAGAGACTTGTATTTTTAGAAGATCATTTTTTAATTAGTTAATTGTCTTATGTCTATATAGAGGTATTTCCGAATCATATTAGCAAAAAAATCCGCACGTTCGCCCAACTTTCATTAACTTTACAATTAATCATAAATAATACACAAAGAAATTTTGCGAAACAACTAAAACAGATGCGAAAACTAATTTCATGATTTTGACAATCAGAAAATCGGCAGTCATCATTATCATTGATGTATGATGTTTGTCGACAAGCTTTAATATCACAAAAACACACTGGATATTCATTGTGACGAATGTTTTATGAGCGTGACATACTGGTTGTGCTGTGCATTAAGGTTTTTTTTTGTTTCAAATTTGTAGAAAACATAAATAAACACACATAGAATCTATATAGACACGTTAAAATATGTATATTAATACTTGTAGGGCTCAGAGTAGTAAAATGTTAATATAATATCAGTTGCTCAACACGAGACATGCATAAATGACTGCAAAACCATGAAAATCAGTTGCCAATTGTTGGCCATTCAGGATTCATGGATTACCCCGCCATATCAATAATATCCTATACTTGAACATTCGTTAATTGAACTCACTCATCACAGCCTACAGCCTAGACATCCATTTCTTAGAGAGACCCGATACGAAGTACATCACCAAAATCAAATAAGTAACCCTAAACACACAAAATGTAGTAATCTCAAACCAGTTTAGGACCAACTGGACAAGACAAACGTAGAAAAAAAAATATGCAAAACTCCAAGGCAATCGAGCATGGTGTAGTAAGCATGAAAATATCTCCTAATGGTGACAAAAAGTAGCCAAATTGAGAAGAGGAAATGGATGGTTTGAGTAAGGACAAATAAGCATGACAATGGTTGGAAAACAGAAACAATCATTGACTAAATGGTGATAAAGAGTACCCAAAGTAATAAGGAAACAATGCATGGTGTAGTCATTAGTCATCACACATACAGCTTCAACAAGCAAGCAAAATGGTGAGAAATGTACCCAAATCTCCAAACCAAATTGCATGGTTTTAATCAGCAACAAAATAGAACTAATAGGCAAGGCAAATGGTGAAAAAGGGACTGAAACAATAAGGCACAATGCATTGGCGTAGTAAACACCAAAAAATACTTAATAGCCAAGCAAAATTGTGAAAACAACTCCAAAAAATATATATGATTGGTTCAGATAGCATGCATGCATGGAAATAGTCTACATAGGCAAGGAAAAGTTTGAAAAAAACACTTAAATCAGTGCCAGAGCATGCATGCATGGATATGGTGTGCATATGCAAGGAAATGGTAGAACAGAATGCCCATTTAAAAAAAAATACAATAGGTAGATGACATCAAAGCAGAACATATAGGCAAAGAAATGGTTCAAAAAAAGTACCCAAATCAAAAAATACAATATGCAATAGGTGGATGGCATCAAACTAGATCATATAGACAAGAAAATGGTTGAAAAAAATATCCCAAATCAATGCCACAAACTGTCAAAGGTTCAAATAGCATCAAAACAAAACATATAGGTAAGAAAATTGTAATAAAAAAATACTCAAATCAATGCCAAAATATTCATGGTTCAAATAGCAACAAAACAGATCAAAATAGAAATCTAGAAAATGTTGAAACATTAATCAAATCAATGCCACAAAATGTATGATTTAGATAGCATCAAAACAAATCAAAATAGGCTAGAAAATTGTTGAAAAACTAACCAAATCACTGGATCAAAATGCATGGTTTAGATAGCACCGAAACATATCAAAATAGGCAACGAAAATGTTGAAAAAAATACCGAAATCAATGACACAATCAACCCAATCTTAAATAGGCATCAACAAGAAGGAAAATTAGTAACACCACGAAAGGGGAAATGCAGCAATCGGCTTAACCTTAAAGAGAAAGCCATGAAATTGCTCTAAATCACCCTCAAGAACTTAGATATAGCCATCGGGAATAAAAATTTACATAATATTGCAATTGACGTAACCTTAGAGAGAGAGCCAGGAATGTTGTTTAAATAAATCAAAGACAATGCAGAAAGATTCCCAATCGAGCATCAAGACTACAAGAAAAGCCAAAATGAAGAACACATTAACCCATATGGAGAAATCGGCGTAACCCTAAAGAGACCCACAAAATTGCTTCAAATCACCCCAAAACACCCCCACAATCAACCCAATCGACAATCCTAAACCTTAGAAATAGACAAAATAAAGCAAAAAGTAGAGGAATATTGGCTTTGACGTAACATTAGAGAGAGAAAGGCACGAAAATCACATAAACCCTAAAATGGTGTTGTTTTGATCTTACTGGCCAGCAAATATAGTGGAAGAGAATAAGAAATAGCCAGCGACAGAGCATAGGAACGGAGATGAACGAGGTAGGCCACAGTGGAGAGAGCCAGAGAGAGAGAGAGAGAGAGAGATAGCATGGGGGAGCAACGGACCGTTGGGGATAGGGATAAGCAATCATCTCCCATATATAGGAGACGATTGTAGCAGAATCCATTAAGAGCAACAAAATGGGAGACCAGATGTGGAGGCTAAAACCAATTTTGGTCCCTATAATTTAACAAAAGGGGACCAGGTGTGAGTACTCTCATATTTTGTGCCTTCCACCTTCAGGTTTCCTTTGGTTCTCAAATAGCTCATTCTTCCTTTAGTTTTCCTTCAGCCATCGAACACAACACAACGCAGAAAAACACAACCGAAGCAAGTCAAGAGAAGCGTTAAGCAAGAATTTGATGAACACAACACAATAGAAACTTGCACTTAACCGATAAATAAGAGAAACTTTTTTTACAACTAATCAATGCAAACCATGCTGGATCCAAACTATTTATGTTGCACATAGAAACCTAGGTTTCCTTCCTCACATGCATATGCAATATAAAATTCTAGACTTTTAATTAACAAAATCTTTGAGGAAGGAATTTAAGCCTCAGTCACAATCACACTCTAGATTAAATTCAGAAAGCCCAAGAAAAATTCTCTTTCGGCATTACAAAGTTGGGAGAGAGAGGGAGGGAGGGAGAGAGAGAGGTTGTGATTACCTCACAGTGCCGATGATTGGAAATGCTACGCCCGAATTCAGTTCTATAGTGCGGGTGAAGACCGGAGAGGAGAAGAGGAAGAGTGAAGAAGAAATGCTACGCCTAAGGAAATACCATGCCAACCACTCTATTTGTAATACTTCCTTCCTTTTGCCTTACTTCACTCCCATCTCCCATTTCATTAAGGCCCGTTTAGATTTCAACTTGAGATAGATGAATTAAAATAAATTTAAAAAATTTAATACAATATTATTTTATAATATTATTATTATTTTAAAATTAAAAAAAGTTAAATTAAAATTTTAAAAATTAGAATTAGAATTTAAAAGAAATTAAATTATTTATTATTTTTATGTAAAGATTTAAGCATGAAATTGAAATTAATTGAAATGAGTTGAACTTATTTTCGAATCCAAACGAAACATAAATGAGTAAATACTAAGAAAAAACATCTGGCACACATCCTTAGTAATTAAGAAAGTGATTTCTAATAGTATTGTAATTTTTTTATTTTTTTAAAAAATATATAAAATATATATATAACAAAAAAAAAGGACATTTTTTTTAGCTTGGGAGCTGGGACTGTAGCCTCATGTTTATGCATATGAAAACAGTTTACAGTCAGTTGAAAACTTATCTCATTGACAATTTGATAAATTTCTCTTAACTTGCCATTAACGCTTCACGTGTATGGAATATAAAAAATTCACAAAACATTTTAAACTAAAATTAAAAAATTACAATTAAAAAACAAGTAAAAGAAGAAAAACAATGTATTATTTTATTTAATTTTTAAAATTAAATAAATGTGTTTTGTTTTATTAAACTCTAGTTTCTTTAAATGTAATATTTTTAGATTTTAGATAGAAAGTTTTTTCATTTATATAATGTCAAAAAGAGCATGCATTGCATCAACCATATCTGGCGTAAATACCTATAAATTTCCATATCCTTGTTTCTTCTTGCATGTTAAGCTAGTTTGTGAGCTATTTTGTTGGTGATAGGCCAAATGGCGTTATAAGCCGGTAGATGACTCGACTAAAATAAGGGAAAAACACTCAACAAAGATGGCAATTCTTCAGATATAAAAGAAGCTGCCATCCTTTAGCATATAAAATGTGTTGATTTCATATTTTGCGGCTTAAGCCACTTAGCGATAGCTTAATTAGATATGCAATAAAGATAAAAAAAAAATGAGGAGATTGGAGGTTGGTGACCGCTTCGATGATAAAATCGGGCAAAATTAAAGGTAGTGGAGTGAAATACGTAATGGTGATGAGAGAAAAAACGTCACCTATGTTCTAGAAGAGAATGACACTGTTTATAGATTCGTACGAATCCTGTTTGCTGGGAAAAAATGACGGTGACGTTTTGTTTGTTGATTCAGTCATCATTCGTTCGGTCGTGTCAAGTTAGGTAGGTCTGCCTTAGGCAGAATTACCTAGAGGGGTTAAAGGGGCAAATGTCTTGTCCGAGTCACGCTGGTTTCTCACTTCCCGTTGTTGTATGATTGGGATTTTCAATTTGCATTTAATGTGATAGGTTTCTGACCCGATTAGTATTTAATGTGGCATGACATTCGTCTAATCTTTATTTAATGCGTGCTCATGGGTTGTTTTCATCCTTTCAACTTTGAGGCGTTTTTTTTGTTGTGGGTCCTCAACCTTTTTTAGGTTGGTCATTTGTTATCTGGTTGATCTAATTTACTTGAATATTGTTCGGGCGTCCCCCATTCAGATTGGGAGCTTTTCCCACTAGCTTATCTCTCTCTTATACAGGACTTGGGTATGTCTCTTTTGGATTAAGATCCTCCCTATCTAGATGAGCCTTCCCTTACAAGATGCATCAAGCAAGTATGAAAGGTGACCTCCCTATTTTAGGCTATTGATCAATACTTAGAATCAAAATAAAAGCAACTGAGTTACATTCCACTATCAAATGCATCCCTCTTCGGTGGGAAGTTTAACCGTTCCATTCCAACTTGTAAGCTTTATTCAAATCTAACATGATATATAGGAGACATTTTATGGCCATTCTCTTAGAACATTAACAATAGTCTTGTTAAAATTTTGGCCCAAATGAAGTATAATTTTGCTCTCTTAGCTATAATCCATATAGTTTAGCTAATGAGTCCACATTGATCTAACTAAATTAAAGTCTAAATAATAATGTTATATTATATATTTTAATATATATTTTTTTCAATTTTGCAAATACACTTAATATATTAAATATTAATTTTAGTAAGAAATATGTATATATATTTTATTATCTTCTCTCAATAAATTGTAAGGGGTTCGTAACATAAGAAAGCGTGGAATATATTAATTATATATATAGCCAATATAGCCAAGTTTTGAAATATATTAATTATATATATATTTAATATATTTATATATAAATTTTATCCCCAACGTTGAAATATATATATTTTTTACTATATTTTTTCTCCAATATTAAGATAGTCCAGCTTTATAATTAAAACGTAATAAATGTTATAAACGAAGTCGGCAGCCGCCCCCCTGGCCCACCACTAAATTATATGAATGACCCCACCACTAATATTTTAAATCTGCATAGTGACTTGCATAGTAACTTGCATAGTAATTTCAACGCCTATAAATATGGGCTTCAGTTGTAATGAAATTCATAAGAAAAAAAATAGAGAGAGAAAGAAAGCTTCAGTTCTTAAGAGTTTCAAGAGAATTTCTTATTTCTCTTTGCAATAGTAGTTCCTTTTTTTAAGTTTTATAACACGTTATCAGCACGACGGTTCTGCCAATTCTGAAGCTAGTGGCCTTATTCCTCTGTAAGTTTTTCAATATATTATTTGAAATCTTTGATATATTTTATTGATGATTATCTGTGTGAATTTATAAATATATTTTCTGAGATACGCATATTTATTATTTATATGTGTAGAAAATGGAAAATCTTACAAAATTGGAATTTGTTGCTCTTGATATATCTGGGAAAAATTATTTATCCTGGATACTTGATGCTGAAATACATCTTGATGCAATGAACCTGGGAGAAACTATTAAAGAAGGAAATCAAGCATCCCTGCAGGAACGTGCTAAAGCAATGATTTTCCTTCGCCACCATCTTCATGAAGAATTGAAAACTGAATATCTCACTGTAAAAGATCCCTATATTTCATGGAATAATTTAAGGGAGAGGTATGAACACCAGAAGACTGTCATCCTCCCAAGAGCTCGTTCTTAATGGATGCACCTGAGGTTGCAAGATTATCAAAGTGTTAGTGAGTATAATTCCGCACTTTTTAAAATAAGCTCAATATTAAAATTATGCGGTGAGAAAATCACCGATGAAGATATGCTAGAGAAGACTTTTACTACATTTCATGCCTCGAATGTGCTCCTGCAGCAGCAGTATCGAGAGAGAAAGTTCAAGAAATATTCTGAACTTATATCATGTCTTCTAGTAGCTGAGCAGAATAATGAACTCTTATTAGAAAGCCACCATACACGCCCTACTGGCTCAATATCATTCCCTGAAGTGAATGGTAATAGGTTTGCATCATTCCCAGGAGTGAATGGTGCATCATTTAGAAGAAATCGGGGGCGTGGACGTGGTAGGAGAAATTATAGAAATGTTGGTCCCAGGAGTGACAACATTAAAAGGGATTATAATATACCATATCACCAGAAGTGGTACAATTCAGAGAGGAGTAAAAATCCTCAGAATAATTCTTCAAAGAAAAGTGAAGAGGTGTGCCATAGATGTGGAATGACTGGACATTGGTCACGTACCTGTCGTACGGCCAGGCACTTAGCTGATTTATATCAAGCTTCTATTAAAGGAAAGAATAAAGTGCATGAAACAAATTTAGTAGAACCATCAGATGATTTATTAGATTCAGTAGATATAGACGTTACTCATCTTGATGTATCTGATTTCTTTAATCATCCTGATGGTAGTATTTAACACTTAATTGGAGATGGAAGTGTTCCACTCAATTAATGTATTTTCTTTCTATCAATAATAAAAGTTTTGTATATTTTGTAGAATCATGGATCACATTGATGAGCTTTTTATCTCTGAGTTTAATGATAAAGATATATGTCTGGCTGATAGTGCTACAACTCACACAATTCTCAAAGAAAAGAAATATTTTCAAAATCTAACACTAAGTAAAGCCTATGTCCATACCATATCAGGTTCATCGGATTTAATTGAGGGCTCCGGAAGAGCTTATATTGTGTTGCCTAATGGCACCAAATTTTGTATTGATGATGCTCTATTCTCTTCACAATCCAGAAGAAATTTATTGAGTTTCAAAGATATACGTCGTAATGATTACCATATTGAAACGACCAATGAAGGCAGTAAAGAGCATCTTCTTATTACTAAAACAGTATCGGGCCAGAAGCTCGTATTAGAAAAACTGCCTGCTCTATGTTCTGGATTGTATTATACAAAAATGAGAACAATTGAATCATATGTGGTAATGCACCAGAAGTGCATTGACCCTAAAGTATTTATGACTTGGCATGATCGCCTTGGACATCCGGGTTCTATAATGATGAGACGAATTATTGAAAATTCGCATGGGCATCCCTTAAAGAATCAAAAGATATTTCTACCCAAATGAATCTCCGTGCTCTGCATGTTCTCAAGGTAAGTTAATTATTAGACCATCTCCCTCAAAAATCATTGTTGAATCTCCATCCTTTTTACAAAGGATTCACGGAGATATATGTGGGCCTATTCATCCATCAAGTGGACCATTTAGATATTTTATGGTTCTAATTGATGCATCTAGTCGATGGTCACATGTTTGTCTTCTTTCCACTAGAAATATTGCATTTGCTAGACTTCTTGCTCAGATAATTAAACTACGAGCACAATTTCCTGAATATCCAATTAAGACCATTCGATTGGATAATGCAGGTGAATTTTCATCTCAAGTTTTTGATGATTATTGCATGTCAATAGGAATAAATGTTGAACATCCTGTTGCCCATACACACACACAAAACGATTTAGCTGAGTCTTTGATCAAAAGGCTTCAACTAATCGCTAGACCTTTACTTATGAAATCAAGACTACCTATTTCTGTTTGGGGACATGCTATACTTCATGCAGCATCTCTAATTCGCATTAGACCATCTGCATATCATAAATATTCTCCATTACAGCTTGCATATGGTCAACAACCAAATATTTCTCATCTTCGTACTTTTGGATGTGCTGTATATGTTCCAATTGCACCTCCACAACGTACAAAAATGGGCCCTCAACGTAGACTTGGGATATATGTTGGTTTTGATTCTCCATCCATTATTAGATACCTTGAACCCCTTACAGGGGATATGTTTAAAGCACGTTTTGAGGATTGTCATTTTGACGAATCAAATTTTCCGTTAATGGGTAAAGAAAAGTCGGTGCCTGAAGCACGACAAGATATTACTTGGGATAATAAGACCCTGTCTCATTTTGATCCTCCTACAAATGAATGTAAACGGGAAGTTCAAAGGATTATTCATTTGCAAAATGTTGCAAATCAGTTACCGGATGTATTTACTGACACTAAAGGTGTAGTAAAATCTTATATTCCTGCTGTTAATACTCCAGCAAGGATTGAAGTCCCTGAAGGACAAATTGTCAAAGCAGCAATAGGTGAATCTAAAATACGCCTGAAGTGTGGAAGACCTATTGGTGCAAAAGACAAAATTCCCAGAAGGAAAAGAATACAAAATGAATTTGGTGTTCCTGAAGAACACGTACCCACAATTCAGGCCACAAATATAATTGGTGCTCTTAAAGAGCTTAAATCTTCTATTCCAGAACCTCCTGAAGAGGAAAATCTTGAAGAGTATAAATCTCCTAAAAAGGGACCTCCTGAAGAGGTGTGTCATGAAATGTTTTCCCCTGAAGAGGAACAGGTACCTGAAAATAATGAGATCTCAATACATTTCATGAAAACTGGAGAAATTCTGGATAGAAATAAAACTGTTGTCGACAACATATTTTCATATAAAATGGCCCTTGACATTACCAGAAGTAATGAAGAAAGTGAGCCAAAAAGCGTCGAAGAATGTCGACGTTGAAATGATTGGCCAAAATGGAAAACAGGTATTGAAGCTGAATTAAATTCGCTAGCAAAACGAGAAGTATTTGGACCTGTTGTCCAAACACCAAAGGGTGTAATGCCTGTTGGATATAAGTGGGTATTTGTACGAAAACGTAATGAGAAAAATGAAATTGTGCGATACAAAGCACGGCTTGTTGCACAAGGTTTCCTGCAGAAACCCGGGATTGATTATGAAGAAACATACTCTCCCGTTATGGATGCAATCACATTTAGATTTTTGATTAGTCTGGTTGTTACAAAAGGATTAGAAATGCGGTTGATGGATGTGGTCACTGCATATTTATATGGATCCTTAGACCATGACATATATATGAAAATCCCTGAAGGATATAAGATGCCTGAAGCATCTACAAGTACATCTAGAAATATGTACTCAATCAGACTACAAAGATCTTTATATGGGTTGAAGCAATCCGGACGCATGTGGTATAATCGCTTAAGCGAATATCTATTGAAAGAAGGATTTGAGAATAATCTTATATGCCCATGTGTTTTTATTAAGAAATCAGAATCCGGATTTGTCATTATTGCGGTTTATGTTGATGATTTAAATATTGTGGGAACTCCTGAAGAGATCTCAAAAACCGCTATATATTTAAAGAATGAATTTGAAATGAAAGATCTTGGCAAAACAAAACTTTGTCTCGGCCTGCAGCTTGAGCACTTGCCAAATGGAATTTTTATTCATCAGTCCATGTATACTGAGAAAGTCCTAAAGCATTTTTATATGGACAAATATCATCATCTGAGTACTCCAATGATTGTTCGAACACTTGATGTGAAGAAAGATCCATTTCGTCCTTGTGATGACGATGAAGAAATTATTGGTCCTGAAGTACCATATCTCAGTGCAATTTGAGCTTTGATGTATCTTGCAAATTGCACTCGACCAGATATTACATTCTCAGTTAATCTGCTTGCAAGATATAGTTCTGCACCAACTCGAAGGCATTGGAATGGCATTAAACATGTCCTTCGTTACCTTCATGGTACGGTTGATATGAGATTATTTTATCAACGTGGTTCAAGTCCAGAATTGATTGGGTATGCAGATGTAGGTTATATTTCAGACCCACACAGAGGTAGATCTCAAACTGGATATTTATTTACTTATGGAGATACTGCCATATCATGGAGATCTGTTAAGCAGACACTATCTGCTACTTCTTCAAATCACTCAGAAATCATTGCTATTCATTAAGCAAGTCGAGAGTGTATTTGGTTGAGATCAGTTATTCAACATATCCAGGAAAAGTGTGGACTTCTCATGATTAATAATAGTCCAACAATCTTATATGAAGATAATACTGCTTGTATCACTCAAATCAGAGGAGGATATATCAAAGGTGACAGAACCAAACATCTTTCACCAAAATTCTTTTATACTCATGAACTTCAAGAAAAAGGTGAAATTGATGTCAAGCAGATACGATCTAGTGATAATCTGGCAGATTTATTCACAAAAGCGTTACCAACTTCCACATTCAAGAAGATTGTGCATAACATTGGAATGCGAAGACTCAAAGATCTTTTGTCATGCACTTTTCAGGGGGAGTAAATGTGCTGATTGTACTCTTTTTCCTTCGCTGAGGTTTTGTCCCACTGAGTTTTCCTCTGCAAGGTTTTAATGAGGCAATCTTAAAGCACTTATGGATACATAAGAATACTGTACTCTTTTTCCTTCGCCATTGGTTTTTCTTCCCATTGGGTTTTTACTTGGCAAGGTTTTAACGAGGCAGATTCTTTATGGGTGGTCATTCAAGGGGGAGTGTTATAAACGAAGTCGGCAGCCGCCCCCCTGGCCCACCACTAAATTATGTGAATGACCCCACCACTATTATTTTAAATCTGCATAGTGACTTGCATAGTAATTTCAACGCCTATAAATATGGGCTTCAGTTGTAATGAAATTCATAAGAAAAAAATAGAGAGAGAAAGAAAGTTTCAGCTCTTAAGAGTTTCAAGAGAATTTCTTATTTTTCTTTGCAATAGTAGTTCCTTTCTTTAAGTTTTATAACAATAAAATATATAAATAGAAGTGTGAACAGGGATTCTCTAAACATAGTCAAATTTTTTAATTTATGTAGTAAAACTCTAAAATAGAGATAGAATAACCAGATCAATGTACGCGTTATTTAAATCTTAAGTCTAAATTTTAGAGATGCTGCTCTTATACTCTAGAGAAAGGGGCGGAAAGCACTATTTCAAATGTTAATCCTGAAATATCTCTCTCCGTCTGATATTTTGCCCCTACCATTCTCTTTCCGTCTGGCGTCTATTATTTCGCGTGTTTGCGTTTGTGGGGCCAATTCTGATCCCATTTGAATTTTAGGCTTCCAAATCTGAACTTTTAAGAGGCCGTTGCTAACTTGCTAGATGGTGAAGCCGGCCCATGTGAAGGGCCCACGTAATTATTAGCCTATTATTATTATCCTTATTTGAATAAAAAAGTATGGAGGAAAAATAATAAGAAAAATACTAAATGTATTAAAAAAAAATTTACTTTTTCACATATCAATCATTAATATTTTAAAAATCATAAAATTTAAAATCTAAAAAAGAAACTTACCAAATAAGTATTGTGAATAAAAATATAAATAAAAAGTATATGTATATGTATTACTACTAAAATAAAAGAAATTGAAAAGGCGGTCGGCTTCTACCCTAAGCCCCAAAGGGTTAGTTGGGCCCAAGGCCCGTGATATGAACCCAGATGACGGGATGTCTGAACTCAACCAGGAATACTGAAATTAGAAACGATCCGAGTAACTGGTTATCTCGAATCAAGAAGAAGAAAATAAATCAGCTTCCAAGATACGCTCAGGTCGGGAATGATGGCTCATTTATTAACATATCTCCTAGATCCACCTCACCTCATGATTATTCCAACATTTATGAGCAACCAGACAACAGTCGGTCTATAAATTGTCCCTCTTAAATGCGGAGATACCATAGACACGCATCATTAATTGCTGGATTGGAGGGGGGGAAGAGCAGCATTTAATGTCCCTCTCAAAAAAGGTCTAATGAAGCATTAATTAAGGAAATACCCAATTAATGCGATAAAGCAGACAAAATCAGATCAAGTTTTTCCTTCTCAAGGATGACGATCAAGTGATGCCCCAATTAATAGATCTTTCACCATCAAACCCTCATTCAGGGGGAACACCTATAAATAAGACTGAAGTAAAGTCGAAAATGGGTACAATCTGATAACTCTCTAAAACAAACTTCCATATATTATCTCTCTGAAACTAATTTGATTGTCGGAGCGGTCCCAGACCCCGATCTTCCTTGTTCTTATTTTGCAGGTTTCGGTCAATCGGGATTTGATAAACTAGACTGCGAAATACATTTTTAATAGAAATGTTTTGAAACTTCGGTGTTGGGGTTCCTTTGCGTTCTTATGAGATTTTTTAAATAGAAAAAAAAATTTTAAAATAAAAAATTTGAAAAATATTTTATTTACATATGTATATTTTTTTATTTTTGTTAAAAAAAATGAATTATGTAAAAGTATAAAAAAGTTTGCATTATAAAGCACAAAGGGGCCCAAACGCCGGGCCCCATATCACCGCCCCTCAAATAATAAACGATTTGGATACTTAAACTTTCTCAGCATGAATAGTAATTAAATAACTTATATTAAAATATTTTATTAGGTTATTAAAAATAAGAGGGAAAAAATTAGAAAAAATATATTATAAAGTTAAAAAATGTATTTAAATCCAATTTTGAATATTACTGTATTTTTAAATTTGAAAAAGTATTATTTTTGTGTTTATTTGAGAGTTTGAGAATACTGTGATAATTAAATAAAACAAATTGAAGATTCGAAATAAAAAAATTTTATATTTTAGTGATGTTTGAAAATGAAATATTTTTAAAATATATAAAAATACTTGAGTGGTGTTGTCAAATTAACTTTAAAGCATGGCAATGACTAGTTTTTGCGGACTTTATAATTTGATTAAGGCCTGACTTATTTGGGAGATAAAATAAAAAATATTGATTTTTTTAAAAATTTTTATTATATTTTTAAAATTTTTTATATAAAATATAATAAAAAATTTAATTTTTTTAAAATTTAATTTTTTTTTCAAATCTTTAAATAAAATTAATATTAAAAAATTATTTTATAATAATATATTTTTTTAACTTTTATGTCATTTCATCTTATCTCATATCTAAAAATAAATTAAATCTAAAACTTTATTTTTTGACTAAAGCCAAAACTTTTGCAGAGGTTAATATATATATGACTGGCCGTCCAAAAATCAAATAATTATATAATATCATAAAATAATATTATTTCTTATTTTTATATCTTACAAATACACTCTATATATTAATTAATAATTTAAATTTTACTTAAAATCATTATTTCCCAACCACATAGTATTATGATATTTATGGGTTTAAAAAAAAAAGTAAAGAAAAATATGGGCAAATAAACATTATTAATTCTTTAGTTTATGGAATTACGTCCTGTTTGGATTTTCATCATTACATTTTTATAGTTTTTTATACAAAACACAAATTCATATATACATTTTTCAAATCCCAATACACAATTTTCAAATATTAAAATAATAATAATATTAAAAAATAAATTAAATTCATTTCAACTCATCTCATCTCCGAATCTAAATGGGACCTAAGATTAAGGTTTTGTTTGTTTTTAGAGATGAGATGAGATAAAAGTTAAAAAATAAATAAAATATTGTTGTAAGATATTTTTTTAATATCAGTTCTGTATGAAAATTTGAAAAAGTGATATGAGAATTTAAAAAAGTTAAATTTTTTATTATATTTTATATGGAAATTTAAAAAAATGTAATGATGAATTTGAAATGTATTTAAATTTTTGGTCTCATCTTTATAAGCAAACAAGACCTAGTTTAATGCATGAAAACTTTCATATTCATAATAAAATAGAAAAGGAAAAAGCTTTGATAAAAGAAAATATCCTATAACTTAATTGTAGAGTAAAATAATAGTTTAGAATGAATAGAGACTAGTTAAATTTAAATATATATATAGATTTACTCTAACTTAAAAATAGGCAAATATCTAAAACTTCCCTTTTGAGCTATCTAGCCAAATTTGATTAATTAGAAATATTGGGTTATATCAATGTCAATATTTGTATATGATTTGTATATCTATTAATATATTTTATAAAAAGTTTTTTTTTTTTTATAAATTCTTTAATTTAGCTATTCATGTTTTTTATTTTTATGATATTTTTTTTATCTTTATTTATTTTTTAATATTTTAATTGAGGTGTAAGGCTGTACATCCGGTATCCAAACCGGATATCCGGATCAACCCGGGCCGGAATCGGATGTCCAAAAGCAGGTTGGACTCCAACTCGGTTTCACTCGGGTTGAAATCCGGTTTGGATCCGGATCAATCCGGTTTCCAGATTTAAACCGGTTTTTTTTTTAAGCTTGTTTTATTACTTTTTTTTTTGTTCTATTAGAAAGTTGCACTCTATGTCCCCATTTATTCCTAGGATTTTTTTTTTATTTCTCCTGCTGTCACACCCCTTTGATATATGTATTTAGGAAGCTTGTTTGTTTTCCTATCATATAAAAGCCTGTTTATATTTTTATCATAGCCACTATTAACAATAATTAAGGCTATACACAACTAATTAACTTTTTAACTAAAAAAAAACAAATCCACTGCATATTATATTACAATTATTTTACTGATAAAAATCCACTAAAAAATAAATTTATGTTATGAATAAAATGGCAAATCCCATATGTCACTTGAGTGTTGGATCTTCACTTGAAGCAAAAGGATCCTCACCAAAATCATCTCGCAACTCATATTATCAAAATCTACAAATCAAAGAAAGTAACATTACAATTATTTTACTGTTCAAAACTTTCATTGATGTAAATTCCACATGGGATAACTTATAAAAGCATAATTGGCTTCATGAGAAACAAACAAAAACAAAAACAGAGATAATACATAACTTAAGAATCAAATTCTAAGATGAACTAAACACATATATACATTGGTAATGTATAACTATGTAACCCCTCCCAAAACAAGCAGCCTGTATCAAAACCCCAAAACCAACCTCCCACCACCTAATCTAGACCTGGAGCTTTAATAACAAGACCACAATGTTAGCATTCATTTGCATTAATTCAGTGACATTTTATTCTGTTTCTAGCATAAAAAACCTTACAATCAATGAAGGAAAGGGTCATACACTACTCTTGAGAATTTGTGGAACTATCAACTATGATTCTGCAAGCTCTAATCAAGGAGCAAGGAGGTGGAAGGACTTCTATCAAGAGGCAATGCGATATGTTATGCACCTCTAGGTGTTGCAAACCATCCAAAATTATTATCGATGCATCTTTACATGCAACTGAGCATCGGAGACTTAGGACCTTCAATTTTGGAAGAAATGCAGCTACTAGCTAGTGTAGAAGCAAATAAAACATCAAAAGGGCCCATAATCTTCAGTTTATAAAACCAACCATGAAGTAATTGATGCATTGGCTGCATTGATATTATGTCTCTTCAGATAAACAAAAACAAAGATTAGCATGTAGAAAAATGTCTATGTTTTTTAGATTTTAACCTATAAATCTTCCATGGCATAAACTTATTTAGGAAACAATACGCTTTTATGGGGTTGGATGAGATGACGGGTGAAAAATTAAAATACTTCAAATTACACTTATGATTTAGTGGCTTAAACCCATTTCAGAATACCTATAAATTAACTGATTCGGATCAAAGCTGCTATCGTATAGAATCTGTCCCTTTCCAAGATATTGAAATATATAACTCCCTCATTTCATAGCCACTGTCCTTCATATTAGCAAGAACCTTATTCAAAAATTGAAATACAAAATCCTAAAAAAAGATCTAAAGATACAAAATCTGAAACTATATGGTATTTAAAAGGAAAAACATCTAAGCTCATCCACTAATCAAAACATACCCACATCTAAAACTGTGTTATTCTAAGACATGAAACCCCTTCACTATAAACAAATCTAAAACAGATCTAGCCAAACGAAAAACATACCCAAACGAAAAACCAAAATGAAAAGTGTAGATCTAGCCAAACGGAAGAACGAACAGACAATAACCATCGAGATAACCCAAAAATACTCCATAAACATTCAAAAATTTTCATCAAGACCCATTTCGAGACCCATTTCGCACTTGTAACGGATGGCCAAAGTCCAAAAAACAGACCCGTCTAACCAGACATGAGAGACTTATGAAAGGTCACCAGCGAGAGTAACACGACAAAGAGAGAGACAGCGACCAAAGGTTGAAATACAGAGAGAGAGAGAGCAAATGAGAGTGAATCAAGGAGGGGAGCCGCTAGGGCATCGCGGGGAGAGGGAGAGAGAGCAAACGAGAGTGAATCATGTTCATTTTATAAGATCTGGATACAAATCCAGATACCGGATTTTAAATTAAATACTGCATGTATGAGACTGCATTAGATTGGATAGACCTGTTTTTTAACAATTGCGGGTACCGCTGGATTAAATTCGAGCTGGATTTCGCAACCGGAAACCGGTTATCCGGTTTTAAAATCGGAACCGAAAAAAATCCAGTCCGGATGAACACCCTTACTGAGGTGATATTATTATTACTTTATGTAAAAAATACTTCTAATATTACTCTCGAGTCCTCGACAAAAATACCGGGCCGTGAGTGAGTGATTTAAAACAAAACATACCTTTTTGTTTTTCAAATTTTTCGTAGTCCTTCCCTTCCTACGGGGCGTTGGATGGCATCTACTAAAATTGGAATCTCAAAATCTATTTTTTATTCGGTTCCGAAAAATCTGAAGCATAAATATAAATATTTTATATATAAAAATATAAATATTATATATATATATAATGAAAGAATAACGACCAGGGTCACACAAAGTGGCATTCAAACATGTGGCTCTTCCTGTAAAAAGTGTAATCCTAGCATTCAAACCATTAAACAATTCGTCGCATCACATTCACTCTTCCCAACCCTGAATACTTGATGCAGTGTAGAACAGCCTCTTTCTTTTGCAGTGTAGAACAGCCTCTTTCTTTTGGTTTTATCTTTAAGAAAAATTATTTGCAACCTCTTATTATTTACCTAACTTCTACACATTACATTTTATTTTATTTTATTTTATATTAAATATTTGATATATATAGATAATAAATAAATTAAATTAGTTTAAAAAGAATAAAATAAAAATAAATATATTAAAAAATTAAAAAAATTAAAAAATAATAATATATAGAAATTGAAGAAGTTGTATAAAACTTTCCTACTTTTAATATACATGATAACATATTCCGAAGATTGCTGTAGAAGCCAGTTAATTGGACCATAAAGTTGTTCCCTCCTCCCCAATATCAAACAAAATAAAAAATAAAATATAAAGTTGTTCCCTCCTTATGCTCCCATGCATCATAATGACATCATATCTCTTTTATTGAATTAGAGAGAATTCTAAAAAATTATATATGATTATTTATTTTTGTCTATACTAAATTATACAAAAAAGAGATTTATATACAGTAAAATAAGACATATCCTAAATAAGGAAATATATCAAAGGAATATTCTAATATAATATATTTACAATTAAGAGGATAATTAATACAATATATATATATACACACTAACATTTTTTTTCAAATTTTTGGTGGTGAAGTCAACTAAGATTTGGAAACAAGATCATCAAACCGATCAAGTAGATGTGATTTCGTAAATATATCAACAAAACTATCTTCAAAAGAAACCGAGTATAATTGGAGGACACCAAATTAAAGATGGTAGTAGATGAAATGATAATCAATCTCAATATATTTATTATGTTCGTGAATCATATCATTATACGCAATTTAGATAGCACTACGATTATCACAATGAAGATGAAAACTTATGAATTTGAGGAAAACTCATATCTTTTAAAAGTCAGCGTAACCACAAAAATTCATATGTCGTATCAGTAAGGGAACAATCATAGTACAATAACTACAACAAAATTGGCCAATTCCCGCACCACATTTGGCCACAATTACCTATGAATCTTGCCGCAAATGATTCAAAACTGGCAAAAATTCTTGGTCGCATGATTGTGTTTGCTTGGTACATTGTCGGACTCTTGGTACATTGCCATAATTACTTTTCATCGCCGTTTTTCTTCTCATTCCATTTTTCTTTGTATTCTCTCTTCAACTTTCTGCAATATTTCTTGATATACCCTTTCATACCACAATGGTAGCACTCAACATTAGCAAACTTGTTTGACTTACTTCTGCCCTTATCTCTGTTATTCGGACCTCTGCTTTTACTCCTCCCTCTATTTTTTATAACCAAGATATCTGACTGCGAAGAAAAATCCTGTGATTTTCTTCTCATCACTTCTTTCAAAACACTGCTTTTCGCCAAATTCATATTGATTACACCATCCAGGATTGAGTTAGATAATGACATTCTAAATGTCTCCCAAGAGTCCGACAATGTACCAAGCAAACACAATCCCTATACTTCATCATCAAACTTAATACCCATTCTAGCCAACTGATTAATTATTCCTTGGAATGTATTCAAGTGATTTGTCAACGGAGCTCCATCTTGGTATCTCAGAGTCATCAAATGCTTTATCAAATATATTTTATTATTTCCAGTCTTACGAGCATATAACTGTTAAAGTTTATTCCAAATTGAACGTGCATGTGTCTCTCCACTAATATGGTTCAAAATATTATCATCTGCCCACTGCCTTATGTATCCACAGACTTGTCGATGTTGCAAAATCCATTTTTTATCAGATTTATTTTTCAGTTTTTTAGAAGCAAATACCGGTAAATGAAATTACTTTACAAATAAAAAGTCTTCCATTTTTCCCTTCTAAATATGATAATTAGAACCATTCAAAGTAATCATTCTACTTAAATTGGCCTCCATTATTTAACACAAAGTACTAAGCGGTTATAACCCCGCTCTGATACCACTTTGTTGGGAGAGAAACCTGAACAGCGGAAAAATTATCTCCCACTTTGTATGAATTTTTTAGGAAGTAATTAAGTAAATAACAATATAAAGAAAATTATACACACAGAAAGCCAATTTTTTTACTTGAAAAACCCTTCAATGCAAAGGAAAAAATCACGGGACCTAGTCTAGTTAAAACTTCCACTATCAACAATGTTTGTGTATACAAATATTCTCTCTAGATAATACTAGAGGCATACAATTAACAATGATTTCAAGAAAAACACTTTTTTTGCAACCAAACAATGTGATTAGGAAAGAGCTCACCAAAATGCATTACTGTTCACGAATTCAAGTACCAGAAATACTACTCAAAATTTGATCTCCACGTTAAGATTGTAGAGCCTTGAGTTGTGAACGTTCCTATAAAATTTCAGCTCAATCGGGCCACAGAAGACTTAGATCAGAGCTTTCAAATGTGTTACTGTTTACAATCTCGAGCACCAAAATGCATTACTATTTATGAACTCTAGCACCATAAATACTGTTCAGAATCTGATCTCCACCATTCAGATTGTAGAGCCTTGAGTTGTGAACGTTCTTGCAAAATCTCAGCTCAATTGAACCATAGATGACTTAGATTGGAGTTTTCGATTGAAACTGGATAAGAGTTCATTTCTCTTCTCGTTTTTGCTTTTCTCTTATTTTCGCTCTCTCTATCTGCTCTCTTCTTCTTTGATCGACAAACATATATGAGTATATGTTAAGTTGGATATGAGCTGGATTCCTCCTCACATGGAGGGACCCATAACAAATCTCCCCCTCTTGACTATGTGGGAGGCTCCATCAAACCTGCTTTTACTCTACATACTTCGAGTTTTTACATAGGCAGTGGTTTTATCATCATATTTGATCTATTTTCATCAGTATGAATTTTCTCAATCTATAACAACTTCATCTTCAAAGTATTACGAATTCAGTGATATCTCACATCAATATGTTTGGACCTAGAATGAAAAGTTGAGTTCTTGCTGAGATGGATAGCACTTTGACCATCACAATAGAGAGTATACTTCTCTTGTTTTTGGTCTTGTTCTTCTAGGAACTTCTTCATCCATAGCAACTCTTTGCTAGCTTCAGTTATGACAATATACTCAGCCTCTATAGTAGATAGGGCAACACATTTTTGTAGTTTGGATTATCATGACACAACTCCGAGTGAATAAGTAATCAAATATCGTGAAGTAGATTTTCTGGAATCAATGTCGTCAGCCATATCAATATCAGTAAACCCATCAAGCATACGCTTACCATTTCCAAAGCATAAACATATTGTAGAAGTTCCTCTGAGATATCTCAAAATCCATTTAACAGCATTCCAATGCTCTTTACCTGGATTTGAGAGAAAACGACTTACTACACCAACTGCATGAGCAATATCTGGCCTCGTGCATACTATTGCATACATTAAACTATCCACTGCTGAGGCATATGAGACTCTTTTCATATCTTCATTCTCTTTATTTGTGAAAGGATTTTGTTTTGTGCTTAACTTAAAATGAATAGCAAGAGAAGAACTAATTGTCTTAGCTTTATAGGAATATTTATAGGAATATTAAAGGAATTGCTAAAACAATGAAGAAAAAATAACAGATTAAATCCCACCTAAATACGTCCAAGCCTATGGTGAAAGGCATTAGAAAGCAGGCATGATCAAATCCTAGCACGTCTTTGCCTCCCTTTTTGGTTAGTAGATCTTAATAAATTTGAAAAATAGAAAAATGACAAAATACTGATTGAACCCCTGCATGACCATATTCAAATTCAAGATTGATGCCTCAATAGAAACGAGAACTGAAAGAATTTTGAAAAGAAGGACCAATTCATGAAATAAATTAACAACATTTGCTTTATTACTTTTATCAAGAGAACTGTAGATGGTATGGAAGAAGTAAAATAAACAATTTCACTATAAGATGGGAATTAAGATTGCAAATTTACGAAATAAGATTGGGGATTTTGGGTTGAGTACCGTAAAATCCTTGTAATTCTTCTTTACGAAAGCTCTTTCAAAAGTTCAAAACAGAATAGATAAAAACTTATATGTTCTCATATTAAATAAAAAAAACAAATGTATAAAAATCAAAACAAACCTAACTGGAACAAAATGACCTTCTTTCTTCTGTTCTTTCAAGGAAAAAGAAGGGCTGTTTTTTGAAGAGAATGTTTCAAATCTCTGGTCTTGAAAATTTCTTAGATTTGATGTAAATCGAAGACGATGAGGCGTGTTTATTGCTTTTATGAGAAAATGTAAGGAAATTGAAAGATAGGGCTAGATCATAACAAAAGAACACTTAGATCAGAACAAACCCCATGTTTTCATGAATTGAGAGAGAGCGTAGATGCGAGAAGAAGAGAAAGTGAGAAACGTAGATGCTGACGGCGGCAAGGGCCGTGAGGGGGAGAGAGAGAGATAGAGAGAGAGAGAGGATGTTAGGACTTCAGAGAGGGAAGAGTGGAAATGGGGGATGAGAAAATGCGTGAGGGATAAAAATTGTCTAATTTTTTTAAAACAAGAGATTAATGACTTATTCAAGCAACTATCCATTGTCACCCATTAGTGTAAATATTATAATAATGGAATTTATGGGAGTGGCAACGATTAATTGACGTAACAAATTTTATTATTGCCGATAATTGTGTTGAAGTGTCAATATTAATTGTGGCAACTTTATGTAGTAGAAAATAACATGTTTTATTGACAAGTTCACGGTTTATATTTGGGAAAAAACATCTTGTGAATAAAAAACTATCTTTTTCTGCAATAATTCAGCTGTAGAAAAACAATTGGCCATAAAAGACCCAATTTGTCGTAGTGAATACTCAGTCTCAATGTTAGAATGATGCGTATTAATAGACTATTTCTTACTACGTCGTAAAATAAAAAAAGTACCAAATAAGAATAAGCCTATAGCTCCAAAAAAGAGTGAAATGAGAAGAACAAATTATCAAAAAACATAGTACCTTTGATTATGTAACGTAGAATTTAAAGAACTACAACAAAATGAGTAGATCAAGGTACAATCATAAACTGACTGATCTGATAAACAACATATAAAATATTAGACTTAATGACAGTAAGATAAATAAAACTATCAACTAATTATCTATATTGTATTAAGAAGATAATTAATACAATATATATACACATTAACATCTTTTATTCAATATATATTAACTCAGCGCCCAAAACTACCATCAGTAAGATTTAGGTTTAGTTTGTTTTCACAAACTATCTCATTTCATTTCAAATTTATCGTTATATTTTTTTTAAATTTTCATATAAAATAAAATAAATAATTCAACATTTTCAAATTACAAAACATTTTTTTCAAATTTCAAAATAAAATTAATATTAAAAATATATTTTACAATAATATATTTTTTTAATTTTTATCTCATTTTATCAATTCACATCTTGAAAACAAATCAAATCCTTAATAAATAGTCTTAATTCGATCGCTTCGGTGACGTACCTAAAAATACCCAACCGATCCATACAGCCCGCTGCCTCAAGATTATCTGGAAACTTATATTCGAGTTTAATATATAAATATTGTAAAATGTTTGAATATTTTTAAATTTTCAATAACTTAGTTACTTACCTACTGTCTTTACATTACCTTTTCTTAATGTTAAATACGGCAACGAAAGGGAAACATTTGGACGACATCCTTTTGTTAAACGGAAAAGAAGAATGGATGGAGGGGACAGTATACTTCGATCGGAAAAAGAAGTCGGCCAGAGTGAAAGTTTAGTGCTCTGGAGTCTGGACCTAGCATATATTGCTCATGTTAACAACTTGACTATTCCAACGAATGAATATAGTAGAGCATATATGCATGAAATAGACACCTTGGCTCCTTTAAAGAAAGTATAAGAATGTGTCGAATAAAGTACCATTATCGGCTTTGTACAAAATCATAAAAAAAGAGGTATAATATATATATATATATATACCATTATCGCCAGTACTTATCATGAACTATTTTAGGAATGAAACAACTAGACATGGGACAGGATGATTTTGAAGAAGGCGCGCCGCGGCCTGTTGCATGTCCTAGCTAGGAACCAAAGTGAACTTCATATAGCCGACCAGTAATGGATCGTCTCCAATATTTCCATTTTGTGTACGATTGATTAAGCTTAATTATTTGGTCGACCATACACGATTGTCCATTGCATTCAAAGTAATTAAGTTGGTTGGTCTCCCGACCTTTTTCGTTAAAACCACCATGTACAAAACGAGTCTACAAATTAATTTCAGACTTAACATTTGGCGACTAGAGATTTATATTCCTATTTTACACACACACACACATAATGTTCTTAACAACCATTTACAACAATGTAATTGCCTTTTTACGAAAGCAACTATGATCCAAGCTTTTTTTATATTTACTTATTTAATTAATTTGTCTTCTCTTTTAATGACAAATACACACACACTGTATTAGTGCATGCCACAGTAATTCGAGTTCAAATTTATACATATTAGACATGATCAATGGATGTATATATAGCCGTACGTGCTACGTGTACATGCATTTCATGAGCTATATAAATGGTACGTACGTACTTACACATGAGCTCATGATCAACAGAAGGACAATGGGTAAAACCAAGCACTCTCTAAATTAACATTGCAATATTCTACATGAAGAGTGACATTACACGTACATACACAAGGGTCACAGCTAGCCCTCATCCTGAATGTTGTTGGAAGGCATCTAACTAAACTAGCTTATAAAGTGGAAAAGCTGGGTGGGAACTAAGAACCCATTTTTTGTGGCTTTGGGTAGAGAAGAATAACTAAATTCTTGACTTGAGAATATGACCTATTGGCTTTAGTTTGAGTTAGGATTCTAAAATTCCTATTCCATAGGAATCTTTTAGACGTTTTTTCGGCCCCTAACTTTTCTCCACAAGGAATAGCATTCCGCGGTCATTTCTTACTTTCTAATTGAGCCACTGCCAGCATGTGTGGTCAACAAGTTACAGCCAATAGTCGTCTTATATAACAAAGTTTTTGCTTATGATTGACTAGTCCATAACATGATTCTCATATATATATATATATGTGTGTGTATATATGATGTGCTTCTATTTTTTGCAGTTTCTTCTCATCCTCCAAAGTAAATTTAGATATAAAATCCACAAAAGGAAGTGTAAGTACGAGAACAAAAATCCTAGTTCTCTGCTCCAAACAGGAGATCAGAATAACATCGTAGAGAGGGGAAGGTAATAGCAATTAGTTAACAAGATCAGTAAAAGCATAGTACTATTCCTGATACTCATGTTCAGTGTTCAAAACAGAAGCGCATGAAAGAAATTAGAGATCAGAGATTTGAAGCATCTCATGAGGGCATTTAGGCAAATGCCGCAATATCAAGGAAAGCTAAGTACTTTTACATGTACCATTATCAGAAAGATCGCTGGGTCCTTGTTGAGAGACATGAAATGAAAGTTGCAGCAACATGTTTACTCTCTTTACGTCTGGTTACAATTAGGAAAATGCTATATTTTCCGTTAAAATTCATCCCGCTTGGTTTTCGTTGGATTTATTTATTTATTTTTTAAGTTTTTTTATTACTTTTTTATATGATTTTTTTAATATCTTAAAATATTTTTTAAAAATATATAAAAATCACAATATTATTTAAAAACACTTACTTAAAAATTATATTAAAAAAAAGCTTAAAAAACATTTAAAAAAAAAAGCCAACGGGAGCCGAACGGGATGAATAGCACTGCCCTTACAATTATATTAATAATTAGACATCCATCGATCCCTAACGGCCTCCCCAAACGAGAACGTACGTTTTTCATTTCCTGCAGCTAACCACGCTCAATTATGGGTGATCATTCGGTTTACAAAACTAAAATTTTCTTAAACCTTTCAAATATAAATGTTAAACTTATTAAAAAATAAATATAATTTCAAAATTGAGTCAGGTAAAATTTGGTCAGAATAAACAGGCCTACGATCCCCCTTTTTAATTTTCCCATTCTCTTTATTTTTCAGTCAAAATGCGGCCAAATAATTTCACAGCTAGGTTTGGAAATTAAAATTTGTTCAAATATTTTTAAATACTTTTTATTACTATTATTATTTTATTATTATTTTTCACGTACTTTTATTACAATTCGTTATTTTTTTTATTATTATTCAATATTTTATTATTACTTTTTACTATTATTTATAAATACTCTCAAACACTTTCAACAGTCAAGTGTAACTATTCTATCATTTTGGATTCGATTTTCTAGAATTTTTTGTGCAATTAAAAAAACCCAGAACAAATTACATAGAGAAATAGACATCATGCATGTAAATCCTATGATAATTAATTTTGTTTCTCTCTCTCAAAATCTACCTTACAATTCGGACAATCAACTCTAAATAATTATGACCCATAAATCTGTCATAATATATTTCCTACGCTACCTTGCATTATATGGTTATTCAAATATGCTATATATAAAATGACGTCCAAGAATTTTGAAGGTCCTTGTTGCGAGTCATCAAAATCCAAGAGAATTCGCCAAGTTGGTAAGGCATGAGTTCAAATACCGAGAGCAATTTAGAGCTATATCTGGCATGGTACCATATCCCTGCCTCTTGTGCAATTTATTCCTATCCACATGCCAGCAAACTATTTATAAGGAATTTTGCTTTAGCGCTTTACATAAAGGCCGGTTTTATAGATTCTCTCAAACTGCATTAAATATCCTCACAAATCGGAATCAACGATCTTTCTATGAAAGGCCAGTCGGAAGTAATCTGCAGATATTATTCAAGGAATACGAATTATTTTCTTTTTTATTTGTTCATTTTTAATGATCGAGCTCTAATTAAGTAATTAGCCTCTTACAAATTCATTAATTAGTTTAGCAAATGCTCGTTTCGTTTTAAACATACTTAGAGTGCTCGCTAGGTAGGTATCTTCATATCAGCTCTGTCCTCATTCTTGAATAAGTTTTGTTTTTCTATCGCTTTTAATTTGATGGAGATCATTTGGCAGATTTGGTCCCCATAACTTATATACGAATTTATTCTGCATTAGCTGTTGATCATATGGATATTATTCTTGTAATTTTAAATTGATTTAGCATAATCTCCGACAATCACCTTAGGGCCAGAGCCTTCAATCCGGTAAAACAACATTAGCATAATGCATGAATACAAGCCACACATGCACAGCTTGCTTGGGGCAAAACTAAAAGAGCAACCCTAGTTTATATTTTGCTCGATATCGCATTGACCGTGCTTGCAATGCAAGAAATTTTTTTACCAAGATGGAGTGAGGAAGGATACGTCATGGGACGAAATTTTTTTAGCATGCGTTAATGCATATATGTCATGTAAATATGAATCTTTGCATGTATCTAAATCTGCATTTTACTCATTCATACCAAATAAAAATAAAAATAAAAATATCATTTATTCTAAAACTTTAAGTTGATGGATAGAAAGAAGTAGATTTCATTATTTATATTTCTATTATTCCCGTCAATAAATTGGCCCAAAATGTGTAATATTTTTAATTAAATGAGATATGGTATAAATTCAGAGTTATAACTCAGATTCTCTACACCATTACCATGTAAAGTCACCATCTATTCCAGAAATTTAAATGAATTAAAAGATGTAGATTTTTATTTTTATTTTTTAATAGAAACAACTACATTGCAAAGAGGTGTAAAACCTCAAGTCATATTACAAGATAGTTTATCAACATAAACAATATGCTCAAGGAAACTAGGAATTACAGAGTGCCACCAAAGCTACAAGTGGGAATTGGATCAAGCATGTCGTGCTAAGTGGTGTGCATCAGTATTGGCCATTCGGTTACCATATTCCAGGATGCAATTCTCAAACCACAACATCAGTCTCTTTACTTCTGCAACAATAGTTCTCACAGCATCTAAGGATGTAGTAACACAATTGAACTCCTTGACAAGGTTAAGACAATCGCTAACGATAAGCAAATTGTTAATACCAATGTTAAGGCTGAGTCGTAACCCTATCAAAACTGTAGTGGCTTCAACAATTTCTAGGTCAAGAAAATCGATTTTCTTCTCCTTTGCTAAGAGCCATAATAACATCTCCTTTAGGATCTCTTAAAATAGCTCCTATACCAGTTTGTTGAGAGTAAAAATAAAGAGCACCATCGATATTGAGCTTAAGCCAATTACCAAATTAGGGTGGAGACCATTTGTAATTCAAGTTGCTGGAATGAACTTGCTATTGTAAACCAAGATCCATCCTCAATTTTTTTGACATAGCAAAATCAATGACTTGTTAAGAGGGTAAATTGACTTACTCATGTACCATTCTGTTTCTTTTGTGCCAGAAACCCTAGGCCATAAGTTTGAAGGAAGTCAAATAATCTGTTGTACCTACTTGATACATTTTCATTATAGTAGCTATAAAAGAGGAATACTAATAAGATGGCTGCAATGTGGAGAACCTCCTCAACCAGTGTTCATGTATAGATGGATAGTAGAGTATAGCATGAGCTACATCTTCTATTCTATCCACAAAAACAACAACTGTCATCTATGTCTACCTGCCTTTGAATAAGACTTGACATTGTAGGAAGGATCTCTTTGCATACTTTCCATGCAAAGATTTTAACTTTGTGAGGTATTTTAAGCTTCCATCGAACATTCCAAAACCTCTTAACATTAACCCCATTTGATGATTCCCCTTCATTAACATTAAGCCAATGCACTACAAAATCTTTATGCACCCTTGTCTGAAAAAGAACCACTTCTTTCTTGCTCCCACATCCATTGATCAGTTTCATCAAAGTAACTAGAATGAATTCTCAAGATAGCCATAGCATGTTTTGAGTTGAAGAGAAATCTAACCTTTGCTACATCTCACCATTTAGTGAGGCCACCTGAGAGTCCATATCAGTAAGTATGAACTACTATTGTGGGGTTCAACACCACAATTCTTTCCTTAATTCTTGAAAACCTAGTACTTAGTCGTCATCAAGGATATGAATATTGCTTCCATTCCCTACATTCCACTTCCCTCCTTTCTTAAGTACATTTTTAGCTTCCTATATGCCTTTTCATGCAAATGATCAAGGGGAATTACCAAGAAGAGCATCAAGCAAATTACATTGAGGAAAATACCTTGCACTATAGACCTTGTGGAATAGGGAATCTTTATCTTGTAACAATCTCCAGCCCTGTTTGGCTAGAATAGCCATATTAAAAATTCTCAAATTCTTGAAGCAACTAACCCAATGTATTTTGCTTGTCTCTTATTTTTGCCCCCACCAATACTTGGCCATTAACCCTTCTATATCTTTTCACAGTTTCTAAGGGCGTTTAAAGCAACTGCTTTCAAAGAAACTCATTGCATAGGATGGAATAGCAAGAGCCACTACTTTCAAAGAATTTCCTTGCTACCTTGTGAAAATATATGACATTTTCAACCCTACAACTTTAGGCATACCTTATGCTTAATAATTGCAAATGCTTGTAACTTTGACTTGCCTACTATGGTAAGGAAAATCCAAGTATTTTTCATACTATTGGATTATATCAAATCCTCACAAATCCATAATTTGCATTCTTTAAGTTACAACAACGTTCCTACTAAAAACCATGGTTGACTTGTCCTAATTAATGAGTTGTCTGGAGGCTTCTTCACAAGTCTTCAATAACTCGAGCACCTTAGTATTTGTCTTCGTACTTGCATTACAAAAATGAAGGAATCATCAACAAAAAATAGGTGATTCAATCGAGGAGCTCTCCTGCAAATCTAAATTTCGAAAATTGTTCTTGAAGTAATCGAACTTCTCAATAATCCAATAAGTCTCTCTGTGCACATTAAAAATAAATATGGAGATATAGGATCTCCTTATATCAAGCCTAAGGGTGTAAGAAAAAATCGATGAATCGGACTGGACTAGACCGAACCGGTGGAATTGGTCCGGTTTTTGGTAGGTACCGGTTCGAAATCGGTTTTCATAATGTTAAAACCGGTAAGTACTGGTTCAGTTCCAATTCTAAATTTTTTAGAACCGGACCGATTCAATTTAATATATATTTTAAATTAATTTTTTTCAATACGATACATAATATAATTTTTTTTATTTATATATAATATGTTATATATTAGTATATAATATAAATTAGTTACAATTTATATTTTATGGCCTAATACTAATAGTATAATATTATATTACTATTAGTAATATATTTTAAGTCTATATATAAATTATTATACTAAATAATTACACATGAAATAATGATATAGTAATACTAATACAGTTATTTTTTGAACTAATACTAATAATATTATTTATAACTATCAATGATATAATTATAAAAAATTAAACATATTATAACAAATACTAATATATAATTATTTCAATTATTATAAATAATACTAATATACGTATTAATAGTCTAATAAACTAATATAGACTAACTTAAAACTGAAAAACCGGACCAAAACCGATAAAATCGGTGTTACCAATTTTGGAGGATAATTAGTGCGTAATCGATTTTAAAAAATAGAAAACCGATTGTATTGGTTCGGTTCTAGATTTTATCCAAAATCAAACCGATTACACCTCAAATCAAGCCTTGAAAATAAATAATGTGATTAGAACCTGATCCATTAATAAGAATGGAGAATGAAGCATTTTGCACACACCTCATAAAAAGTTGAATCACTTTTTACAGGAAAACCTAATTTAGATAAAAACAAATTCAAAAAAGTCCATTCAACTCCATCATAAGATTTATTCATATTAAGCTTTAGAAACATATACAATTTCTTACCCTTCTTTTTCCTCTTTAAAAAGTGAAGAACTTCATAAGCTACTAAGACATTGTTAGTTATTAGCCTACCAGAAATGAAAGCTGATTAGGTTTCTGAAATTACAGTTGACAGCACACTTTTAATCCTATTTGTAAGAACTTTAGATATTAATTTGTAAAGAACATTACAAAAACTAATAGGTTTCAAGTCATTAACTTTGATATGACCTTTTTTCTTTGGTACAAAGTGATAAAAGTGTGGTTCAAAGATAGAGAAAAAAATACCAAAACTCAATGCATATAACATTGCAGAAGAGACTAAGGTATCAAGTTGGAGCCAAAATTACTAAAAGAACATTGGAGGTAGTCCATTAGGACTTGGTATTTTGGAGGGATGCATCTCTTTTAAGGCCCTTTGTACTTCCTCAATAGTATAGTTCTTAAGGAGATTCTTATGCAAAATGTCTGGCACTTTCTTATCAATTGTATCAATAATAACATACATATTCTGAGTACCTGCATCACTAAACAAAGTGGTGAAATGATGAATAATAAAAGAATGACATTGTTTTCCTTCTAGCCAACTTCTAGTTTCATCCATGTATGGTTCTTTTTTCTTCTCTGGGTTGCTTTTGAAGTAAAGAACTTTGTGTTTTGGTCACCCTTTGAGAGTTAAAGTGCTTGAGATCTTTGCTTTCACATGAGTTCTTCTTTTGTAAGCCAAGTTTGAACCTCTTTACAAGCACAATTCATTGTTGTAAAGTCTGCATTTGCAGGGTCTTGTTGCTGCAAAAACTGTTATGCTACACGAGGCTTTGAGTATACCTGCCCAAACTTTGTCTTATTCCATAACTACAGTCGAGAAGTGCATATAGAAATAACATCTATTATCCCTTGTAATTTAGAGCATCTTCCTTGTTCTTTCCATGAGGTCTCCACAATCTCTGAACATCCTACTTCTTCTAATCACATTGATTCAAATCTAAATGGTTTAGACTCCCTTTTGACTGCAGATAACCCCATCACATCTATCCAAATTGGTATGTGATCAGAATATGAGTAGCATCCATGATAAACAATAGCCTTATTAAACATATCACACCACATCAGGTTGCCTAAAAATCGATTAAGTCTCTCACAGATAAAACAGAATTATTTTTGTTGCACCATGTAAACTTTGAACCTCTAAATCCCAAATCTTTTAGTTCACAGTCCACAAGCACATTCCTAAGTTTGGCATCTGTTGCTCTGACATGTCATTCCCTCCCCATTTCTCTTATTGTGAGATAATTTCATTGAAGTCTCTAAAGAGTAACCAAGCCCCATTTCTTCTTCTTTTCAATCTGTTCATAAGTGTCCAAGTTTCATGTCTTCGAGTAACTTCAGGATGGCCATACAAGCCAATAAGAAACCATTTTTCTGAGGCATCTTCAACCATATCATCAATGTGATATTGGAAATAACTGATAATAGATAGTTTATATATTTTTTTCCATAAAAGGACCAATCCCCCCACTACGATCCAAAGAGGCAACAATCAAACAGTTTTCAAAGTGTAATTTAATTCTACAAATTTATATTCTAGCAGCATTTAGTTTTGTTTCTTACAATAACAAAATATCGAGATCTTTCTTTCCGATTAAATTAGAAAGAGTTCAAATACTACGAGAGTTCTCAAACCCTATGATATTCCAACTTAGGATAACAGTTGGGAACAATTCTTACCTTCTTCATACATCCTAGCCTTCTTCTTAAGTCTTGCATAAATTCTTGGTGTCTCAACCCCATTTTTCTCCTCTAAATGACGTCTAGAACCACTTGTTTCATGAGTACAGATAAAATGGATAGTGTCAACAGTGTTTTTCTTGTGTCCAATTCGAATGTGTCTTTTCCATTTCATTAGTAGATTACTAGTTTTATTTGTAACACCTGAGGCACTGCATTCAGGAAACTTTGCATTTGGAGGAGACAGCAACTTAAAACAATTATGTTAGTTTTCTCTGATAATCTAGCAGCCACAACTTTTTGACACGGAAATTGAATTCTGGGTTCCAGATTCTGATGCGAGCATGCTAGCTGGAATCACAGGAACAAAATTGCTCAAACCAATAGTAGAATTTGATCCAAAGGCTTGAATCCAACTTCCATATTGCATGTTTGAGACTACTAGGGGTGTAAAAAGACCGAACCGGACCGGCGGACCGGACCGGACCGGGACCGGACCGGACCGGTTGGAGTTCGGTCCAGTCCGGTCCAAAAAATATATGGACCGGAAAATTCCGGTTCGGTCCCGGTCTAGGGAGTTCATCCCCCTGGACCGGACCGGACCGGACCGAATCTTTTTTTTTTTTTAATTTTTTTTTTAAAAATATATGTATATAAAAATAATAATATAAAAATTTAATATTAATATTAATATATAATATATACTCTTATAATATTAACATATAAATAATAAATGTATTATTATTATTTAATATATTATTACTAATTTATTACTATTTACTAACATATAAATATATAATATACTAATGTAAATTGTAATAATGTTATTACTTATTAGTTATAGTTTATTAACATATACTAATGTAATAATATTATTAGACTATTAGATTATTAGTTATAGTTTACTAATATACTTAATATTTAATATTAACTAATATATTAATAGATAATATATACTCTTATATATTAATATATAAATAATAAGTGTATTATTATTATTTAATATATTATTAATAATTTATCACTATTTACTAACATATAAATATATAATATACTAATGTAAATTGTAATAATGTTATTACTTATTAGTTATAGTTTATTAACATATACTAATGTGAAAGTGTTATTAGACTATTAGACTATTAGTTATAATTTACTAACATACTTAATATATACTAACATATTAATATATAATATATACTTTTATAATATTAACATATTATAATTTATAGTAATTAAATTTGGACCAAAAAAATATTTGATTATTGTAGAATTATATATTAAATTTAGCCCATTAAATCATATGGGGCATCCCTGGACCGGACCGGACCGCCCCTGGACCGAATTGGACCGGACCGGTATGGACCGAACTCCTGTTCGGTCCGGTCCAGGGTGAGAGAATTTTTGGACCGAATGAAATCGGTCCACAAATTTCCCGGACCGGACCATTTACACCCCTAGAGACTACTGCTTCAGAACCAACAGTTATTCTTTTTGGGCAACCCATAGTTGAGTGGGAAATCAAGCCCCGCATGAAACATATTCTTCGCAATCTCACGTATTTAAATTGGATGAAAGTTTTCTTAACATCTAAGTTAATCATTTGACCAGGCATGAGGGGTGTAGATTTCATTTGGGTATTTAGAAGTATCGAGAAGTGTTGTGAATAGTAATAAAATATGTGAAAAATAATAATAAAATAATAAATAGTAGTGAAGTATTTTAAGAATACTTAAAATATTGTAGTACCTAGGGGTGATCCCCGCCCTAGCGGGGGCGGGGTCCCCCGACAACCCCCCCCCCCCCCCCCCCCGCCCCCGCCTGGGCGGGGGGTCATCAATTTCAACCGCACCCCGCCCCCGGTTGCACGGGGCGGGGTACCCCGCCTAACAGCGGGGGGAGCGGGGTAAGCCCCATCCGCCCGCCCCCCGCCACCGCCCCTGTTGGGCCTGTCTGGGTCTGTTTCGGGTCTTCGGCCCAGATCAAAATTTGTAGCAATTTTCCACTTGGAAAATCATCAAACCTGATATAATTTCACAATAATATATATCAATATATTAAATACTAAATAATTATCATTACTAAATTCTAAAATGACAAAATAATTTAAAAAAACATAACTAAAAATCTAAAAGTCTAAATCAGTTAAAAGTTAAAATTTAAAAATAGAAACTACTAGAAGTCTAGACTAGTTACTAAACTATTACAATTTACAAATTTACAATAATATAAATGAATCCTACAAAATATAAAATTACAAATTGTACTATTAACTATTAACATTACAAATTTACAAATTTACAATTTACAAAATTATAAAAAATAAGATTGATAATAATGGTCCTTGGACACTGGTGATTGGATTTTGTCATGATAAAAGAGTCATAATGCAAACTTGGATGGGTGGGGACTGTGGGGTTGTTGGACCTTAAGGCTTAAGCTTAACCTGCAAGGCTGCAACAATAAGTTAAAAAACAATTAAAGTACAAATATAATAATAAAGTTATAAACATGAAAAAAATAATAATTTATTAAAAATATTAAGTTACTTACCAAAATTAAATTGGGTTATTAACTTAAAAGATGGGCTTGACAATTTGAATTGATATACAAAATAATGCTGTCATAGAAATTAAAAAATGTCAAAAATCATAAACAAGAATTACAAAATAAGTTAAAAACTAACATTACAAATATTATAAAATTATAAATGTAAACAACAATTAAAAAACAATTGTGTAAAGTACAAACCATGGTGATGGGTTGGTAGGTGACGTAGGTCATACTGCAGCAGAGGTAGCTGTTGACGGTGTCCCAGGTGTTGGCGTTACGGTCGCTACAAATTACAACAATTAAATGTAAAATCTGTGTAATATTAAATGTAATTAAATAAATACTAAATAATGTAAATATTTATTGCGTAACAATTTACCAGATCCAGACTGATCAATAGCCTCGTCCTCGGCCTCAACCGGATCATAATCAATAACCTCCAGAATATGAATTTCAGCACCCGTGATCCAATTCTGTGTGCAAATCAGGGACTCAACAGTGATAGGATCTAATGAGCTCCGAAAAGGATCTAATATGCGCCCTCCAGTGCTGAAGGCCGACTCTGAGGCTACTGTACTGATCGGGATGGCCAAGATACTACGAGCAACCTTTGAAAGTACGGGATATTTGGAGACATTCATCTTCCACCAAGCTAATATATCAAAATCTCGTACAAATGGATGAAGATCCAATGCCAAATATCTGTCTACCTCTGACTGGGCATCTGTGGTGGAACCCATAAAATCCAAGGGGGTCAACTCCATCTTGTCACCCCAGTCCATTTTGCATTTTTTTCCACGCCTAGCATCTGCACCTGGTGGGGGGATACTTGTGGCTGTAGGGGCTGCAACACTACCGCCTCCCACGATAGTGAACTCATCAAATAATCTAACAAGTGTTTCCTGAGCTCGAGATGCAACAGCTGACGCACAATCCTTGCCAATTGCATCAGTCAACCCAAATACCATGCCTTTAACCTTAAATCGTGGATCAAGGACACATGCAACATATAACAAGATATTGGCTTTATCAAACTCTTCCCCCCAATATTTGTCGAATTTCTCCATCATGGTCCTAGACATCTCCCGCAATGTAGTGTTACTGCCTGCTGCAATATCATCTAATTCTTCTTTCACCTTGGCTATTTGTTGACAAAATTGATGTGCCGTGGGATATAGAGAACCAGATAAAACATTGGTAACATCGTAAAAAACTCTCAGAAACTCTATAAAAATATATACAACCTCCCAATCATTAGACAAAGGATGCCCCAACTTTTCATCAAAATACTTGACATATTGTATGTCTTCATTACCCAATGTATCAAATGCCAACTTATACTCCTGAGCTGCCTCCAACATCAAAAAAGTTGAGTTCCACCTTGTAGACAAATCAGTGCAAAGACCTTTTTTATATGTTATACCCACAGAAGTTGCAGCAACTTTGAACCTAGCCAATCTAGCAGGAGAAGATCTGACCCATCTCACAGCAGTCCTGACCCGAGCAACCGAGTCACCAAGCTTATCTAAGCCATCACTCACAATCAAATTAAGAATATGTGCTGCACATCGCACATGCAAATAATCCCCACCCAAAATCGTTCTACTCACATTATTCATGAGACTCTTAAGATGTCTCATTGCAACATCGTTAGCCCCGGCATTATCAACCGTGCAAGTGCAAACCCGAGTTAACCCCCACTCTTTCACAGCGGCCTCTAAGGCCTTCCCTATCGTCTCACCTTTGTGATCAGTTGTTTGACAAAATTTGAGGATTTTCTTATGCAATGTCCAACCCCCATCAACCCAATGAACAGTCATACACATAAAATTAAGATTATTACAAGAAGTCCAACAATCAGTGGTGAGGCAAACATTTTCTCCCGCCAATAAACCCCTCAACTTCTCTTTTTCTGATCGATAAAGTTTTTTAACATCTCTTGCCACCGTGTGGCGAGAAGGAATATTGAATCTTGGTTCCAAGTACCTAGAATAGGCTTGGAACCCTTTCCCATCAACCACTTGGAAAGGCATCTCATCTATCACAATCATGCGAGCTAGGTGTGTCCTAGCCTCGTTAGGATCATATTTTGTATACCCCTTTAATGCCAACTCCCCACTACTCCCCTCACCCATTTTTTTAAATCCAACTTCAAGCCTAGATTGGGCCTTCTCTACCAAAGACTTCAGAATTGGGGATTTTTTGCACTGTTCCTCCAAGTGCAATTTTATCTGGGAAGTGCCATGTCTCTTGTAGTGGCACCCATAAATTTTGCCACAATAGTTGCATTTGGCTTTTGGATCATTGGGGTCACCACCTTCTATCTTGGTGACATGAGTCCAAATTATGGATGGGGCTTTCTTGCTAGACTGCTTGGGGGCGGGGCAAGTAGTAGTGGTAGGAGTAGGGTCAGGGGTCTCAACCGGAATGGGAGTACTGGTAGGATTAGGGGTAGTGGTAGTAGTAGTGGTAGTGGTCGGGATAGGGTTAGGGTTAGGGTTAGGGCCGGATGTACCCAAAGCGGCCTCCGGGGAGCTCGCACTAGAATCCTCTGAACTTTCCATTTACAACAAATATGAAATTATAATAAATGCAACACAAATGGTCATACCAAAATATAATAGGCTCAAATCTCAATTCAAAATTAGACTCAATTGTCTAACTTTCAAATAATACCTAATGCATCAAACTATAATAATTTATATGATTATATCACTCATTTTGCCTATTAATTTAATATGACATCACAAATATATATGTGTGTATATATATTCTCATTTATTTTATTTTGAGATGTATAGACTTATAGTTAACAACTTAACATGTATGGCTAGTACTGAATAATGATTTTATTTTTCAAATAATAATTTTATTTTTTTATTTTTTTATTTTTAGTTTATTTCAATATCTAAATATCATAAATTCAATTTTTTTTTTTAATGTGTCAATACTTACAGTATGTCAGTCGATTTTTTATGGTTTCAATATATATTTTTATTTAAGTGATTAATCTATAAATTGGTTTAAAATGTGACACATTTAATCAATGATTCAATGGAAATAAAAATAATTTTTAATAGAATATATTGTGCATAACTGGAAATTTAGGATCATTACAATTTACATAACAAAAATATATATAATATATATACATTATATATGTTACGGGCTGCAAATTTACTATTTAGAATCCTTACAATTTACATAACAAAAATATATATATACATTATATATGTTACGGGACATGGGTTACCAAAACAAGCAAATTCCAGAATCCAATTCCAGACAATCGTACCTTAAGCAATCGGCATCCATAATCCAAACCCTCAAGTCTCAACACAATCCACTCCATAAACTCATAATCAAATATTCAATAAATTCAAGTTTCCAACACAATCATGTAATTTCAAATTTTGAAGAATCAAAACGAAAAAAATGGGAGATTAGTGATTACCTAGATTCGGAGAAATATCGAGAGACCGAGGGGGAGAACGGAACCGGAGAACTATCGGAACGAGAGAGAGAGAGGGATGCTTCGCACTTGGCAGCGCCGGTGGCCAGCGGCGGTGACGACGGTGGCCTGAGGAGCTTATTAGGGCTAGGGTTTGCGCCGGTTTTAGAGAGAGAGTGAGAGGGAGAAGAGAGAGAGGGACAATTCGAACACGGAGACCGAAAGGGGGAGGGGGGGCTTAATTCTTAAAGTCCTTACATAAAACGACGCCGTTTATATAAAACGGCGTCGTTTTATGTAAGTAAAGTTAAAAAAATTCAGATGACTCAAAACGACGCCGTTTTGAGTCTTCTGGGTTTTTATATATGCGGGGGCGGGGCGGGGTAACACGGGGCGGGGGTATCCCACAAATCGCCCCCGCCCCAAACCCAAAATGCGGGCGGGTTTACCCCGTTGGGTGTCCATTGTGTGGGTTAACCCGCTGACCACCCCTAGTAGTACCCAAACCTACTATTCATTACTTAGTCAACAACCTCGTAAACTTATTCCATCCTATACCTTTATCAGCCATTACCACATGGATAACCTATCCACATAAACTCCCAACTCGATAACCTATAGCAGAATTCATACATCCAAAAGGTAAGTTGTATAACTGTACCCAAAAGTATGTCTGCGTACAGACCAGATCAGACCAGAGTGTAAATCCATCAAAATATTGCAAGCAAATGAGACACTAGTCAAAAAGTCAAGAATGTCCATCCCACGATATAAATTTTTACCAGCCTCAATAAAATGCACCACTCAGTCCAATTTCCATATCTTTAACATTGTTGTCTTAAAAGTCTCATAAATTACTTGTTTTTCTGTCATAAGCTTACCAATAAGGCAGAATTTTCCACGTTCCAGAGTAGCATGTAATGCATTATTGCTAACATAAATATCAGTGCTTACTTTCTCTCTTAGGGACATTTATGCCATAAAATTGTTATCCTCTGCCATAAGAGGATTAGAGGACAACAAGAGAACAGACATTGAGAGAACAAACAAAACTCAGATTACTGAGAGAAATTATCATTAAGCAAACAAAGACGAGGGCCTTCGAGTCAGTGAAAGGGAGAAATCACTAAGCAAACAAAGACAAGGTCTTCGCGTCAGTAGAAGAGGTAGATTTAATCTTATGTATTTGTATTAACAAAATGTAGTACCTAATACGCAGAAATTTATCTATTTGTTTTTTCAGTCACTGAACATTTACAAATTAAACATGTTTAAAAGCTTATATTGACTTTTCTTTAAAAAGAAGAAGAAGAAGAAGAAGAAGAAAGAAGCTTATATTGACAAATGCAGCAACAGAAAAGCAGTAATCAAATGCAGCGAGAAAAGTTCATAGATTCAAACAAGAGAATCTCCAAAGCTAAGGCAGGAGTCGAGGGCAAGGAAAGTGGTCCTCTTCAAGGCATGACTTGTCATGGTTATCATCAAATGCAGTATGGAAGCAAGTACAACTCTTCTTTTAATTTCTTTTTACCGGGTCCCAGTTGATTAGGATTCGTCGGTGCGGGACTGGCTGTCTTATGCCAATTGAAGAATGCAAAAGTTTTGGGGCCCTCTTCTATTTTATATGCGTGGGCTGAATAAGTACCAAACTTACTGAAGGAGACAAGATCGAATGTATTCCTTATTCCATTCCTTGCCTCTAAACAATGTCCAAGGAGCACCTCCACCATTTTTTTCTTTCTTAATTAAATAATTTCATAGCTTGCAGGTGCTCCAGTCAACAGAATCTTCTTTTACATTCTCCAAATAACCATATAAAACTCCCTTTCGTGTCTCCATCTGCATCCTTTAATACATGAGATGACACTCAACTAAAACCTTTTTACAATTAGTATGAACATCGACAAGGGAGTGCAAAAAGGACCCTTAACACCAAGGCAGTGAGAACAAAAATATTTTAGTCTAAGAATCTTCCATGAGGAGAGGGTGAGGGGTGAGCTTGAAGGTCTCAAGACAACAGCAATTGTGGATTCTCCTAATCCAAGCTGCTATAAAATTCGTCTCTTAATGACTGGAATAAGATTCCTGCCTATGCCGGGCGGACTAATACGAAAGTTACGAACGCAAAACAGAAAGACTTTGTGGCGCATCAGTTCTGGTACCCAATACAACGCGTGAGGTGTTACAGAAAGTTATACTGCAGAAGAATTCAAATGGGTAGCAATTTGAGAATGGAAAGTGGAGCTTGAGGACAGGACCCACAGTTAGTAAAGTAGGAAGGACAAAATCTCTTTTCAAGTCACTGTAAATATTGCATTGGGGCAGGTACTCCATTGGCTCTAACAAAGATTCTATGCCTCGAAACCTCCACCCGTGGCCCCCCACACCCGGCCAATTTGTTTTATAAAGCCCGCGCCTTAGAACACCTATGGTTTGTGAGAAGTGGGCGAAGGAGAAGGCTGACAAGAAAGAGCAATTGTGCGTATATAGTTCTATTTATCTGAGAATCAAGACGTTTGTCTTGTACCTGAAGAATAGAGTATCATCAAGCTCCAAAATTCAGGGCCATCATTTTGGATCAGGAGAAGAAAAAAGGTAAAATTAGTTCTGATCTTGAGCACAACACTTGGATTGTTAGAGCCTCTACATCAACATAAACTAATTATGTCAGGTTTTTGTGTTAAGGACAGAAGATGTACCATCATCACCAACATCAAGGAAAGAACATCCACTCTTCTTCAAGAATGTCCACTCCTCCCGAGAGACATTTATTCCTGCAAGGTGGGAACAGTCCTGGAGATTCTGGACTTGTCCTCTCAACTGATGCTAAGCCTAGACTTAAATGGACCCCAGATCTACACGAGCGTTTCATAGAAGCAGTAAATCAGCTAGGAGGAGCAGACAGTGAGTGTATATAACAACCTACGGAGAATGAGACGAGAGTAATTACAGATGATCAAACTTCCGCTAATTTCATATCATTCTTTCAATGCAGAGGCTACTCCAAAAACCGTGATGAAACTTATGGGGATTCCAGGACTCACCTTATACCACCTCAAAAGCCATCTTCAGGTGAATATCTATATTATCCAACGTCACTTATGAAAGTTTTCTTATTCCAGTACAGAAACAGAAATGTCCTACCCTCGTCTTTCGTTTAGGATTAATCGTAGAACCAATCCTGATATTTTTACGGCTTAATTTGTAAAAGAATTCCCAGGTTATTACTTTCGGCGCATGTCATCTTTAGATTTTATGTAGGATTAATTCCCAATAATGATAGGGTTATTATTGTTATTATTATTTAACCATTGATCAGTTTATATAAATTACTAAAATTAGCATGTTCAGTTTTTCCCTTTTTTAAGTTTATTTTAAATTTTTGTGGAATTTTGGGTCTCTTCTATTTTGTTTTTTTAAATATTTCTTTTTGTTTTCAAAAACTTATTTCATCTTTAAATATTTCGTGAGATTGGATGAGAGTTTGAATATGGTCCACTATAAAAAAAAAAAAAAATTTTATGTGTGTCTAATATTTTATGCATTTTTTAAAAATAATTACATGACGGTTGCTTAATTCACAATTGAAAATATATTTTCTCTATTTATGTTGGATCATAGATATGCCACTATTCAAACAAATTTACCACAAGGACTCGTAACTTTCAAAAGACTCATAAATTTTATGTCAACTAAAAAAAAAAAAAAAGATTCTTGAACATTTTCTCCGTTTCTTTACGCCCAAACATGTATTACAAAAAATTTGTGGTTTGAGCCTCCACGTGTCCTTCTTGACTTGGTAGGAGAAGAATGAAGCGTGCAAATGAAATCTACACAAAACACTTCATTTAATTTGGGGTTTCCAAATGCTAAGGGATGGGGTTTTTATACCCCCAACACATATTGAAAATGCTAACTCTGCCTTGTTGCTAGCAGAAGTACAGACTCAGTAAAAATTTGCATGGACAGGCTAATAGTGGGGCCAACAAAACAGGTAAGAGGACTATCTCATATGATTCTGTCTAAACACTTCCAAGTATTTATTTACAAGCAATTTCCTACGAAGCATTTGAGGTGGAACAAAATCCGATTCGTTGCATGTAGGTATGGCTGGACTGGGGTGTGACAGAGTATCTGAAGCAAACGGAACAATTTCGAACAATTTCAGTATTGGACCCCAGACAAACAAGTAGGAACACAATAGCATCTCACGCTCTTTATGTTCAGTTATCCATAAATCTATTGTTTTAAATCAGCTTGACTATTCAAATTCACTTTAACAACTAAAACTTTGGATTCCAGAAACTTGCATATAAGTGAAGCACTGCAGATGCAAATTGAAGTGCAGAGAAGATTACACGAGCAGCTTGAGGTATATAAGGGCATTTTGTTGTTAAGAATTATATAGCAAAATTCTGATAATCTGTTTGGAATAAAACCAGGTGCAGCGACACTTGCAGCTCCGGATAGAGGCTCAAGGAAAATACCTGCAGGCAGTGTTGGAAAAAGCCCAGGAGACACTCGGAAGACAGAACATAGGTAGCGTGGGACTTGAAGCTGCCAAAATGCAACTCTCTGAACTGGTGTCCAAAGTATCCAATCAATGTCTAAATTCTGCATTTTCAGAGCTAAAAGAGCTGCAGGGGTTGTGCCCCCAGCAAGCCCTAGCAACCCAGCCCACTGATTGTTCAATGGATAGCTGTCTGACTTCCTGTGAAGGGTCTCAAAAGGATCAAGAAATACATAACAGGGGGATGGGGATGGGGATGAGACCTTATTCTGTAAGTGCATTCTTGGACCAAAAAGAGATGTCCGAGGGCCACGTGATGCTAAAAGATGCAGAAAGAAGAATGTTCCCCGTTGATAGAAGCTCCAACGATTTGTCCATGAGAATAGGGCTTCAAGGAGAAAAGGGGAGCTGTTCTGGAGGAAGATTTAAAGGAAGGGACTTGGAAGACAATTTTCTAGACCGAATCAACAACAAGGCAGACTCAAGTAAACCAGAAAATGAGAAAATTTCCCAAGGATACAGAGTGCCTTACTTTGCAGCCAAACTGGACCTAAATGCCCGTGATGAGAATGATGCTGCTGCTGCTGGAAGTTGCAAGCAATTCGACTTGAATGGTTTCGGCTGGAGCTGAGAGCCAAAGGGATTAAAGGAAGTGATACGTAAAAGAGGTTAGGTTAGTCATTAGATTTGCATCAGAAGGGAATGGTCAGAAAGATACCTGCCGCTCTCCTATTCTTGCCAGATTGCCATGAGCAACCGATGGGAGAAATCGGAATAAGTTGCACTGCCAATTTAGTAGCTCCTGTAAAATTTACTTTTAATATCTCTTACATGAATGGGAGTTCAACGATTACAAGCAGCATGCCTTCATTTTTCCGTGTTCAAGATGTTCCGAGCTTCACCACTGTAATTTACGAGGACCGTGCTAAACGGACGAGAGACTGACCAAATTTGAATATAAAGAGTTATCTAATCATTATAAATATCTTAATTTTTCATATAAAATATATAAATAATTTAATTTTAATAATTTATAAAATAATATTAATATTAAAAAATAATATCTTATTAATATTTTATTCAACATTCAACTTTCATCTTAATTTACCATCCAAACTATATTTTAATAAAAAAAATATATAAACTATAATTGTAAACGAAAACGATGTAGTGCAGTCCGATCCGATCAATTTTCATAAAAAATTTACCCCCTTATGATATGTTGTCACATCAGATATTTCACAAAATAGACATTAGACACACCTATACCGAATCACAATCCAATCAAAACTCTAGACACAAAACTTTTGTTGCATCGCACTCGAATCTAGGGGTGTAACCATTTCAGTTCAATCCAATTTTAAATAAAATTAATAACCAAATCAGTATTATTGATTTTGTATTTTTTTAAATTAATTACACCTCGATTATCTCTCAAAATCGGTAGTATCGATTTTATCGGTTTCGATCTGATTTTTTTGGTTTTAATAAAATATAAATTTATAAAAACCAAATCTTTTTTTTTTAATCTAGTTTGAAAATTTTGTTTTAGTAACAAAATTGTTATTCATTACAAAAATATATTTTAGTAAAAAAAAACTGTTATATAAAGAAATTGCATTAAAAAAACTGTTATAAAATAAAAACTATTCTATAAAAAAATTGTTCTATAAAAAAATTATGTTTTAGTAAAAAAAATGTTATATAAAAAGATCTGAATTAAAAAAATTGCTATAAAATTATAAAAAATTACATTATCTTATATCTAATTATAATTTAGATTATTATATATTATATAATAATACTACAAAAATAAATGTAAATAAAACTAATCCAATTTGGTCCGATGTGATCTTAAAATAGTTGGAGTCAAATTGGACCGATTCTATTCGATTTTTCAATTTATGAATTCGGTACTGTATCAGACCGGTCCAAAACCATAATGTTCAATCCAGCTCATCCCGATTTGGGTTGATTTTCCATTTTTTCGAGTTAAATTTACATCCTTACCCGAGCCTCCCTTCTACAAAAAATTAAAAATAAGTTTACTAAAAATGGAGTTTTACGTTAGGCAACCAAAGACTTGCATGTAATTTGATGCCAAAAGTTAATTTATATGCAATTATTCAACAACGATTCTAAAATTCCACAAGCCCTAAATTTAATCCCCCTTCAACTTCGACCCTCTTCTTACTTGGCTACATAACTTTCTAAATGGACCCAACCGTCGTTTTGTTGGCCCCAATGCGAGAGGGTGCGACCAATGAACTGGCAACCAATGGTATTTTAATGACAAGAGATGGGCGAGAGGGTTTGGAGCTTGGAGTCTCTACAGAAATTGGAAGAAATAATATAGGCTTCAGATAGAATCATAAGGTTCATCTTCAACTTTGATTTTCGAAAGGAATATTTTTTTTTTTTCACTTAAAATCCGAAACGCAACTCGAAATGATGAAATCTTCCCACTCATTTTAACCCATTCAGATTTGGGTTTGGGATTGGTGCTTGGGTCTGTCCGTTGCGGTCTGGGAGTCGAGCTCCGTCCGTCGTGACTCAGGGGATCAAGGTCCGTCACGGCCACAAATTTTAATCCATCAAGATGTGGTTCGAGATGGGTGCTTTGGTCCGTCCGTCACAGTTTTGGGTTTTGAGCTTGTCCTTCGTCCAAGGCACCCCTAAATATACTCATAGCTAACAACAAAAACCAATATAAAAAAATTCAGAAAGAAAGATCCAAAAAGAAAAATATAAACTCGATTAAAGCCACACACAAAACAAATGAGGTCAACAAACTCAATTTGCTCTTGGGCGTCAGACAAGCTCTTACGTTCTTTGGCTGATGATAATCCAAATTTGTAGATTTCGAGGAGATCCTCGGAATGTATGCAGTGCGTTCTAGCATGAATTGCCTTGTGATGTGTACGTGACAATCTCTTATTGGGAACTGTTTATTAGAGATAATAAGCTGGATTAGGCAGGAGATTTTCTTAGTTGTAAATGCACTTTATTACTTTTTTTTTAAATAATTTTTTATAAATTTTTAAATATTAAAAAATACATATTAATTCACTATAGTCATTCCATTAACTTTAATTAAAATTAAAAAAATAATAGAAAACTCGATCAAACACTTATATCAATCATTATATCGTTCCAATTATCATTTTCCAATTTATAAATCTAAATCCATCGTGTTCTATATATTGAATACCGCTCTATTTTCTCCTTGATGCTCGTTGATGTTGCCAAAGGAAAATGATAATGAACTCGCTCATTCATCTCATTTAGTGCTCCTGTTTGTCGTGGAGCGGCCACCTAGTAAATTCCATTATTACTTTTCTGGGGACGGCAAGTTAGTAGGCTATACTTTTTCTAATTTATGAACCTAAACAACATAGTTAAAGATCAATACAAATGAAAACCACTCCTCTCTCTCGCGCGCGAAATCAACGTCTACAATGACTCCATCGTAAGCCCCACTAGCTAATCATCACGTCTCCCTCAGGTGCTTCTTTCTCAAGTTTTTGAACTTTTTTTTCTTTTTGGTTTCTGAATATGTTATTTAGAATGAGAGACATCTCTGAGCGAATATTTTATCACAACCATCTCCTAAACCATATCCACGTAAGCCTCCTAAATGTTCTGATTATGATCCTCTTTTCTTGAAGATATTATTCCCTTGTGCGTCGAGTTAATTGTGGGATACCTTTTATTGAGTATCAGAATAAATTAAAAGATCAGTCAAGTATAGTAACAAATTAAAAGATCAAGTAACTTTGAATGCAGTTGTGACTATACTGGTTAATATAAAACTCAAACACAAAACAGAGAAGCCCAAGAAAGTGTGAGCAAGATGGAGGAGTAGTGCAGAGTAGGGAAGGGGATGGGTCGAAGATGGAGAGAAAGGAGATGGACAGGTCTAACAAGTTATAATTTTTTTTTTTATGAATACCATGTGTCCACTCCAAGTCAAGCGAGACCATTAAATGAGACTAATGAACAAGTTCCATAGCATTACCTACTGCCGAGACTTGACAAAACTAGAATGTGAAAAATGAAAGAAAATGTAAAATCAGGAATTAAATTCTATCCAAATAGCAATAAGGGGAAAAAATAGATGAAAGAATAAATAGAACTAGACTTATTGAATTGTGATATCCCACTAAAGATATGTGGTGTATAGGATCTCATGTTGTTTAGGAAGAAGAGACTATTGTTATTTATAAGGTTCTAATGAGGTTCCAATTGTATAATTGATTAATCATTTTGAAGTATAGGTTATATAATTTGGACCTTCCATTGGGGCAGTACAAATTGTATCATAACATATTCCAACAAAAAATGTAGAACTTGAGTCGTGACACCTACTACAAATAGACCCAACGAAAGTGTAGGACATTTAAGGAGGGTAAATTGTGATATCTTGATAAGGATTAATGGTGTATAAGATCCAACATTACTTGTGAATGAGAAATTATTACTTTTTATAAGATTCTAATGAGTCTCAAATTACATAATTGACTAGTCTTTTTAGAATATAAACTATGTGATTTGGATCTTATATTAAAACATTACAAATAGTATCATAATTAATTTTGCTCGTGGAAAATAATAAAAAATATAATTAAATTTTTATGAAAATATCAATAACAAAAAAAGTTAAGAAAGCACACAAATTTATTCAAGATTCTTATAATTTAGTTTTACTTATTTTCTTTATGGGTAGCGCTTCCAGTCGGACAGGTGTAGTATTTATTTTTACACTAGCCATTCAACAGTTGCCCAATAGGAATCTCATGAAAATCCTCCTTATCCTTACATGCATTTAATAGAAAGTGTTATGAAACTTAAAGAAAGGAACTACTATTGCAAAAGAGAAATAAGAAATTCTCTCTGAAACTCTTAAAAACTGAAACTTTCTTTCTCTCTCTATTTTTTCTTATGAAATTCATTACAACTGAAGCCTCTATTTATAGGCTTTGAAATTACTATGCAAGTTACTATGTAAGTCACTATGCAAGTCACCATGCGGAATTTAAAATAATAGTGGTGGGGTCATTCACATAATTTAGTGGTGGGACAGGGGCGGCTGATAAATTTCGTTCGTTCATTTCACTCCCCCTTGAATGACCGCCAATAAGGAATCTGCCTCGTTAAAACATTGCCAAGTAAAAACCCAGTGGGAAGAAAAACCAATGGCGAAGGAAAAAGAGTACAGTCTTCTTATGTATCCACAAGTGCTTTAAGATTGCCTCATTAAAACCTTGCAGAGGAAAACCCAGTGGGACAAAACCTCAGCGAAGGAAAAAGAGTACAATCAGCACATTTACTCCCCCTGAAAAGTGCATGACAAAAGATCTTTGAGTTTTCGCATTCCAATGTTATGCACAATCTTCTTGAATGTAGAAGTTGGTAACGCCTTTGTGAATAAATCTGCCAGATTATCACTAGATCGTATCTGCTTGACATCAATTTCACCTTTTTCTTGAAGTTCATGAGTAAAAAAGAATTTCGGTGAAATATATTTAGTTCTGTCACCTTTGATATATCCTGCTCTGATTTGAGTGATACAAGCAGTATTATCTTCATATAAGATTGTTGGGCTATTATTGATCATGGGAAGTCCACACTTTTCCTGGATATGTTGAATAACTGATCTCAACCAAATACACTCTCGACTTGCTTCATGAATAGCAATGATCTCTGAATGATTTGAAGAGGTAGCAGATAGTGTCTACTTAACAGATCTCCATGATATGACAGTATCTCCATAAGTAAATAAATATCCAGTTTGAGATCTACCTCTGTGTGGGTCTGAAGATAACCTGCATTTGCATACCCAATCAATTCTGGACTTGAACCACGTTGATAAAATAATCCCATATCAACCGTACCATGAAGGTAACGAAGGACATGTTTAATGCCATTCCAATGCCTTCGAATTGGTGCAGAACTATATCTTGCAAGCAGATTAACTGAGAATGTAATATCTGGTCGAGTGCAATTTTCAAGATACATCAAAGCTCCAATTGTACTGATATATGGTACTTCAGGACCAAGAATTTCTTCATCGTCATCACAAGGACAGAATGGATCTTTCTTCACATCAAGTGTTCGAACAATCATTGGAGTACTCAGGGGATGAAATTTGTCCATATAAAAATGCTTTAGGACTTTCTCAGTATACATGGACTGATGAATAAAAATTCCATTTGGTAAGTGCTCAAACTGCAGGCCGAGACAAAATTTTGTTTTGCCAAGATCTTTCATTTCAAATCCATTCTTTAAATATATAGCGGTTTTTGAGATCTCTTCAGGAGTTCCCACAATATTTAAATCATCAACATAAACCGCAATAATGACAAATCCGGATTCTGATTTCTTAATAAAAACACATGGGCATAAAAGATTATTCTCAAATCCTTCTTTCAATAGATATTCGCTTAAGCGATTATACCACATGCGTCCGGATTGCTTCAACCCATATAAAGATTTTTGTAGTCTGATTGAGTACATATTTCTAGATGTACTTGTAGATGCTTCAGGCATCTTATATCCTTCAGGGATTTTCATATATATGTCATGGTCTAAGGATCCATATAAATATGCAGTGACCACATCCATCAACCGCATTTCTAATCCTTTTGTAACAACGAGACTAATCAAAAATCTAAATGTGATTGCATCCATAACGGGAGAGTATGTTTCTTCATAATCAATCCCGGGTTTCTGCAGGAAACCTTGTGCGACAAGCCGTGTTTTGTATCGCACAATTTCATTTTTCTCATTACGTTTTCGTACAAATACCCACTTATATCCAACAGGCATTACACCCTTTGGTGTTTGGACAACAGGTCCAAATACTTCTCGTTTTGCTAGCGAATTTAATTCAGCTTCAATAGCTGTTTTCCATTTTGGCCAATCATTTCTACGTCGACATTCTTCGACGCTTTTTGGCTCACTTTCTTCATTACTTCTGGTAATATCAAGGGCCATTTTATATGAAAATATGTTGTCGACAACAGTTTTATTTCTATCCAGAATTTCTCCAGTTTTCATGAAATGTATTGAGATCTCATTATTTTCAGGTACCTGTTCCTCTTCAGGGGAAAACATTTCATGACACACCTCTTCAGGAGGTCCCTTTTTAGGAGATTTATACTCTTCAAGAGTTTCCTCTTCAGGAGGTTCTGGAATAGAAGATTTAAGCTCTTTAGGAGCACCAATTATATTTGTGGCCTGTATTGTGGGTACGTGTTTTTCAGGAACACCAAATTCATTTTGTATTCTTTTCCTTCTGGGAATTTTGTCTTTTGCACCAATAGGTCTTCCACGCTTCAGGCGTATTTTAGATTCACCTATTGCTGCTTTGACAATTTGTCTTTCAGGGACTTCAATCCTTGCTGGAGTATTAACAGTAGGAATATAAGATTTTACTACACCTTTAGTGTCAGTAAATACATCCGGTAACTGATTTGCAACATTTTGCAAATGAATAATTCTTTGAACTTCCCGTTTACATTCATTTGTAGGAGGATCAAAATGAGACAGGGTCTTATTATCCCAAGTAATATCTTGTCGTGCTTCAGGCACCGACTTTTCTTTACCCATTAACGAAAAATTTGATTCGTCAAAATGACAATTCTCAAAACGTGCTTTAAACATATCCCCTGTAAGGGGTTCAAGGTATCTAATAATGGATGGAGAATCAAAACCAACATATATCCCAAGTCTACGTTGAGGGCCCATTTTTGTACGTTGTGGAGGTGCAATTGGAACATATACAGCACATCCAAAAGTACGAAGATGAGAAATATTTGGTTGTTGACCAAATGCAAGCTGTAATGGAGAATATTTATGATATGCAGATGGTCTAATGCGAATTAGAGATGCTGCATGAAGTATAGCATGTCCCAAAACAGAAATAAGTAGTTTTGATTTCATAAGTAAAGGTCTAGCGATTAGTTGAAGTTTTTTGATCAAAGACTCAGCTAAACCGTTTTGTGTGTGTGTATGGGCAACAGGATGTTCAACATCTATTCCTATTGACATGCAATAATCATCAAAAACTTGAGATGAAAATTCACCTGCATTATCCAATCGAATGGTCTTAATTGGATACTCAGGAAATTGTGCTCGTAGTTTAATTATCTGAGCAAGAAGTCTAGCAAATGCAACATTTCTAGTGGAAAGAAGACAAACATGTGACCATCGACTAGATGCATCAATTAGAACCATAAAATATCTAAATGATCCATTTGATGGATGAATAGGCCCACATATATCTCCGTGAATCCTTTGTAAAAAGGATGGAGATTCAACAATAACTTTTGAGAGAGATGGTCTAATAATTAACTTATCTTGAGAACATGCAAAGCACGGAGATTCATTGGGTAGAAATATCTTTTGATTCTTTAAAGGATGCCCATACGAATTTTCAATAATTCGTCTCATCATTATAGAACTTGGATGTCCAAGGCAATCATGCCAAGTCATAAATACTTTAGGGTCAATGCACTTCTGGTGCATTACCACATATGATTCAATTGTTCTCATTTTTGTATAATACAGTCATGTTCATAGAGCAGACAGTTTTTCTAATACGAGCTTCTAGCCCGATACTGTTTTAGTAATAAGAAGATGCTCTTTACTGCTTTCATTGGTCGTTTCAATATGGTAATCATTACGACGTATATCTTTGAAACTCAATAAATTTCTTCTGGATTGTGAAGAGAATAGAGCATCATCAATACAAAATTTGGTGCCATTAGGCAACACAATATAAGCTCTTCCGGAGCCCTCAATTAAATCCGATGAACCTGATATGGTATGGACATAGGCTTTACTTAGTGTTAGATTTTGAAAATATTTCTTTTCTTTGAGAATTGTGTGAGTTGTAGCACTGTTAGCCAGACATATATCTTTATCATTCAACTCAGAGATAAAAAGCTCATCAATGTGATCCATGATTTTACAAAATATACAAAACTTTTATTACTGATAGAAAGAAAATATATTAATTGAGTGGAACACTTCCATCTCCAATTAAGTGTTCAATACTACCATCAGGATGATTAAAGAAATCAGATATATCAAGATGAGTAACGTCTACATTTATTGAATCTAATATATCATCTGATGGTTCTACTAAATTTGTTTCATGCACTTTATTCTTTCCTTTAATAGAAGCTTGATATAAATTAGCTATGTGCCTGGCCGTACGACAGGTACGTGATCAATGTCCAGTCATTCCACATCTATGGCACACCTCTTCACTTTTCTTTGAATAATTATTCTGAGGATTTTTACCCCTCTCTGAATTGTACCACTTCTGGTGATATGGTATATTATAATCCCTTTTAATGTTGTCATTCCTGGGACCAACATTTCTATAATTTCTCCTACCACGTCCACGCCTCCGATTTCTTCTAAAGGACGCACCATTCACTTCTGGGAATGATGCAAACCTGTTACCATTCACTTCAGGGAATGATATTGAGCCAGTAGGGAGTGACTGGTGGATTTCTAATAAGAGCTCATTATTCTGCTCAGCTACTAGAAGACATGATATAAGTTCAGAATATTTCTTGAACTTTCTCTCTCGATACTGCTGCTGCAGGAGCACATTCGAGACATGAAATGTAGTAAAAGTCTTCTCTAACATATCTTCATCGGTGATTTTCTCACTGCATAATTTTAATACTGAGCTTATTTTAAAAAGTGCAGAATTATACTCACTAACACTTTTAAAATCTTGCAACCTCAGGTGCATCCATTGAGAACGAGCTCTTGGGAGGATGACAGTCTTCTGGTGTTCATACCTCTCCCTTAAATTGTTCCACAAAATATAGGGATCTTTTACTGTGAGATATTCAGTTTTCAATTCTTCATGAAGATGGTGGCGAAGGAAAATCATTGCTTTAGCACGTTCCTGCAGGGATGCTTGATTTCCTTCTTTAATAGTTTCTCCCAGGTTCATTGCATCAAGATGTATTTCAGCATCAAGTATCCAGGATAAATAATTTTTCCCAGATATATCAAGAGCAACAAATTCCAATTTTGTAAGATTTGTCATTTTCTACACATATAAATAATAAATGTGTATCTCAGAAAATATATTTATAAATTCACACAGATAATCATCATAAAATATATCAAAGATTTCAAATAATATATTGAAAAACTTACAGAGGAACAAGGCCACTAGTTTTAGAATTGGTAGAACCGTCGTGTTGATAACGTGTTATGAAACTTAAAGAAAGGAACTACTATTGCAAAAGAGAAATAAGAAATTCTCTCTAAAACTCTTAAAAACTGAAACTTTCTTTCTCTCTCTATTTTTTCTTATAAAATTCATTACAACTGAAACCCCTATTTATAGGTTTTGAAATTACTATGCAAGTTACTATGCAAATTACTATACAAGTCACTATGCGAAATTTAAAATAATAGTGATAAGGTCATTCACATAATTTAGTAGTGGGACAGGGACGACTGATAAATTTCGTTCGTTCATTTCAAAAAGTTACTCATCTCCCTCTCCCTTCCTCATGTTCCAATTTCTTTCTCCCCCTCTTTTTTTTTTCTCTCTCTCTCTCTCCCTCCTATATCACTGCACAGTAGATATAAATAACTTTCCCAAGGAAAAAGATGACAACCCAACACCATATTTCCCGCATTCATGTCATATTTCCTGTTATCACACTCTGTAACTATGTTGTACAGCTACAAATAATTTTATTTTTACTTCTGTCGTTATCACTCTTTGGTAAATTGAAGAAAGAATTTACTGTTTATTGTTTTTCAATTATTTATGATGTTGAAAGTATGAGTGGGCTGAAACAAAAATAAAATCCAAATGCTTGATTCTAGATGAAGAAATGGAGAATAACCATTCGTTTGGCAAATTGAGTGAATTTATTTTTAGGACCTCGATTGCAAATGGGGGAGAACTTTTTTTTTGGGTTGGGGGGGGGGGGGTGATTAAGCTTGATTACAGATGGGGGAGGGACTTTATAGGGCTTCGGCGTTGCAGATGAGGGGAGGGGGAGGGAGAAATGAGAGAGATATGGGTTCATTTAAGGTGTAAGCAAGTGTAAATGAGATTTATAGGGGCCTCTTACGTGGCAGTTGCTGATTAGTTGTAAAAGCAAATAACCTACTCATTCAATCTTTAGATTTTTCTTTTCTTTATATTTCACGGTTGATTTGTCTACAATCATAATGTCTTCATTTACATCAATTTGTTTTATTGGAAAAGTAAAATAAATTTAGTCCTGTTTAAATTGTAAGCCGGTCTCATCTCATTCCATCATATGTTAATATTTAAATACAAAAAAATACAAAAAAAATTAATTATAAATTTATTAAATTTCAAAATAATTAAAAAAAATCAACCTTTTCAAATCTTAAAATACAAATTATATTAAAAAATTATATTTTTAACTATATTTAAATTTATAATATTTTTATCCAACTTTTTTCTCTCATTTTCCAAAATATCGTAAGATATTTTAACTCAACTTATTTTACTACTATTTACAAATTTATTATCTTATCTCATTATCCCAACAAGACTTGAGAGTTTGTTTGAAAATATATCTCATCTCAAAATTCTCATTTCATCTCATCCTATTTCATTTCCAAATATAATTCAAATACAAATATTTTCAAACTAATTATTACAATACTTCCAAACTTTCAAACAAAAAATAAAAAATAATTCAACTTTTTTAAATTATTAAATAAAAATAAAAAATATTATATAAAAAATATTTTTTAACTTTATAATATTTTTTATTCAATTTGTTCTCTTTATTTTTTCAAAATTTTAAAAATACTCAACTCAAATTATGTCACTACTATTCACAAACTATTTTATTATTCATAAAACTCTCATATCATCTTACTCCCTAAACGAGCCCTTAAAATGAGTGGGAGCATAATCTATCAAATTTAGACAGCACCAATATATATATTTAGTACGAGTTATGTTACTCATTTGCTGATGATACTCATCATCTTTTTATTATCATCATATTTTTATCATTTGCTAATGATGTTTTACTTTTCTATAAGGCTACATTCCAAGACAACGTCAACATTACTCGAGTTCTTGATGTATATGAAAAATCCTCGGGTCAGGAAGCAAATAAAGATAAGATAATTATGGTATTCAGTCACAATGTGTAATCAGGAATCAAATCTGAAATCCAGACTTTTTGGGGAGTTTATTGCAATCAAAACTGTGATAAATACCTTGGCTTGCCACCAATGATAGGAAGAGCTAAGACAAAAGCCTTTTTTAAAATCAAGCATAAAGTATGGAAGAAATTGCAGGAATGAAAAGAATAATTGCTCTCTTAAAGGGATAGAGAAATTTTAATTAAAACAGTGTCTTTGTCTATTTCCACATTTTACATAAGTTATTTTAAGTTACCCATAACTCTTTGCATGGAACTTTGAAAATATTTTGGTGGGATAAAGAAAAATTATATGACAAAATTTTGGTAGGATCAAGAAAAAAGGAAAAAAAATTAGATGGGTGAGTTGGAGGAGTACGTGTGAACCTAAGATAAAGAGTGGTTTGAGATTTAAAGATCTCAAAACCTTCAATATGGCCATTTTAGCAAAGCAAAGATTGCGTATTATGCATAAGAATACCTCTTTGCTTCACCAAGTGTATAAAGCAAGATATTTCCCCATGTTAATTTCAAAGTTTCGAAATTGGGCTACAATTCCTCTTTTGCTTGGATGAAAAATTGGGAAGCAAATGCTCCACTATTGAATGGTGCAAATGGCGGGTTGGCAATGGAAAATCTATAAACATATGGTTGGATTTATGGCTAGTAAATCAGATTTCTGTCCCAGAATCCCCTCTAACTACTTCAGGCCCCAAATTGAAAACAATGGACCAACTACTTAATGAAGAAGGCTTTTATTGGAATGTTGAAGCTCTTTGTCATATGTTGCCTCCTACAGTAATGACTGATGCCTTTAGAATCACCTTAAGTACAAGGGGCAGAGAAGATGTTTTGATCTGGGGTGCTAAAAGTAGTGGGGTGTATAGTGTAAAAAGTGCCTATCATTTATTTTACTCTCTTCAACACCCTCCTATCTCTAGTGAATGCTCAGCTTCTCAACTTCAACAATTTATTTGAAAGAAAATTTGAAAATTGCATATTCCTCACAGAGTTTGTGTCTTTGCCTGGAAGGTACTCTTCAATGGCCTTCCAACTCTAAAAAGCTTGATGAAAATAAATGTTGTTGATGATGCCATATGCAAGTTGTGTCATTCTGAAGTAGAAGATTTCTCTCATGCTTTGGTCTTTTTCCCTACACTAAAATCTCTATGGTAGAAAGTATTTGATAGGTTGCATATGGATGGTGAATAGCAATACCTCATGCTTCTAGTTCAAAAGTTACAATTTGGGAATTAATGGAGCTCTGGACATGTTCTTTTTGATTGCTTGGTCATTTTGGTTTCGCAAGAACCAATTCATGTATGAAGGGATCTTGCAACAACCTGAACTTGCATTGAAATATGCCATGTCCTTACGTATAGATCACTTGGTAGTAAATATGACACCTTCCATAGATCTCAAATCTCGGTTTAAATGGAAACTCCCACCCCATAATGTATTGAAGTTAAACACGAAAGGTGTTATTTTTGTAGGTCAATCTGTGTTAGGTGTTGGTCTCGTTATCCGATATGAACTTGGAAAAATTATTATGGCAACAAGTGGCAAAGAAGCCGAAGTTTCGAATCCTTTGGACAATAAATTACTTGCAATTTTGAGATGTATGCGGTTATGCAACACTTTAGGAATTTCAAATTTAATTGTGGAATCAAATTCTCTTCTTAGTGTCCAAGCTCTCTTGGGTTCAACCCAATCATTCTCAATGCAAGGCAACCTACTCAATGACATTAAGGATTTGATAAGTCAAACGTCTCTTGTATCTATTGTTCGTGTTAGTAGAGTTGCTAATTATACTGTTGATGCTTTAGCTAAACATGAATGGTTTCTAAAGGATCTAACAATTTGGTGGGAGTCTGCTCCTCCTTTGATTTCTCAAATTTTCAATAGTCTACTCCTCATTTGATTCCTCAATTTGTCGATTTTGAATCTATGTTGTAATTCTGGTGTAAAAACTAGTTGTTTATGATTGAATGAAGTTTGTTCATCTATTAAAAATATAAATATAAAAATAATAATGTGATATTAAACAATTAAAAATATTTTATTATATTTTAATTATAATCTATTATTTAATACCACGCCAAATATATTTAAAGGATGACAATAAAAGATACATAGTTACAGGATTATTACTCTCTTATCATCTTTTTATTATTCTATAGTGTATTTATTTTTTTAAATTTTAATTATTTTGTTAACATCTTAATCATTAAGAACAAATTTAAAAATATATAATTTTATTAATAGTCAATTTATTAATTATTAAATAAAAAATAATTTTAAAAATTAAAATGAGCAATAATATTATCATTATCTATAAAAAATACATTACATTATATTTACTTTAATTTTTATTCTTTTTAAATTAATTAAATTTCTTATTCATCATAAAACGACAAAAATTATGCATGAGGTACACTATTAAAATGATGGTTCGAATTTTTGTTTTGATGAATATATAATGAATAAGGTTGTAAATGAATCAGGTTACTCGACAGCCTACTCAGTACTTATTTGGTTAAACTTGAATTAAATTTGACTTGTGAAAAAAAAGTTTGTTCGTGAAAGTAGATACCCGCTCAATTAATAAATGACACATACCCGACAAAATTCGGCTCGACTCAACTAAAATTCGCTCGTTTATGCTTGAGTTGACTCGATAAAATTTATTTATATATTAATAAATACATACACATATATGTTATATATGTATTGCTAATAATATAACTATAAAATCTTTATAATTAAATATGTAATTTTATTATTTATATTTATATGATGAATATATTTCATAGTTATATTTTATAATTTGTATAATAATTAGTTTATAAAATTTAATAATTTAATATATTAATATGTGAGAAGTATGTAAAATTTGTATATGTTATTATATTATGTGTTTTTATTTATAATATATATAAGCATATAACATATTATTATAACAAATATATATCAACTAGTTAGATGTTAAATATTTTTTTTATTAATTTTTTTTAAAATTTATTCAAAAAATTTAAAAAAAGTTGAGCTCAAATTTGACTCGACTCCAATTCATTTGTGGGATGAATTCGAACTCGAATTTATTTGTGGGATGAATTCGAACTCGAATTTTAATTTAAATAAAATATTTGATTTATCAAATTGAATTTAAATAAAAAATAAATAATAATTTAAATTCAAACTCGAATATTTTGAATGAAATTTAAATTTAATAACACGACCCATATACGGCCTTTTTAATAATAAAAATAGTGGCGCATTCGTCAAGAGGAGGCCCAGACCCAGTTTATAGCTAATTCCATCTTTCCTCCCGTCCCATCTCCGTCATTGTGCTCCACAGCAAAGCACGAAATCCCTAATCGGGGTTGTAAAAAAGGACCAAAATCTACCTGCACAATCCAACTACTCTATTCTCTCTCCCTTGATATAACAACCTTTGATGATAAGTTGGCTTGGATTCCACAATGGGAGCGAGCCGTAAGCTTCAGGGAGAGATCGATCGGGTTCTCAAGAAGGTCCAAGAAGGCGTTGATGTTTTCGACGGTATCTGGAACAAGGTCGTCTCCTTCGATACTCATTACTTTTTCTACGCCTTTTGTCTTTACAGAGGAAATCAGAATTTGAATTTAAATTTGAAATTTGGTGGCAACCTTGTTGATTAATGAATGCTGTTCATTCTTTTTCCATTTTCAGGTTTATGATACGGACAATGCGAATCAGAAAGAGAAGTTCGAGGCGGACTTGAAGAAGGAGATCAAGAAGCTTCAGAGGTACAGGGACCAAATCAAGACCTGGATTCAGTCCAGCGAGATCAAGGACAAGAAGGTCAGTATCTATTTGCTTGCAACTTATTCGAAACACGACGTGGTTTTTTGCATTTCGAAAAGACAAAGCGTTGTATATATTGCTATTTTTGTTGTAAATTTACGTTCTTCTAATAATTTGTTCACATGTATAGCCCAAAACACCCCAGGGATTAGTTGAGACTTGAGATGCTGTTCCCCGACACCCTGTGCGAATAATTAAAAAAAGAGCCCAAAAGTTGTAATTTTGTCTCTTTTATTTGAAATGGATCTTTTTTAATGGTGATTTGGTGTATTCGGAAGGAGAGACGTTAGAGTTGTTGATGGCATGCATGGAAAATTGTTTTCCTATCGTAGTATTGGCATATTTTTCTTATGATTTTGGGTGTTGGTCGCCAATGGGTTCAAGCGGGTTCTGATTTCCATTGTTACAAGGTTCTTCATTTATATTTGTGGCTATAGTCCTTTTTCCAGAGTGCCCGGATGGGTTTCCACTCGCCTAGGTGTTCCTAGTGTAGTAATTATATTTTTGATGAGGTGCATGTATTAAGATTTAAAATGGTGTTACTCTCACATACAAGAAATATAAAAGAGATCTACCTAACTAGCAAAAGGAAAAGTGCTAAAAGTTATTGAAAAGTATAACTTTATAAGTAGCATTATTTTGGGCTACAATCCAATGAGAGTGGGTATTAAGAAAGAAAGACTCGAGCTCCAGCATTGAGTTCTCACAATCCTCAAACAATGATTATTTCTTTCCTTTCAAAGACAACGCAATAAGCATGACATGGTCGCCCTCCAAATTTGGTTTTTGTTGGACAAAATTTTAGTTTTACTATTCACAAAAATACTTTTATTACATTTTTCTACTTTTGTCTCCCCAATTTTGATCAAATATGACCAAATGTTTTTAATAAATGTGTAAATTTGTACTTTTTGAATGATAGCTGGCTGTAAACAATCCGATGAGAATGCTCTAACTAGGGGGATTTGAGTATAAATAATGTGATGTTTACTTCCCATAATCAACTTTGACCAACATTGTTTTGTTTTTTGTCCCTTGTCTCAGTATTTATTTTGTTGGAATTACTTTGAAATTTGATTCTTTAATTATTTCTGTCTCTATGGTAAACTATGATATTTTGATTTTCTTGATTTTGAAGATGACAATTAATTCTTTTCTCTTGGCACATGTTGACGTAGGTTAGTGCCTCTTATGAGCAGGCTCTGGTGGATGCTCGTAAACTTATTGAGCGTGAAATGGAAAGATTTAAGATATGTGAAAAGGAGACTAAGACAAAAGCATTCTCTAAAGAAGGACTGGGCCAACAACCTAAAACTGTAAGCATTATCTTTCTTGATGCTTGCTTCATGACCGAATATTGTTTTAAATGGGAGAAGTGCTGATTGTAAAACTTTAGGCGGCCATCTAGTTTGAAAACGTTTTTGTGGTTGGTGTGATGCCAGATGTTTTTTTGATGAATAAAAAGAATATCCGCATCTTGTGGTTTGTGTGATGTTAGATATGTAGCTGCAATTACCTGTATCTTGTGGCATGAAAAAAACATTCACCTTTAACTGCTATATTGCTGACATTTTATAAGATACATGATAGTTACCCCCGTTTCTTAGAGGATGGCACACTGCATGTGCATATGTCCTCCTTTCCTCTCTTTGATAGTTGATCCATTACTTGCTTTCCACTAAAATAATCTTGGTTAGTTAAATGGTTGATGAGGCAACATTGTTCAAACAAGTTAATGATGCTTTTCTTGAAGCTGTTTTGCTTTTAGTGTTATCTTGATCATTCCAACTATTGGCAGCATGCCCTATTTGATAATTTAGAATTTTTTTATGTATGTGCCAATGTTGGTGGAAAAAGCTGGGCACAGTTAAGCACGTTGTAGCCTAGGCGCAAAGTGCAAGTATGTGTTTGATTGAAGTATATTGGGCGTGTTTAAAATTGTTGTATATGACAAAAAATCCATAAAAGAAAATAAAAAGGTTTAAAGCAAAGATGGTTATATGTCTAGGACTCTAGCCTATTAGGTTTAAACGTTGCGTTAAGGGGAAGGAAGCTGTGCAATTGGGCTTGGGCTTAGGCCCAAGTGATTTGGGGCCGAAGTTGAGTGGGAATTCTAGTGCTCCTGTTGAAGATGCTGTTGGGCTGGGCCAAGCCAAACTTCGCGCCCAAAACTCTTTGTTAGGGTTTGGAAGGAGAAATTTCGGGCTAGGCCCGAAATATCTGCGCAAGTTTTTCGTCAACCTCCCACACCCGAAGGGTGTTCGGTCAGACCCTGTTTCGGCACAAAAACTGTTGCTGGTCTCCGACGACCATCTTGGTGGGCCGATATAGTTACTTCATCGGGAGGAGGCCAAGCAATTGGAGGAAGGGAGATAGTAGCAGTTTTGGGTAGAGGGGACGACTTCGGTGGGGTGATTAGTAGGCTTTTGGTGGTGCCTTCGTTGGGGGTTCTTGCCTCAAGGAAGGAGAAGCTATCAATTGTGGGGGAGAGGGCAGAAGGAGGTCGCAAGGTGAAGAGAAACTTTTAGGAAAGGCTGGGGAAGGTGCAGGTTCAGTTGGGTGGCTCTTTTGGGCCTCCGATGGAAGTGGCAACAATGTTGTGTTCTGAAGATAAGGGAGGAATTGTAGGGGAAGGGTGGTCTGAGGTATCCACTAGGGGTTTGCAGTTAATGGTATGTGGGGAAGAGGGTAATCTGCATGAGGTGGGTAGTCTGACTCCTCTATGTGTTATGTCTTCTATTCCAGTTTCCACATCTTCGGATAGGGTGCTGAAAAAGGTGACAGAGCTTAAGAAGTGCATGGGGATCTCTTATGTTGGCTACAAAGAGCAATTTAAGGCTCTTTTAGTAGCCATCGAAGCTGGTCGGTCTTCGATGGCTAAGTCCGCCTCCAAAAAGGATAGAGAGCTGAAAATATTGGTTTGCTCTACCAACTTTTATAATAAGGAGGGTCCTTATCAAAAAACTTTTATAAGAAGAAGGGCAATGTGGGGAGGGAAAGATCGAAGGGGCGGGGGGTATAGTTTCCTTTATGAAGCCCAAAATCTTGTTGTGGAATTTAGGGGGATTAATGATGCGAATAAGTGCTTTTGCATTTGTTCCCTTTTACGTAGTTGGAAAGCTGATATTTTTTGTTTTCAAGAGACTAAGTTGAGCCAAATTGTGAGTAATATTATCCGGAGTCTTTGGTGTTGTGCGTTTGTGGGATGTAGTTTCCTAGCCTCATTGGGCGCTTCTGGAGGGGTATTGTTGATGTGAGATATGAGAGTGGTAGATTTGGTTGAGGATTAATTGGGTATTATTCAGTGGCTGTATCTTTTAAGAACATTGTGGTGGTTGTGAGATCTTGTGAGTGTGTACGAGGCTAATGTGGATAGTGATCGTAGATTGTTGTGGGAGAAGCTGGCAGGAGTGTTTCATATTTGGGATTGTCTTGGGTTGTGTATGGGGACTTTAATGTGTTATGCTTTCTTAGTGAGAGGGTGGGGCCTACTTCTTTGACACATGCCATGGAAGACTTCTCGGAGTTGATTTTTGATTTTAACTTGATTGATCTTCCTTTGGTCGGGAGGCTTCACACTTGGTCCAACAATAAAGGGGGGTCAAGACTGGACAAATTTTTATTCTTTCTTCTTGGGAGACATATTACCTGGACTTAAGCTAGAAGAGATTGCTTTGGGTATTGGGGGAGGCGTTACTTCAAATTCATAAACATGTGGCTACAAACAGGTGGATTTGAGGAGAAGGTAAGGATTTGGTGGACTTCTTACTCTTTTCATGGCACTCCTAGTTTTGTTGTGGCTAGTAAATTCAAAGCCCTTAAACTGGATTTAAAGAAGTGGAATATTGAGACTTTTAGACACACCGACGAAAAAAGAGGTCTAATGTGGAATGAGTTGAATTCCCTAGAAGTGGGGGAGGTTGATGAGGAGTCTTCGTTGAGAAAGATTGAGGTGGTGTCCGAATTAGAAAGGGTTTTGTTGTTAGAAGAAATCTATTAGCGTCAGAAATCATGACTGGCATGGTTGAAGGAAGGTGACAAATATACTAAGTTCTTTCACAGGATTACAAATTCCCACATGCGCAACAACGTGATTGAGGTTCTACAAGTTGGCAATATGGTACTTCAATCCCCAACCGATATTCAGGAGCATATAGAGAATTATTATGAAGATCTCCTCAAAGAGACTGCGGTGTGGAGGTCTAAATTGGATGGTGTAGCTTTTGATCAGTTTGATTAGCGCAATGAATTGGTTGGAGAGACCCTTTGAGGAATTTGAAGTGCAAAAAGTGGTGAGTGGTTTGTGCAAAGCTTTCTTTCAAGAGTGCTGAGAAATAGTGAATGATGATGTGATGCGGATTTTTCACAAGTTTCATTTTTGCCAAAAGTTTGAGAAGTCCCTTAATGCCACTTTTATTGTCCTCAGTCCGAAGATAGCAGGTACCATCAAGTTGAAAGACTTTTGTCCTATTAGTTTGGTAGGCGGGATGTATAAAATCATTTCAAAAGATTTAGCTAATCGAATGAGTTTGGTGATGGAAAAAATCATTTTCAAGCCTCAAAATGCTTTCGTACATGGTTGGCAAATTTTGGATTCATTTACTCTGTATTCATAATGGAGTGGTAAGGGGCAACCCTGTGGATTTTTCTAAAGTTCGAGGGAATTGAGACAAGGGGATCTACTATCTCTTTTTTTCTATGTTAATAATGGAGGCTTTGAGTCCCATGCTGGAGGTGGTGGTAAGGGGAGGCTTTATTTCAGGTTTTTCAGTGAGTTGTTTTAACGAAGATGTGATTTCCATTTCCCATTTTATATGTAGATGATACTTCAATCTTCTGTGATGTTGATAGTGGATAACTTTAAGCCTTAAGGGCTATTCTACTCTATTTTGAAGCAATTTCGAGACTCGAAGTGAACTTGGGAAAGTCGAAATTGATTTCGATAGGGGTGGTTTAGAATATTAATCAAATAGCTGATTTGTTGGGATGCAAAGAGGCCTATTTTCCTATGACATACCTTTGGGAGGGGTTGTTGAGAAGGTGGAAAAACAGTTGGCAGGGTGGAAAAGACTTTATTTATCAAAAGGGGTAGACTAACTCTTGTTAAAAGTACTTTTTCCAATCTCCCAACATATTTTATATCTCTATTTCCTCTTCTAGTGGGAGTGGCTAATCATATTGAAAAATTGTTTAGGGCTTTCTTGTGGGATGGTATGGGGGAGGTGCATAAATTTCATCTAGTTAGTTGGAAAAATGTGTGTTGTCCAAAGGAGTTGGGAGGTTTTTGGGTGCGTAGCTTGATTCGTTTTTATAAAGCTCTTTTAGGGAAGTGGTTGTGGAGATTCCAAACGGACGGGGACTCATTGTGGAGAATGTTGTGGTTGGGAAGTATGGTTGTGATTGGGGGGGTTGGTGTTCTAAGGAGGGGAGGGACTTATGGAGTGAGCCTTTGGAAATTTATTAGAAAGGGTTGGAAGGTGTTTGTAAAACACATTGTGTTTGATGTGGGAGATGGCACTAGAATCAGCTTTTGGTTCGATGCATGGTGTGGTGAGACAACTCTTATTTCTGCTTTTCCATGTGTACAGATCGTCCGAAAATCAGCAGGCTGCCATTGCATATGTGAGGTGTTGAGTCAATGTTATTGTGTATTGGAATGTAACCCTTCCCAGAAATGCACAAGATTGGGAAGTGGATGAAATAGCGGGTTTTTACAGCTTTCTTTATTTCAAGATGATAAGAGGAAATGGGCAAGATTGAATTCTGTGGAAGCCTGTAGGGAACAATAAATTTTTTTGTTAAATCTTATTATAAGGTGTTGGCAGCTCACCCACTTGTTCAATTCCCTCGGAAGGGCATTTGGAGAGCTCCCGTGCCTCTTGAAGTTGCTTTTTTGACTTGGACAACAGCCTTAGGGAATTTTTTAATGGCGGGCAACCTAAGGAAGCAGGGGATGATTGTGTTGGAGTGGTGTTATTTGTGTAAAAACAATGGCGAATCAATTGAACATCTATTTTTGCATTGTGAGGTGGCAAGGGAGCTATGGGAGGTATTTTCATTAGAGCTAGGCTTTCTTGGGTCATGCTAAAGAGCGTAGTGGAACTTTTAGCATGTTGGCATTGGTATCATAGACCATAGCAGCTCTCAGCTTGCAGTGGCGTGGAAGATGGTTCCTTTGTGTTTATTGTGGTGTATTTGGTTGGAACACAATGGGAGGTGTTTCAATGACAAGGAGAGAAATGTGGGGGAATTATGGAACTTTTTTGTAACTACTTTGATACAATGGTTTGCTGCTATTATACTAAAAGAGGGGGAATGTTCACAAGTTTTTGCTTTCTTTTTAGTCACATAGAATATAATTAGGTCTCTTTTGTATGCTTCCTCTGGACATGGATTGTGCCTAATTTCATTCAATCAATAAAGTTTATTACTTATAAAAAAAAAATAAATTTGATAGGCATCTTATTAAATCAATTTATTAGTGTTATGCAACATGAAAATCAAGTAATCAACTTTTTACATAACATTTACTCATTAAATACTATATAATTCCCTTGTGTTTAACTAAATATACAATATGTAATATTTGATAGCCACAATCAAATTAATGTACATGGTTGAATCAAGATCTACCAAAAAAAGCTCTAAAATGGTGGGTATTGACTTCTAGATTAACAAGCCAATATTAATCCATTTGGAATCTTGTTTATGTCTTATATACTGGTTCTCACTTATTCTTGTGATCAGTAAAATTTTGTTTGCTGATAAAAAAACTATCAATCCACCTGGTAAACGAAGTTGGATTTTTTTAAGGTAAATAATAATTTTTTTTTATTGATAAACAATAAGTAGGCCTAGCCCAAGTACACAGGACGTATACAAAAAACCAACTTGGATTAATATTGGCTTCTAAGCATACACATCAGATCTGACAACATGTGGCCTTAGTGCCTTAGAATTTGTTCTTAAGTGTGCTTTAACTAACACAACTATGTGGGGGTCTTGTTTTGCTTCTCATTAAGCATCTTTGTAGATTTTTTGGAAGAAAAGTTGAAGATGGTTGCGTGCGTGGAATTTCTTTGGGATATGGGATTGGTACATAGCATATTACTTATGCCCATTTTGGTAAACTAGTAGTTTTATTGTTTCTTCCCCATCTGCTGATAACTTCCATAGAATTCCAAAAAGATTCTTTGGATGTCAAATTGAAGTAGCTTGATGTAGCCGACCCATGTCATTTCTGCTTGGGGTTATTATATCATGCCATATTCAATTAATGCAATTATTGGTGCCTATGGGAAAAAAAGAGAGTTTCCGAAGATTCTCTATGTTTTCTTGTTTGTTTCTTTCTTTTTCAGCATTTACTTAATGGTTTCCTGCATAAAAAGCATCTTGTACTTTACTTGAAGTGAATGAATGGATAGAAACCATTAAAGGCAAATTTATGTATTTTTATAATATTTGAGAAAATTAATTGCACAACACTTAAAATTATCATTCTTTTTTTTTTTCTTTGGTGAAAGGATCCAAAGGAGAAGGCTAAATCAGAGACAAGGGATTGGTTGAACAATGTGGTATGAATAAGCTTTTTACCTTATTTCGATATTTTTCTTTCCTAATGGGCTTCAACTTGGTACAATGGTATGATTTGAGATTCATCTTTTTTGGTTCGTCTCATCACACATTTAAATGACCCATGTATGCCATCTTGCATATGTGAATGAATATTGTGTACGTAGCAACGTCTTGGTTTCTTTTTTTAATCGGTAAACAATATTTTATTTATCATAAGAATATGCATAAGTCCAAGTATATGGGACATATACAAGAGCATCGCCTGAGTGTGCTAGTTTAGTGATACAAGAAATTCATGAAAACTCATTCCATTGAAATCAATTACAACCGACCAATGATGTAAAGTATTGAAAAACAAGTTATGAAACTCTTCCATTGATTGTGCTTGATCTTCGAAGCTTTTGTCGTTCCTTTCCCTTGAATGCACCACTATAGACATATTGGAACCTTTTTCTATATTGCTTGCTATATGAGAGTTACCCTAAAGGTCTCTCCAAGAAGCTAGGAGATCGATCATGCTTCTCAGTATCACCCAAGTTGGTCCTACTCGAGTGAAGAAATCATTCCATAGGGCCATGGCAATCTCACAATGAATTAAATAATGATTAACATACTCTCCACTCTTTTTGCACATGCAACACCATTCCATGATAATAAATTGATGTTGTCTTAAGTTATCAATTGTGAGTATCTTTTTCCAAAGAAGCTGTCCACACAAAAGAGTTGCCTTTAAGGGTGGCTTTTGTCTTCCAGATACTATACTCTTCTAGGGGAATAGGTTTGTTGTATGTATGTTCATGACTTGATAGAAAGAGTGGATGGTGAACTTCCATTTCTTGGAGTGACGCCAGGAAAATCTTGTCATCAATTTCCCCTCTCATGCGAGTTGAGTTCATGAGATTATAAAACTCAGATATTGTATCAACTTGCTAATCATGTGCATTTGTAATGAAAGTTACTTTACATCGAGGAGCACCGTTTGATGTAATCAAAAGGTTCGCAATCGAGGCTTCTTTTATTCTTATTGTGCCACAAGTAGAGTTGTTTATTATATTTTGTGAGAATTGGAGAATGTTGTGATGTGATATGAGATGAGATGAAACATTTTCACTATCCAAACGGAGTCTATAAGTTGTGCCAAAATTTGATTTCGAATCTATCACTCAACTCAAACGGGTATTTCTAAAGTATGTATCCCATCCTCTTCTTATGTGCTTCCAAAGCCCCACCCATATGGCCTACTTACCTCATTTGAACACTAACCTCCCCATGCTTCGCCGTACTTCGATTCTATTACATTTCTCCACAAGGTCCCCATGATGTCTTGGTTATTACTGGCTTTTAGTCATTTTGTTCCCCTTTTTGGTCCTTAGTAAGTCAATCTTTTTAAGGGAACAGAGCTTGAACGTATTTCATGCTAGATGAAATTCAGGTTTTCCTAGATTAGTTTTGTATTTTTTTTTATAGGTAAAAGTAAAGTTTTATTGATATAAGAGGTATCACCAAAATACACCGGTAGACTGGTAGTATACAACAAACATGCCTAAGTACATCTAAGCACTATTGATAGATACAAGCAAATCATGAAGATTGTCCATATTACAAATAATGGCTGATGCCCAAGAGAGTAAAGTATTGTAAAAAAAGCACTTCAACTCATTCAAAGAATGCTTCATGTCTTCAGAGCACCTCTTGTTTCTCCAACCACAAGCGGTACATAATATAATGAGCAATCATTCTCCACACAGAGGCGATGTGGGCATTTCCCCTATTCTTGTCCAGCAACTTAGAATATCCCTAAGGACCTATTTGAATACAAGAAGTGTTTAATCTCATCCATCATTACAACTTTTTTAAATTTTCTCACAAAATATAGTAAATGATTCTACTTTCAAATTCTAAAATAATAATAATATTAAAAAGTAATTATATTTTATTCAATTTTTATCTCAACTCACTATCCAAACCGCACCTAACTCTTCCCGACATAATCCATGCCACCCATGTTTGATTAAAGATCTCATTCCATAAACACTAGGTCACCTTACAATGTGAAAAGATGTTTTACTGATTCCCCATCACTCTTGCACCATAAACACCAATTTGGAATGAGGAGATAACGTTTTCTCATTTTATTTGAGGTGATAATCCACCCAAGAGATGCAATCCATACAAAGAAACAATCTTGCGTGGCACTTATAAAAAAAAAAAAAAAGCAATCTTGCGAGGTACCTTGCACTTCCAGATGGCCTTCCAAGGAAATCTATGATCATTAAAAATTTCCAAGAGAGCCTTATAAAAAGAGCACACCCATAATCTTTTATTTCCACTCAGATTCCACATCATCCTATCCTCCATCTTATTTCTAGTTGACATTGTATACTTCTTGTATACTTGGGCTTTGCCTAGTTTCATTCTATTCAATAAAGATTATTACTTATAAAAAAAAAGAAATGAGCAAACATATCCAACTGCCAATCTTGAGCCGCTCTCGAAAAACTCACATCCCAGTGGACAGCACCATTAGATAGTACCAATAAACCAGTCACAACAACTTGTTTGTCACAAGAAATTTCGTAGAGCATAGGAAACACTTACTTTAGAGCCCTCTCACCGCACCAAACATCATGCAAAAAATAAACACTAATACCTTTTCTAATTGCGAATCTGATAAATTGGGAGAATCTTCCCCATCTAGCTTTTATGTTTTTTCACAATCCCATGCCATGTGTCTCCCTAACTTCATTAGAGCACCAACCCCTGAATGCTTCCATACTAAGAAAGAATTTTCTCAATACGAGAGGCCACAATTGTATGTAACGGAAATAAAGATAGAATGTAAGTGGGGTGGTTAGATAAAATGCAATTAATTTGCCACCCCTGGACATATACTTCTGTTTTCACCTAACCAATCTTCTTTCGATTTTTTCTAACATGCCATCCCAATAGATTTTCTCGTGAAAGCAGCCCCCAATGAAGACCGAGGTATTTCAGGAGCAGCAAAACAACCTTACAACCCAAGATATTTACCAAGCCTTGAATATTGGTCACACCACCCACATGTACCATCTCAAACTTTGAGAGATTTACCTTCAGGTCTGAAACCACTTTAAAGTAAAGTAATACAACACTCAGGTGCTGCATATGGTCACTGTCTGGCTCACAAAATAGTGTATCATCAATAAATAGAAGGTGAGATATAGTAATACCTTCCACATAAAATCCAGCAATAAATCCTCATTAACAACCGCTCTCAATTTACGTCTCAATGTTTCCATAATAATGACAAACAACATAGAAGAGGGGATCTCGTTGTCTTAATCCATTCACCAAAACCGAATAACGAACCATAGTGATACAATGCCTAATCCATGAAATCCATCTATATCCAAAATAACCCCTCCCAAGTAAATAACAGAAGATCCCAATTAACATGGTCATAAGCTTTCTCAATGTCTAAGTTGCACTAGAGCCTGGGTGTACATTCCTTGATTCTACAATCTGGGCATTCATTGGCAATCAACACTGAATGCAAGATATGTCTCCCCTTCACAAATGCATTTTGAGATTTTGATGTAATACTACTCGTAACCTTAGAATTGATATAAGTAAAGTTTTATTGATCAATGAGTAGGCATAGCCAAGTACAATATACAAGTAGAAAACAAATGTATGCCTAACTAAGTAGGCATAATAGAGACAAGAAACTCATATAGATCTATGCCATTGAAGTCAACAACAATGGGCCACATACAATTCTAAAAAATAAAGCTTTTGGCTTCTTCAGCGATCTCGCATTGCCTTTGAATGTTTGGTCATAGGCTTTCTCCTTGTCTAGCTCGCACAAGAGCCTGGGTGTACCCTCCTTGATTCTACAATCTAGGCATTCATTGGCAATGAACACCAAATCCAAGATATGTATCCCCTTCACAAACGCGTTTTGAGATTTTGATATGCATTGAAGTCAACAAAAATGGTCCACATACAGTTCTAAAGAATAAATCTTTTAGCTCCTCTTGCGATCTCTCATTGCCTTTGAATGTCTGGTCATAGGCATTCTCTATGTCTAGCTTGCACAAGAGCTTGAGTGTATTCTCCTTGATTCTACAATCTAGGCATTTATTGGCAATCAACACCAAATCCAAGATATGTTTCCCCTTCACAAATGCACTTTGAGATTTTGATATAATACTAATAACCTTTTTTTATAAGTAAAGTTTTATTGATCAATGAGTAGGCATAGCCAAGTAGAATACACAAGTAGAAAACAAATGCATGCCTAACTAATTAGGCACAATAGAGACAAGAAATTCATGTAGATCTATGCCATTGAAGTAAACAATGGCCTAAGTATATAGAGTTCTAAAAAACAAAACTTTTAGCTCCTCTAGCGATCTTTCCTTGTCTTTAAATGTATGATTATTGTGCTCCTACCACAAACATCATATGATGCATATAGGAATCAACTTTCACACAACTTTAATCTATTGAATGCATCTTAGATTTGTCCAGCTGCCCAACACTGCCACCACTTTCTTGGGCATAACCCAAGCCATATCTAATGTATTGAACACCTCACTCCATAATACCTTAGCTGTTGCACAATGTAGTAGGAGATGGTCTCTAGAATTCGCCCCTGCTCCTACATATGCAGCACCAATTTGTGATGATTATCCTTCGCATCCTCAAATTGTCGGTTGTGAAGATCTTACCCAAAGAAGTTGCCATGAAAACTACAATTTTGGGAGGCTCCTTATGTCTCCAAAGCCTTCAATGGAAATTGAATATTGGGCTTTTGTGTAAGAGACTTATAAAAAGAGCAAACCAAGAATAAACCTTTACCTACGGTTATCCACCACAACCCATCTTCTTACTTGTTGCTCGGTTTTATGGAGTACAAAAGGCTAAAGAAATCTTCAAAGCTGCTCATTTCCAATCGTGCCGCCCGACTAAAATTGATATTCCATTGGATTTTCCCCCCATATCACCATGACTTTCGTCATTGAAACATCTTTGGTACTTGCAATCTAGAAAAGTGAAGGAAATAAATCTTGTAGAGCACTGTTACTAGTGGCGGAGCCAGAGATTTGCTTTAGGGGGACCAAATAAAGCTAAAATAAAATACATAAAATATTTTTTGTTCTATTTTTTTAAAGTTTTATGCGGTATAGAACAATTTGATAGTAAAATCTACAATAAAAATAAAATATTTTTAATACAACTTATATATGAAAAAAGTATATAATATGACAAGAACATGTTATCATAGTAAAAATATATTAAAAAAATATGTTAGAAATCATTCAACTTTAATTTTATTTTTATTTTTATCTATAATAAAAATATGTCATATTGTTATTATATCATTTTATTTTATATGAGATGTAATTTATTTTTGAATTTGTGGAGGGGGACCAAGATAATTTTTAGAGAGGGAATTAACACAAGATAAAATTAATATTATCCTAATAATCATAAAAAACCAACATATTTTTTTCTTAAAAAAACATTTCTTTTCTCTTTTTCTTTGGAACCGGGGGGGGGGGGGGGGTGGCCCCAAAATTGATTGTTACCACACCAAATATCACTCCAGAGTTTAATCCTGGATCCCTCACCCAAACGAAGTCTAGTGTGACGCGTAAAGACCCCCATCTTCTTCTTGTGTTTTTTCACAACCCCACTACATAAGCCTCTCTTATTTCTTTTGTACACCATCCGCCCCATAAGCCCTCATTTTTACTCTCAAACACCAACTTCCATAGGACTTTTGATTCCTTATTGTATTTTTACAACCATTTTAAAGTAATGTACTATAAGAAATCCTCATATTTCTAATACCCAAACAGCCATTAGAGATATGACAACATACCTTCTCCACGTGACTATGAACTCCTCCCCCACTCCATTCCATCATACATAACGTTGGAGTTTTTTGATTAGGAATGCCACGCTTGTAGGTATAGGGAATAGAGATAAAAAGTAAGTTGGTAAATTAGATAATGTACTCTTGATCAAAGTAATCCTATCACCTTTTGATAGGTACATTTTCTTCCATCTTGCCAGTGTCCCATAATGAAGATGCTCTTGAGGTAGCCCCCAATAGAAGTTCCAAGTAAGTCATAAGAAGAGAAGCTATATTACACCCCAACTTACTATCTAGCTGTTGTATATTATGAACACCTCCAATTGGCGCCATTTATGATTTATCGACGTTCACTTTCAACCTGAATGCTGCTTCAAAACCAAGGAACAGGGTCTTTAGTGCTCAAACTTGGTTTTGATCTGCCTCACAAAAAATACGTGTGACATTTGCAAACAAATGAGAAATATTAATAATTCCCTTATTTTGGATTCCATTCGAGATGTCCTCCATGAATCTGTTATTAAACAGTGCTGAGATCATTCTGCTTAGCGCCTTCATCACAATAACAAAAAGTAATGGCGATAACGGATCTGCTTGTCTTGAATCTCATGTGCTATGAAAAAATTAGTTGGACTACCATTTATCAACATTGAAAATTTCACTATTGATATGTACTAACAAGATCCACGATTGTCATCTTTCTCCGAAACCACACATCCCAAGAAGGTAGAGAAGAAAATCCAAGCTTGCAAATGATTCCGATTGGGCCAGCTTGCAAATGATCCCTTTACAAATGCATTTTGGGGTTTTGTAATGATCTTCCTTAATACCTCACCTAGATAGTTTGCAAGCCCCTTAAATATTATCTTGTATACCCTATTCACTTAGCTAATGGGCTGAAACTCCTTAATCTCCGTAGCCTCTACTTTATTCGCTATCAATGCAAGAAAAGTGGTGTTAAGGTTTTTATAAAATTTACAATCGAGAAAAGCTTCTGAAGCACCCGCATAAGATCTTCCTTTAACAATTCCTAATATGCTTAAAAGAAGCCTATAGAGAAACCGTTAGTACCCGGTGTCTTGTCTTTGACCATTTTTCTCACCACTTCGTAAACCATTGCCTCCTCAAAAGTCCTCTCCATCTGACATGCCAATCGACCCAATGGAGTAAGAAACAAGACCATCAAGGATAGGCCGCCATCCCACATGCTCTGTTGGTAACTGCTCATAGATATTAACTACATGATTGTGAATTACCTGTTCTTCCCTACAGTCGACACTGTTAATTTTCAGCATCTCAATGTTGTTTCTCCAATGAGAGTTAGCAATTCTATGGAAGAATTTTGTGGTCCGATCTCCTTTCCTTGACGACAATTTTTAGATTTTTGATGCCATTAAGTCTTTCAATAAAATAATCCTCACAAGATCTGCAAGGGCAATAATATTTTTCCTTGAAAATGTATCTAGAAGCCTAAAGGCCCTAGTAAAGTTGCCTTTAATTACTGGTTGGTTTGTTTGGAGAAATTTTTAACCATTGATAATTTGAGAAAAAGGGGGCTGATTATCATTGATAGGTGCTATTTGTGTCAAAAAGATGGGGAATCTGTTAGTCATCTCTTATTGCATTGTGAAGTGGCGGCAACATTGTGGAATGACATTTTTTATTGGGCTGGTATTGCTTGGGTGACGCCTCTTCGCGTGGTGGATTTCTTGACAGTTTGGAAAGACTCTCTTGTTCGTGGAAACAATGCAGATTTTTGGAGAGTTGTCCCATTTTGTTTGTTTTGGTGTTTATGTTCAGAAAGAAACGGAAGATGTGGTTGAAGGCGGTCTTAGGAGAGGACGCCGATACTTTAAATTTGAGAACATGTGGCTGAAGGCGGAAGGTTTTGTGGATATTGTTAAACAATGGTGGACCTCTTACTAGTTCAATGGGACTCCTAGTTTCATCTTTGCAAACAAGTTGAAAGCTTTAAAGAGCGATTTGAAGAATTGGAATACTCAGTCATTGGCAACCTAGGGGAAAATAAAAACACCATTTTGAGGGATATTCAGGCACTTGAAAGGACTCAAGAAGGTAGGCCACTCACTCAAGAGGAGCTAGTGCGCAAGACCTCGTTGATTACAGATCTTGAGCGGGTGATTCTACAAAAAGGAATCTCTTGGCGACAAAAATCAAGAGCGTTATGGTTAAGAGAAGGAGACCAAAGCACTAAGTTTTTTCATAGAGTCGCAAACTCTCACCGCAAGAATAACAACATTGAGATGTTAAGGATTGAAGGTATTGAGTGTACTGATGAAGTGGTTATTCAAAACCACAGTCGACTTTTATGAGAACCTCCTTATGGAGAAGGAGGTTTGGAGACCTAATCTTGATGGCATAAACTTCGATACCATAGACACACATGATGTTATTTGGCTAGAGCGGGCATTTGAGGAAGATGAGGTGGTGAATGTCATTCGTAATATGGTTAAAGATAAAGCACCAGGGCCAGACGGATTTTCCATGGGATTTTTCTAAGATTGTTGGGAGGTTATCAAAGAAGACCCTATGAAAGTTTTTCAGGAACTATTCACGGTATGGAAATTGGAAAAATGCCTCAACAACCCCTCCTTGCTCTAATTCCAAAAAGGTTGGGGCTATGGAGATTAAGGACTTTCGGCCTGTTAGTCTAGTGAGTGGGGTTTATAAGATTATTTCCAAAGTGCTAGCTAATCACTTAAGTGCAGTTATTGGGAAGATCATCACCAAGCTGCAGAATGCCTTCATAAAAGGCAGGCAAATCCTAGATGCGGTTCTAATAGCAAACGAATGTATTGACAGCAAGATTAAAGACGGAAATTCTGGGATCTTATGCAAGATAGATATGGAAAAGGCATACGACCATGTAAATTGGGATTTCTTGCTATACTTACTTGGCAGATGTGGTTTTGGAGAAATGTGGAGGTCATGGATTAGGTGGTGTATCACAACCGCTAGATTCTCGGTGTTGATCAACAGTAGTCCCGAAGGATTCTTTCCAAGTTCTCGCAGTCTGAGACAGGGGGACCCGTTGTCCCCACTTTTGTTTGTTCTTGTCATGGAAGCACTAAGCAGGATGCTCTCAGCTTTTGTGGATGATGGTGTTATTTGCAAGGTCCTAGTAGGAACCCCCGTACGAGGTTATACTAACATATCTCATTTGTTATTTGCAGATGATACGCTTATTCTTTGCGAAGCTGACCGAGACCAAGTGCGAGCTTTGAAGGCTTTAGTTCTATGCTTTGAAGGCTTTAGTTCTATGCTTTGAAGCTGTGTCGGGACTGAAGGTGAATTATGACAAGTCTGAGATGATATCGATTGGGGAAGTTGATAATGTGCGTGAGTTAGCCAGAAACCTTGGGTGCAAGATAAATTCACTCCTGATAACTTATTTGGGGCTTCCTTTGGAATTTGCTTCAAGGGCAGCTGCGATATGGTACATAGTGGTTAAAAAAGTGGAAAGGAAACTTGCAGGGTGGAAAAAGATGTATTTGTCCAAGAGGGGGTGCGTCACTCTGATCAAAAACACCATTTCCAATCTACATACCTATTTTCTCTCTCTTTTTCCTGTACCGGCAAGTGTGGTTGGACGCCTGAAGAAGCTGCAACGTGATTTCCTGTGGGGTGGCTTGGGTGAGGAATTCAAGTTTCATCTTGTTAAGTGGGAGAAGGTCTATAGTTCTATCTCAGATAGTGGGTTGGGTATTCGAAACTTGAGGAGGTTCAATCGTGCACTATTTGGTAAGTGGTTATGGAGATATCATCAGGAACTTGAAGCTCTATGGAGAGTGATGATTGAGCATAAATATGGCAGTATGTGGGGGGGGGGGGGGGGATGGAGCACTAATGAAGTAAGGGGAGCTGGTGGGGTGGGGGTATGGAAAAATATTAGAGGTGGGTGGGGGACTTTCAAGCGGCACACAAGACTCATCCTGGGTGATGGAAACAAAATTAGATTTTGGAAAGATGTCTGGAGCGGAGATAGGGCACTCAAGGATTTGTTTCCACCTATTTATCAGATTGCGAGAGACAAGGATGCCACTGTGGCGGAGTTGGTGGATTTTGAAGGGGGGAGGATTCTATGGAACGTTAATTTCATCAGAGCAATACAAGACTGGGAAGTAAACATATTTGTAGATTTCTATAGACTCATCTATTCTCAAAGACTTAACATCCGAACCACAGATGGATTATGGTGGATCCCTGAGAGGACAGGGTCTTTCATAGTCCGTTCTTTTTATAAGGCCCTCTTTAATACATCTGGTACCCAATTTCCCTGGAGGAAGATATGGAGTAGTAAGGCACCTCCAAAAGCAGCTTTTTTCGTGTGGACAGCGGCGTTGGGTAAGATCCTCACAACGAATAACCTAAGATACTATGGAATGAGGTTTTTGTCAGATTGAATCTTGCATGGGTTATGCCAGAAACAGTGGAAGCAACAATGGCAAGTTGGAAATCAATCCGAGGCACGAGACAGATAAAAGCTATATGGAAAATAATCCCCATTTGCATTATGTGGTGTCTTTGGATGGAGCGCAACGACCGAACATTTGAAGACAAGAAAAGATCATTGGAGGAATTGATTGCATTTTGTTTTAGTACTTTTTGTACATGGTCCATTGCTGTGTGTAATGGCATGGACCTTCATACTTTTCTAGCTTCTAATGTAATAAGCAGATAGTTTTTGTAGCTTAAATTGTTTTTCTAGTCTTAAATGTACTAGATCGTTGTAACTGGCGTTTGCCCATTCTTTGATTATTAATACAATTTTACTTATATAAAAAAAAAAAGAAACGGAAGATGTTTCGATGATTGTTAATGTTCTTTGGGGAATCTTAGGGTTTTTTTCTTTAATACTCAGAATTTTTGGGTGCATAATTTTGTAGGGGAAGGGATTTCTTATAATGTCCTGTATTTTTCTTGTCTAGCTTGTGACCAGGTTTTTACCTTGTACATTCTTGTGTACCTGGTTTACCTTTTTGCATGAATAAAATTCTTATTACCTATAAAAAAGAAGAAGATCTGCAACCAACATTGTCTTCTGAGCTAGTTAAGCTAGTTATTTTTTTGATAAGTAAATTGAGCAGGTTCTTCCTGTGTAAGAGTTTGAACCTCTTGTAGCCTCTCTATTTCTTGGATCTCTATCACCTTGCTTTTCTTGTGTTCCTTTATATCTCCAAAGAGGGCTGCTACCCGTACGTAGTAAAAATGTGCTTCCCAGCACGTATTGACGTGTCCTTATTATTAAAAAAATACAAAATTAAAAAGAGAGAGAGAAAGCGATTCTCAAAACCTACAGAGACCTTTACTCTTGGAGAAAGCCCTCCTAATGTATTTTTTTTCTATGCTTGCAAAAAAAAAAAAAAAACTAACTTTTACTCTTGGAAAGCCCCTGCTGTGCATGCATTTAAAGTCCAAATAGTGCATGGAAAGATGAGAGTACTCTGAATCGCAGATAGAAAAAATTAATCGATTGAAATCTGTATTATTAAAGGATCAACAGCAGGCTAAGATTTTCTTCAACTGCATGATTAGCGATGAAAGCAGACAATATTTTATATTTGAATGGGCAGATTTTGTACATTCTTTTAATTTAACCTACTCGAAATGCATGATACTAGAAATTTAACGTGCTCCAACCATTTATCCTAAAAAAAATGTTATAGAACTGTAGTCAAAGAAGCGGAACCAGTTGATGAGAGAGAAGCAGAATAAGAGGTTTTTTTAGAGAGAGTATGCAGATTGCAGAATTGAGACGGTAGAACTGTAGAACAAGATAGGGATTTTTAAAAGTAAATTTACACTTTTGCACCCAAAAGCATTTGCCATGTTAGTATGTAAAAAACACTACATTTTTCATTCGTACGTTTAGCATTTCTCATCTACAAAATACTAGATATTCCAAAGCTTTAGATCTTTGTTTAGAGTTTTCAGTTTACCAGCAAAGTGAAGCTAGGGGTACCTTGTATCTGATATGAGGACTGCCACTATATGACCCTGTCCACAAAGACATGAAATTTCAACCAGATATTTTCAAATTTGAAATACTGACACCTTCTTTTGAGAACAACACAATCTAGCATGATAGGCCAATGATCCGAACAAAGATGAGGCATTCTCTTTTGCCATAAGGTGATATTAAAAATCTATCCAATGAAGACCAAGTCCGATTGTTAGACCATGTGGCAAAACCCCCTGCTAACGGCAAATTTACCAAGTTCAAATCAAAGATCCACTGAGAATTCTGCCATGGCTGGCTGCGCTATTATATTCACTTGAAAATCTTATGACATTAAAATCTCCCCTAGTACACCATGGGAGATCCCACCAGCTATATACTCCAGCTAATTCTTCCCACAATAATCTTCTATTGTTGTTTAAGTTTGGTCTATATACATCTGCAAAAGCCCACATAAAAATATCTGACACACTCTTGAATGAGTATGCTACCAAGTATTCCCCTATGAATTCCTCCATTTCTCCACCACCTGTCTATTGCACATCGCCAAGACACCTCGTGATGCCCCAATAGAGGCCATATACACCCAATCCATGTGTATGTAAGTCCATAAACTTCGCACAATTCTCCTAGTAATCAATTTCACCTTAGTCTCTTGTAAACAAACAATGTCTGCCTTCCACTCATGAAGCAAGTTTCTTATTTGAAGATGCTTATTGGCCTCGTTGAGCCCACAAAAGCTCCATGACACTATTTTGGGTTCCATTGGGTGCTGATTGGGGAAGGCCAGCCCCTTCTCTTTTGACATGTCCTTGCTGGAACTGCCCTCAGAATTCATCGACCATGTTAACCTTTTAAGCTTTTATTTTTATTTTTATTTTATTTATTTATTTATTTTTTATCCAGCTTTTCTGTGTTGTTGGTGCCCCCACTTCAATGGCTATAAGCAAAGCCATAAACTGTTCCTCGAAGCCTTCACAGTCCATTGCCCCCACATTTTTGTATTTACTTGACCTTATGAAATACCTAGTCAGAAACATTAGAGTGAACAGGTAAAATATAGTTCAAAGGGATAGGTTCACCCACCTTGCAATCCGTCGGCAAACCTTTAGTCTCTTCCACCAAAGAAATTTCATCAACCCAATGTACCCACTTAGTACCTGGATGAGTCTCTGGGGTTTATCTTCTTTAGAAATAAGTATTTCATAATTTTTAGAGTGCAAAAAGTCATCTGAATATGCCCCATCCTTTTTTTTCCATCTCAGAGTCATCGAGGAGTTGTTTTGGTGGGTTCGCCAGAGTAAAACCTTTTCCCTCGCTTCTCATCGGTGTTGTTTGGCCACCATTGGATGGTGAAATGAGTGCCCTTTGTGAGTTCTACCGTTGTTGTCTATGCACACAACACGTGCAAACTATCTTGTGAGTGCTCCACCGCCGTAGCCAACGTCTTATGTCTCCCCTCCGACAGATCCTCTATCGTCTGCGTGTGTCGCATCGAGGTTTCCGGTGGGAGAAAACGACTCCTGCTGCTGGAAGAAGCCCCTTGGTGTTCTTTCCACAAGGGTTGGGCTCTATGTTGAGGCCTGTGGGTTGTGTGCTGCGTTCTCTCAATGCCTTCATATTGTCCCTTGGGTGTGGCTTAACCCAACGATCCATTTGTCTTAAACTTTCAAAATTTCTCTAGTTTAGCCCAACCCCCTTCCTAGGCCCAACGTTTTAGCCCGCCCCCATGGCTTGCTGTTGGTTAACTGTCATGGCCCTGTTGGGCCTTTGACTTCTTGAGCTCACCCCTTCTTTTTAACTACCCTTCCCTTTCTTGTTTACTTTTTACCCCCAACGCATATCAGTATTTTTCCACCTCAGCATGCAGTTTCCTGAATTGTCCCTGCATCTCCAACAACTTACTATGCACGTCCCACTCATATAGGCCGACATCCGCCTTCGAGTGCCTTCCAGTGCCTTCCTTCGTAAAGCAAAATGATGGGCATGAAGCATGTGGCCACCAGAGTACCCATCACCACCGTCCCTTACTCTCTGTACATGGTGAGTCATTGTCGGCACGAGCACCTTCTTATGGGATTGAGTATTTGATCTCAACACTTCCATCTTTGGCCCGATCTGAGCTCCTCCATGAGCCCCCCCCCCCATGTTTCTCCCTTCTTGAATACACTCCCACAATGCCTTCCTCAGTCTTCTCCATCCCCTCCCCTCCTGATCTTCAAGTACAAAAATAAAGCTTCGTCATCCCTCCTCGCAATATTCTGCTACCGACATATGACATCCATGGTTATTCGAGCACCTTTGTGCTATAAAACTACGGCAGCTTCCCTGGTTGTTGTGTAAAAGCCATTTTTCCCCTCTAGGCAGTCCTCTAATGCTCTCTCGAGCCATTGCACTGTGGACAAGCACAACAATAACTCATGCTCAAACTTCCACCCTCTCTTTGTGAGATGTAACAACTCTCCTTCCTTCACAAGCAATAATAATTTAGATTCTATCAGAAGTTCTCTTGTGAAGCCCATTTGGACCCTACTATAATACTGTTGCGCCATTAACGTAGCACCATCTTTGATGGAAACGACTAAAAACTTGTTTTTGCATGTGTACGGAGAGAAGTGTTTTTCGCATGTGCCCTCCAACCAAAAATACTACTATTTGTAACCTTACTCAAGCAATTGGCAAGCACCTCCGAGATAATCTTATAAGCCCCTTTAATGAGACTAATAGGTCGAAAACCTTTCACCTCTATTGCCCCAATTTTCTTAGGGATAAAAGCAATAAAGACGCATGGATGCTTTTTTCAAATTCACGAAAGGTGTATAACTCCTGAAAAACCTGCATAATATTCTCCCCCTCCACATCCCAACAATCATGATAAAATGCCATTGAGAACCCATTTGGACCTGGGACTTTATCCTTCGCCATCCCATGAACCACCCAAAGAACCTCCTCTACTTCAAAAGGTCTCTCTCCAACTAAGTGGTTTCCTTATTGAACTTGATTGTCTTCTATGTTAGAAAGTAAGGGAAAACAGAAGCCATAGAATATTGCACACTACTTTTAAGTTTGTAATGAATTTTGGGACATTTCAAAAAGGAATCCAGAGGTATGCTAAATTGGAAAAAGGTAATTTAAACTTGTGCGTGCTGCAAGTGGTATGCAACTGAGGGGTTTCCTCCGTGTCTTGTGGTGTTCGTAAAGCTAGAGAAGTTATTAAATAAGTTGGTGGCTGAAACCTGCACCTGGTGGAATCTGTTGACTTTTTAATAACTATACACATTTGTACTTCTTTATCTTTATTCATGTTTCTTGTATATATTGGTCTTTGGACATCCTTAAAAACTTCTGAATGTTACCATCTGGCAAATATATTTGTGATGTGTTATTTCCTAATGCAGGTTGGGGAGTTGGAGTCTCAGATCGATAACTTTGAAGCTGAGATTGAGGGGCTATCTGTTAAGAAGGGCAAGACTAGACCACCAAGACTGGTAGGACAATTACGTCTATAAATTATTTCATTTGATTGGCACCGGATGTCTGAGAACAATCACGTCTATAAATGTATTTTTGTTGTTTGTTTTGAGCCTCAGCAGTCATTGAATCTTTTTATTTTGTTTGGAAGACACATTTAGAGACCTCTATCACCCGGCACAAGGCTCATATAATGAAGTTGGAACTGATCTTGAGGCTGCTGGATAATGATGAACTGAGTCCCGAGCAGGTTAATGATGTTCGAGACTTTTTGGAAGACTATGTAGACCGCAATCAGGTCTGTGTGCTTATTCTTCAATTTTGTTCCTTTCTTATTGTTCTTGTAAGCTTAGTTGTTTTATGAAAGATACATTGTTAACTCTATCTACCTGTAGCGTCTTTTACGTTTTCTTTCTTTCTTCTCGATTCCATTCCATCAGAAACTACCGTTGCAAAATTAGTGATGTTGAGGTCACGATATCAGGTTTATGAACATTTCAATATATTTTTGTTTTTTTGGTAGGAGGATTTTGAGGAATTTAGTGATGTTGATGACCTTTACAACACACTACCATTAGACAAGGTGGAGTCTCTTGAAGATTTGGTTACGATCGGTCCTCCCAGTCTTGTGAAGGTAATCTTTCTGCATTGCGGTGTGTATTTTCTGATATCTATATTAGTTGAAGTTTGAAAGATGATTGGTATTTTTACAACAAATTTAGGTTAGATTTCTTTCCAACTGTGGCTGGTCTAGGGTTGTTACCTTTCAGTTTGGTAGTGTTGCTACCTTTAGGACATGAGATTATGCGTTTGGGATATCAAGACTTTGAAGGCATATGGTTGAGGATTTCATCCATACTGATGTTCTATTAGGTTTGTCTGACTCCTGTAAAACAATTTTTTTTTTTTGTTCCAGCAGGGGGCACCTGTTCTTAGCTTGAAGACGTCTTTGGTGGCATCAGCATCTCAAATTCCTGTAAGTGATTTTAAGGTTTTGACAAAGATATACTTAAAAAAATAAAAACTTATAAAAAACCAGTTTTGGGCAAAGATATCAATCTTGAACCTCTATAACTGAATGTGAGGAGCACTTAAGCTCTGAAACTGTGAAAGGTATTAATAAAGACATTGGTCTGCACAGGCTGTGCAAGCCAATATATAACATGGTGATAAAGCACCACTTCTATAATAGTAAAATATAAAAAATGAAAAAAACCCTCCACATCAGAATGCAATTAAAATAAAATGAAATGATAGACCAAAGCCAGTTTCAATGTATTTTTTTTAATAAATAATAATCTTTATTGAATAGAATGAAACTAGGCATTGCCCAAGTACACAGGAAGTATACAAGGTGAAAACCTAATTACATTCTAATAAGCTGAAAAAAGGATAAAAACTCATGAACGTTCCCTCTCTTCAATACAATAGCGGAGGCACTTTTTGTTTGTCAAAAGTGAACAGGGGTTTGTCAAAAGCAAGATGTGAGGCACTTTTTGTTGTAAGTTGCTTTAATTTCTGCTTGGACCACTACACTTGAGCTTCTAGTTTCTCATGTGTGGCACATTAAAGTCTATTTTTTGTTTTGCTTTTGTGAGCAAGTTATAAATTTTATATCATGCAGAGAGCTTTTCTTTCTGTTCCTTTCCTTTGGATTTATGACAAAATGTTGGTTAAATGGTTGCGGGGTTAAGCGCATTTATTAGATAAATCCTCACTCCCTTTTCATTGCAATGTTAGGAAGTTTTTTGATTGGATGTATAACTACCTTTTTATTGTTGTGTATAATTCTCTCTACTTTATCCATATAATTCTATTTTCAGAAGAGGAGATCTGTTTTGTTTTACTTTATGGCTTTTGATGTCCCCCCCTTTCCCTTGTGCGAGATTCTTTTTTTCCTCAAATAAGGGTGCTGGGTTGCTTTCCAGGCCACCGTTGCTTCTAATCAACAGCAGAGCACTGTTCAGGAACAAATTGAAGATACAGTTTCCCAGGATAGTAATTCTGATACTGTTCCCAGAACTCCACCTCCCAAAACTAGTGTGATTGGTTTGTCCGCTGCCACACCAGTTGGGAGTCTTGCAACCTCGAATGTATCTGCTCACAATTTGTCTGGGGTCTCCGGTTCTTCAACTAGCCTTCCAGGTTCTGGTTCTGTGCGCGCTGTCCCAGAGAACATCGGGCCTGTTCATTTTCCCTCTCCTTTGAGTCTGTCTGGTTCTGCAAAGGAAGAAGATAGTCTTCCTGGCCGTAGATCGTCTCCATCACTTTCTGATACTGGACTTGTAAGGGGAATTGGAAGAGGTAGCCTCTCCAGCCAACCATCAGCTAGCATCTCTCTTAGTTCTAGCAATGTAGTTCCCAGCAATGGAACTATTGGTGCAGTCCCTTCAACCTCTGAAATGGCAAAGAGAAACATTTTAGGAGCTGATGACAGACTTGGTAGTGGTATGGTCCAGCCTCTGGTTTCCCCTCTAAGTAACAGAATGATTTTACCTCAGGTTGCCAAAGCAAATGATGGAACTGCTGCAATAGATTGTAGTAATGTTGTTGAGCCTACAACTTTGACTGGCCGTGTTTTTTCCCCTCCTATTGTCCCCAGTATGCAGTGGAGGCCTGGAAGTGCCTTTCAGAATCAGAACGAAGCGGTATGTCACACTACACTGTAACTTTTACATGCTTTTCTTGGTGGCTGTTTGCATAATGAACTCCCCCCCCCCAAAAAAAAAAAATATCTGAAATTTATCTCCAGAAAGTTTTAAAGTTCACTTTCTTGTTCGTGATTGACTGGAGATTAGGATGCAGGAACATAACCAATTACCTAAAAGTTTAGGGGTTTTTGTCTAACATTGGTGAGAGAAAATGATTATTTTTTTATAAGTGCTTACAGAAAATGAAATATTACCCTAACATAAAGTCTAAGGATGTAACACCCATTTCCTCCAGGCTTACGAATGGTAGTGATATTTAAAATATTTTTATTCGGGCAAGCTAGAAAAGATTCCATAAAACAAAAACACTTCAAATTTTTGTTGAACGAACCCAGTTGGGACCCTTTGGGTTGATATGTAAGAGTATTCTTATTTGATTGTCCAAAACTAAATTTCAAAAAGTACAAGTTTGCACACATGTCAAAAAATTTTGGTCATATTTGATTAAAAATGAGGAGAAAAAAGTGGGAAAATGGAATAAAAGTACTTTTTGTCTTCAAAAGTAAATAGTCAAGCTAAAAGTTTGTGCAAATTAATGACCAATTTTTTTTGATTTGTGTGCAAGTTTGTAATTTTTGAAGTTTAGTTTTGGACAATCCAATAAGAATGCTCTAACTTATCAAAAAATTATTGAATAATTTTTTTTTGGATAGTTGATAAGAGTTTTATTACTATAAATAGGAATAGCCCAAGTACATTGAGAGTATACAAGAGAAAATATCTACATACAATGTCTAAAGAGAAAAAAAAAAAACTAGAAAAACTCCAACATTACATCATTAGCATTACAATGGCGTTAGCCCAAAACGAAGAGTTTTGAAGAAAAACTCTCTAATTTCTTCCCTCGATTGTTCTTTGTCTTCAAAACATCTCCCATTCCTTTCAAGCCATAAGTATCACATCATGCATGAAGGATCATATTCCAAATAAATGCAAATGTTAGACTCCGCCCAGTATACATCCAGAAAGCAAGTAGGTTAATAGCCTGTTTTCGCATCACCCAATAAATGCCCAACTTTTCAAACATGACTTTCCATAGATTATTAGCCACATTGCAATGGAGAAACGAGTGATCAATTGATTCACCATCTTTTTTGTCAATATTTGGCCGAAGTGCCTCAAATGAGGTGTTTCTTCTTATTAAATAAACAGAAGTTCTAGGGTTGCAAGGATATGGCTGAGATTCAATTTGAATCTCCCACAAGTTACTACTTGACTTATCTTATCTAAACATGTACAAAGTTAATTTAAATACAACATAATAGTAAGATTACATGTCCAATTAAGAAACTACCACATCCTAGTAAAGAAAATTCTAGTTTTCTTTGATACCCTTCCTCAAATTGATGGTAGTGAGTCGACTAGCAGCAGTTGGTTGACTAAGTATTTGATGCCGTTGTTGAGTCAAGATTTTGGTGAAGATATCAGCTACTTGGTATTCAGTGGGCACGCCAAGATCTCCAAGATCCTTCATGTGAAACACATTATGAAGATGTTGCTGAAGTTTTTGAATCAATGGTCTATTTGAACCAGAGATGATAATATCATTTACATATACCAATAAAGATACTACTCCAACATCGCCCTTGTGCAAAAATAAGGAAGCATTGTATTTACTTTGCCCAAAAGAAAATCCTAGCAAAGTATTGCAAAATTTCTCAAACCAAGCTCAAGGAGCTTGTTTAAGACTGTATAAAAATTTCTTCAATTTACAAACAGTCGTACGAGATGAAATAGACATACCAGATGAGAGTTTCATGTAGATAGATATCTTCTTTTAGATTGTCATGCAAGAAAACATTCTTAACATCCATCTGACGTAATTGCTAAGATTTAGAAGCAGCAAGAGCAAGTAATAGGCGAACAATAGTCTTCTTGGCAACTGGAGCAAAGGTTTCATCATAATCTATGCCATACTCTTGGCGACTTCTCAAAGCAACCAATATAGTTTTGTATCGTTTCAGTGAGCCATTAGAACGAAACTTGACGGAGTATACCCATTTATTACCAGTTGGCTTGATCGAATGAGGACATTGTACCACATCCCAGATATGATTATCCGCAAGTGCATCAAGTTCTGTTTGCATCGCTTGCTTCCAATACTTATATTCCAAAGTCTACTTGTAAGAAGGGGATTGCAATTGAAGATAATGTAGCAATCATAGAAGTAGCTAGAGAAAAATTGTATCGATCTAGTGGGTGGGAGACACGGGTAGATTTTCTAGAAACAAGAGACAAGAGCTATGGTGGATGTCGGATCAAGTGCCGAAGGAGGCGAATTTTGAGAAGCCATAGAATAGTCGACCAAATGGGTGCTATGACGTCGAGTGTAGACAAGACCAGGTTTAAACTTAGCCACTGGATCATAAGAGGTATTAGGATTTGGCATATGTAAGGACTCGGGCTCATCATGAAGAATTGAAAAACTAGGTGAAATATGATCGACTTGAGTGAAAAAAATTGCTGATTCTCAAAAAAGAAAACATTCTTAAAAATTCTAGTACTTCGAGAATTAGGATCGTAACAAATAAATCATTTTTGAGTTGAACTATATCCAAGAAAAACACACAACAAATTGAGCAGTCAATTTATGCCTTTCATACTGTGGAAGATGAACAAAACACACAGTCAAAGATACGCAAATCAAAATAATTATGTGTGTGACCAAACAGTATGGAATAGGGAGAAACATTATGTAAAACTGGTGTGGGCAATCGAGTATTAAAATGGACAGCGATAGCGAATGCTTTACACAAAAAAAGAGGTGGAACAAATGAGTCAATAAGAAGAGCCCAAAGCATATCAAGTAAATGTCGATTCTTACGCTCAGCTACCCCATTTTGTTGTGGGGTAGATGGGCAAGAACATTGAGAAATAATACTTTTTTCTTGAAGAGAATTCTGAAATTCATGAGACATATACCCCTAGAATCAGATCATAAGACCTTGATAGAGGAAGCAAATTGTGTTTGAATGAGTGCGGGAAAGGCCTTGAAAATAGAAAATACATCACTTTTAGTACGAAGAAAATAGATCCAAGTGAATGTACTACAATCGTCAATAAAAGTAATCAAGTATTTGTAGTGAGCATGTGATATAATAGAAGATATACCCCAAACATCGATATGAATTATGCCAAACACTTGAGAGGCATAAGAACCATGTTGTGGAAACAGTAACACTTTGCTTTTGGCAAGTTTGCAAAAGGTACAATCAAAAGAAAATCTGGAACTTTTCTCATGAAAGTCCAACAAATTGTTTGCTCTTCCTTGGACCATCTTCAACTCATATAATCTGCTGAGGAAATCTGAAATTAGAGTTGCTTCCCGATCATTTACATTTCTCATGAAATCCATTCCACTGGATACTATAATTCAAAAAGGAGGAGCCAACCACATATGCATCTTGAAGCCTAGCAATCTCAAATAGAGAAGGAAATTCATGCTTGAGGGTAGACTCTCCGCACCAATAATCATGCCAAAAATGAATTCTCGGTCCATCTCCCATTTTGAATTTGATGTGGTTAACAAACTCCCCCCAGCCCATACGAATGGACTTCCATAGGCCCGTCCCATAAGCTCCTTTTACTTCATTTGAACACCAACTACCCTGCATGTCCCCATGTTAGCTTCAATCACATTCTGCCATAAAGCATCTCTTTATAGTTAGTATCTCCATAGTCATTTCCCACAAAGAGCTTTATTAAGCCTCAAGTTACACATACCCAAGCCACCATTAGAAATCAATTCACAAACCTTATCCAAGTCATCAAATAAAATTTTTTTTCCTCCCCTTTACCTCCCCACTTAAAAATTCTTATAGATTTTTGTCAATTCTCAAAGAAACCCCAACCGGAATAGGGAAGAGGGAAAGGAAATGAGTAGGAAGATTACTCAGTGTGCTTTTGATTAAAGTGATTCTTCCCCGTTTGGACGAGTATAATTTTTTCTAGCTAGCTAATCTCCTCTCAATCTTTTCAATCACTCTATCCCAAATCGAAACAGCTAGATCAGAAATATTTGATATTGAACTCACTGGAACAATTTTGGACTTGGTTAAATTGATTCTCAAGCCCGAAACAACTTCAAAAGAAAGCAAAAGAGCTCTTAAAGACCGTAGATGTTCTTGATTGAATTCATTGAAAATTAGAGTGTCATCAGTGAAAAGAAGATGAGAAACAAACACACTGCTCTGAGAGACATGACCTACTTCAAAACCCAACAAAAAACTACCTCCCACCATAGCTTTGATCATTCTACTCATAGCATCCATGACAAGAATAAATAGAAAAGGAGATATCGGATCTCCTTGTCTCAACTCACGTGAACCAGTAAAGAAACCAGCCGGGTTACCCTTCACTAAAACGGAGAATCTTGGTGTAGAAATACAATGCTTTATCCACATACACCACCTCTCACCAAAACCATGCCAGACAAGTAATACAAAAGAAACTCCCAACAAATGGCTTTTCCATATCCAATTTAACCAAAACTCCACGTTTGCCATTTTTAATTATATGATTAAAACATTCATTAGCAGTTAAAACAGTCTAGTATTTTTCTACCTCTCACAAAAGCATTCTATGACTTCAAAACAATTCTTCCTATTACAGCACTCATTCTATTGGCCAGCACCTTAGAAATTATCTTGTAGACTACATTAACCAAGCTAATTGGCCTGAAATCTCGCATAGAAGCTGCCCCCACTTTTTTAGGGATCAAAGCTATAAAAGTTGTATTAATACTCATATATAAAAGAATGGAATTCCAGAAATACATTCATAATGTCTTCCTTCATAATGTTCCAACATGCTTGAAAGAAAGCCATAGAAAACCCATTTGGACCCAGAGCCTTGTCTTTAGTCATTCCTTTGACAACATCTAGTACTTTATCTTTTTCAAAAGCTCTCTCCATTTAAGCTGCACTTTCAGGATCTATTGCATCGAAAGACAACCTGTTCAGCTTTGGTATCAAGGAATAATCTTCCTTGAATGACTCTTCGAAAAAATTCATAGCATGTTCCTTCATGACCTGCTGATCCGAAAGCATGTTATCACCTCTTGAATAATTCGAATTGCATTTTACCTTCTATGAGAGTTTGGCATTTGATGGAAGAATTTTGTACACTTATTTCCTCCTTCAACCAATGAAACCCTAGATTTCTTCTTCCAAGAAATTTCCTCCATTAGGGTGATTTTTTCCAGTTCTACTGCTGCCCCTTATTTCCTCTTCAACTCCTAGCCTGAAGTAACCCTCGACAACTCCAATTCCTCCAAACATTGCAGCTGCTGAATCAAAAGTTTTTTTTTTCCTTGCCAATATTCTCGAACTCCTCAACATTCCCTTTTTTCAGATCTCGTTTTAGAGGTTTGAGTTTGCAAGCCAAAACAAAACTCCGGGTGCCTTGGAAATATAAGAAGACTATAAGAAGACTACCACTGCCTCACCCTATCCACAAAAGACTCATCCTCCAACCACATGTTTTCAAATTTGAAGTATCTACTGCCTCCACTAAGACCAACACAATCCAACAAAATTGGATAATGGTCAGAACATAGTCTTGGTAACCTAGTCTGATTCAAATCTGGAAAAATACTCTCCCAAGAAGCTGAAACCAGAAATCTATCCAACCCCGACCATGTTCTTCCATTGGACCACCTAAAATCCCTTCCTGCCATCTGTAAATCAATCAATGCCAACTCAAAAATCAGATCAGAAAAATCAGTCATCGGATTAGTGAAATGAGAATCCTCCACTCCCAACAACAGCGAATTCTGGCCATTTCATCCCGAAAAGCTCTAATTTCCAAATTTGGACCATAAACACCAGCAAAAGCGCATTCCACTCCATCTTCCACATTCCTAAAATGACATGCCACTAAGTTATTACCCACAAAAAGATCAATCAACTCCACAACTCTCCTATCCCACATAACAAAGATACTACGCGACGCCACGTCTGCAACTAAATCCACCCACCCCACACAATGACGGTACCACAAACTACTAAGAATGGATTGATTAACCAATTTTAACTTGGTTTCCTGAAAACAAATCAGATCACCCTTTCACTTGCGAACCCAATTATTCACCTGGATACGTCTTTTGTAATTGTTAAAAATTCCAAGAGATAATCTTTGGTTTCATAAAAAATTGTTGGCAACCCTTCCCTTACCTTTATCTCTAAAGGCACTATTACCCCTTACATCATAATCGATCGAGCATGACAAATGCTTCAATTCCCTTTATAGTAATGAGTAGCACTTTGAATTGTCGGTCATAGTAGCACTTATCCAAGTTTTGTGACTTTTCCAAGATCTCAAGAAAAACATAAAATTCTCTTAAAAGCCATAAAGTTCTAAGATCCATTCTCATTGCTAAGAGCTACACCTGGTTCTGCAACTTTTTCGGCCTAATTTTCTTCCCATGGGACTGTTAACACAATGTTTGAGAATTCTATAAATAGTAGTGAAATTGTTTGTAAATAGTAATAAATAGTTTGAGTTAAATTGTTATATTGGATTTTGGGAAAGGAAAGGGAAAAAGTTAAATAATAATGTTATAAAATTAAAATATTGTTAAAATATAATTTTTTATTATTTCCTTGTTTCTAATGCTCCTATATTTTCCTTGTTTCTAATGCTCCTATTTGATAGGACACGTAGTCGATGTACTTTGGCTTTTGCCTATTCTTTCATCAATAATACAAGATTAATTATAAAAAAAAATATAATTTTTTATTATAATTGTTTTTTTGAAATTTGTAAAAGTAATATTATTTTTAGTGTTCTGTTTGGAAGTTTGGGAAAGTTGTGATGATTAGATGAAAAAGTTGAAAATTTAAAATTGAAGAGTGCTTGTTTGCCTACTTTTATTGAATAAAGTACTTTGATTACTGATCCAAAAAAAAAATTGAAGAGTGCTTGTTTGAGTGATGTTTAAGAAAGAAATTGTGAGAAGTTTTGAGATGACATGAGGTCATCTCACTTCCCAAACATGCCCTTACTCATGAACTTGCTTTTTTGTCTTGTGTTATCATATCAATGCTCTTTATCTTTCATTGGTGCATAGCATAGCATGAAGCTTGGTAATCCCATGTAGTGGCGTAGTAGTCCTGGGGCGAGTCATATAAATCGGGCATCCTAGTTTGAAACTCTGCATTCACACTCTTGGGGCCATCAGATTAGTGGACTTTTTCCTTGAATTACCCAAGGTGCTTTTGTGGCAAACTTTTTACCGAGTGTTTGTGCGCCCCTGAGATTATCCTGGACTTTCTTCTTGGATATCCAATCGAAAAAAATAAATAAATTTGTGAGGCATAGTAGGCATGATCATCCCATACTTACAATTTCTTTGTGGACTTGGATCTCATAAAAATATAGTTTGGCACATGTAACATGGGCTACCTAGTAGCAAGCCATATCAATTTATGATCAAAACATGTACATAGCATATTACTTAGAAAAAGATGATCAATTTGTTTTGCAAAAGTGTCTCATCATAAAGAAAGTGTATCATGGTTTCTTATATGAGAAAATGATAAGGGTGAGATCATGGTTACTTACCTCTTTGAGTGCGCCAACTTCACCAATAAAATCATACGCATTACCGCGTCAATTTTCTTATTAAGCCTGGTTGTCTAATGAAGCAATAGAGTTTCATGTAATGGACTACCCATGACACCTGAAAAACTTATCTCCAGGGCTTAACTTCAAAACCAAGCTACCTGAACAACTTTCTATCCTCGTGATCAAAACAGCAATCCTGTAATACAATCAACTCGTAACACTTCAAACACATTCTCTTTCTCATGATTAACCTCAAACATGGCATCCATAACACATCTTAAAAAGAGGTAAATCTGGCTTCTAAATAATTTGGGAATAGAGGAGGTGTGCTGACTGCTTGGCATATGTGATAAAAGTTGAGAACGAGATGCCATGGTGGATAGTGATGGCTGGATCAAAACTGTTCTTTGTAAGAGAAATCGGTGGTGGAGAGAAAATGTAAGGAAGAAGGAAAGTAAGCATGCCTATTTACCACTGTTAGTGTTAGTCCAATGCCTCGAGAAGACATTGTGATGGCTTAAACGGCTTGAGCAACACCTAGGCATGGTGTGAAGCGGCTTGTTGGTATAGGACTGATGTTTGACGCGATGTATAGTTACTGGCAATAGGTTTCATGTGAGCTGAAGGTGTAGTTGAGCTTGGTGTCTTCAGCATGCAGTTGGAGGGAAGTGAAAGTGAAGATCATGAGTTACTGAGATAACTTGTAAAGAGAGAGTAGCAGAGGGAGGTCACTTGTATTTCTTTGTTGTGAGTTAGAGAGAGGGAATGTCTAACTTAGGTATTCTCATATATTTTCTTCTCAAACATCACTTAACATAAAACACTTTAAATTTCAAATCTTCAAGTTTTTCATCTAATCATTTCCTTATCATCACAATTTTTTTAAACTTCCAAACAAAACACAAAACACAATACTACTTATTCAATAACACCTATTCAATTGCCTATGCATAACTATTCCCATGTGGCAATAGCACTTATTCAAGGTCTAGTCTCTAGAAATTAAGTGTACTCCTAGCAATCCTGCTCGGTGTCCACATCTGCATCATCTAGGACATTAAATCATATAAACAAACAAACAAATGAGTGGAAGACCTAATAGCACATCATATTGTAAACTTAACATTGGGCTTGACTTTGAAAACTTTCATGCATTGTCATATGTACACATAGCATATAAATCATTCATTAGTAACTTAGGTGGAATTCAAGAAATAATCATGGCAACACATGTAACATGGATGAATGAATGATGGAGTCTATGTGTTTCATATGATTCGTGCATGGCTTATTCCTCGTCTTTAACTTGTATAATGGCCGTCATAAGATGTGTATTAGTTCAATTGTCGTTGATAGCATAAATCATAGCATAACTTATGGTGTACCACATTTAAGTCGGTGTCACCACACATCATAGCATAACATATGATGTACCACACTTAGGTCCATGTTATCGTATACATCATCGTATATCATATGGTGTATCACGTTTAGGTTTGTGTTACCATACATCATAGTATAGCACGTGGTGGACTGCTAGGTATGCTTGCGCATCCACCCTTGACATAAGGCCAATCTTTAGAGCTTACTTTATCGTTCACATGACTTCTTACTTATCTTATCATAATGCCTGTGAACATGTTTACTTCATGACTTTCATGGCATGTCATGCTCATTATACATGGCATGTTAACACGAGCATTTCATAACATAACATAACATAATGCAAGCATTACATAACTTACGTGTGATTTTCATGACATAACATCCATTCTAATAATCCAAATCAGCATAGCATACATAATTTCATTACTAAGAATATTGTCATAATTCATAGGAGGGTTTATAAAGAGGGGCTAACCTTGAAGTGGTTGTACATAGCATAGGTAGACATGAAGGCTATGATCATGCTACCTATCTCGTAGCACTACTTCTTGAATCTTATTTCGTAGCCTGTCACCTATGTGAAGTATTAAACATCAAATTTTCTTGGAAAACATGTTGTAATATCAACTTAATTGAGTATGTATTATTGAAATTAATTTAGTAATTATTATGTTAGGTACTTAATCAATGAATGCTAATATTATGTAATTATTTACATACTAATATCATATCTAAACTTTCAAATTATAATTTAATGGGGAACATATTTTATTTAAATTTATAAATAACAATGGAAATACTTGGTTCATAAAATAGACTTTTTCATGCTTTACTTATAAATCTTGTAAAATTCTTTTTTTTCTTTAATTGGTATCGAGTGTCTGAGAATAGCGTCCCAACTAATCTCTGAGGTGCATAGGCCATTGATAAGAAGTTTAGCATAAATGCACAATGGGTAATTCAAAGAAAAGATCCTCTAGTTTGATAACCCTTAGAGATTGTTGCACCCAATGAAATTTGAACTTTAGATCTGGGGGAACATACACCCAAGCCCAAGGCCTTTACCACTTGAACCAACCCGTAAGAGTTAACTGTTAGTATATTACTATAATCTGATCATAATTCAATAATATTTTGAAGGTACTTGACATTCTTGACCTAGGGGAAGGGTTGTTACAGTAAATGTTTTTGCATTCATTTTTTATGGAAGGCAAATCGGGAATATCTGTAATTGTGAAATAGATCTTCTTAGTCATTCAGCTTGTACCGATCTCTGATTTACAGCTCCTACTTTCTTCCTATGTTTAACCAGGAGAGGCATGTCTGATTGCCAGTTCTGTTTTAGTAGAACTTTTCATCATGATAGACATGCATTTTTAGTGCCAGTTCATTATTCATTCTTGGTGGCTGAAGAAAAAGGTCTTCATACCTGTTAATTTTCACAAAAAAATTTTAGGCCTGGTTTGTTTTTATAGATAAGATGAGATATGATGAGATAAAAGTTAAAAATTGAATAAAATATTATTATAAAATATTTTTTTAATATTAATTTTGTTTTTGAATTTGAAAAAGTTGAATTATTTATTTTATTTTGTATGAGAATTTGGGAAAGTAGTAATGATGAGGTGAGATGAGATGAGATGACATCAGAGTATTTGTGAAAGTGAACAAGGCGTTAGTTTCAGCTTGCGCTTAATAGTAGGTGAATTTCATGTCTGTTTTTGGTATACTCTGTTGCTTATGTATTCTCTTCAGTTGAATTCAGAATATGACTTAAATTCTAGTTCATAGATCAGTGTTGCATGCTTACTGTTTAATTGGAACTAAGCTACCTTCCTTTCAGGGACAATTTCGTGGGAGAACTGAGATTGCTCCTGATCAGAGGGAGAAATTTTTGCAACGGCTCCAACAAGTGCAGCAACAAGGTCACAGTACCCTTCTTAGCATGCCGCCCCTTGCCGGAGCAAGTCATAAGCAGTTTTCTGCACAACAGCAAAACCCACTCTTGCAGCAGGTGCTCTTTCTTGTTTGATTTTCTCAATAATATAGCTTTTATTTGTTTTCTTTTCTGAATCGGTTTCAACTGCTTGTTGGAAAATCTTGTTCTTAGAAAAGAGGAGTAGTGTGCATATAAATAACCATTGAAATGGTTAGACATATAAGTGTGTGTTTTGACTTTTAGTAAACTATATACATATATTACTTGATTTTGTATATTATTGATATCATTTTCTTATGGAAAAGTGTTATTAATATACACATATATACACGAACAAGCTAACTTGTTCAGCTGATCTCAATGAGAGCTTGTTCCTTAACATCATTTGAGTTGAGCAAGTTTGCTTAATTTAATAATTGAGTCTACTTTCTTGTCTGCAAACAGCCTATTTAATAATTCATTTGAGCCTAGTTTGAGCTTAATGGAGTCTAGTTCAAGATACCTGTTGAGTAGTCTTGTTCAATAACACCCGCATATTGAGATATCCGAAGACTCTTACCTTAAGGGTAAGGGCACCTTTTCCTCTCTTCTAATTGGTCGATTTGGGAAAGAATAGTAGAACTTGACGTTATCAGATCAGGCGTGAAGTTTAGAGTGTTGGTATATTCGACATCTGTCTTGATTAACTATAAAGTATATATTTAAAACCTTGCTTTCACAACTTCAACCTCTCGGCCTCACCTCTTTTGCCACTCCTTACAACTCAAACTTCTATCTTTCTCTAAACATGTCTCTGTCTTATTGCTTCTCTTACAACTCAACATTTCTCTTCCTCCCTAAAATCTTGACCATTGGAGGATCTCGGGGCATCACAATTATGAATTATATTTCTAATCAAACCAAATGTGACTACTATTATTATATTCCCATATTTAGTTTATAAATTATCTCGTTTATGATATAATTGGTTGTGCTTATTGAAAAAGCACAAACAAAATGGGATCTTGGAGCTTAGAGCGATGCCCACCCTGCATCAAAATTATCTAGACGCATAAGTTAAACATTCACAATTGGTACATAAATGCATAAAGATAAATTGAAGGAATCAGAAACCGGTCGTGATCTTTTCATGTATAAGTTTCACTAAACATGGTGTTTTCTCTTATGCCGGGAATGGTTATCGGTAAACCATCAGTGCACACTACTGTGGAGAATGATTCTGTCTTGTGTGTTGTGGTGCATATGGAGGAAAAGAAATGAGTGTAGCTTTGAGGATCGCGAAAAGTTAGTGATGGAGTTCAAGTTTCCTTTCTTACTCTTTATCTAGTATGGAAGTTTCCCTTCTAAAACATATGGAACTTTCCCTGCCTTTAAGATGTTGATACCCATCTTCTTTGAGGGAATCCACATTCCCATATAAGTAAGGTTGATATTAACATTTAAAGGTGGATTGCGTTCTTTTACGGTATTCAGCTAAAAATGGCAACTCCTTCCTTCGTATCAGGGGTGGATCAAAGAAAAAAAAATAGTGGGTAACCATCTTTATCGAATTAATTTTGTATACAAATGCTCTTTCTGTGTATGGTGATTACTTATGTTTCTTCTCTCTATATAATCTTCTTTTTACTCCATTTTCCTATGATACTTTCTATTCTTTTTGTATAGTAGTATGAGAATTTTTGAATTTAAATGTTCTTTGTGTACGAGAATTTGTTGAATTTAAATGTTCTTTGTGCATATATTGTTAAATTTTTTTTGGCACGATTTGTATAATGTTTGACATCGCATCATGTGCCCAGCTTAATTCTCAAAGCACATCTGTCTCTTCTCAAGCTGGTCTGGGACTTGGAGTCCAGGCACCGGGTCTCAATAATGTTACATCTGCTGCCTTACAGCAGCAGCCAAATACCATCCTTCAACAGTCTAATCAACAACCATTGATGTCAAGTGGTCCAAAAGATGCTGGTAACCTTCATTTTCCTCATCTTTCATTTTAATTGTTATGGTGGCACGGGGGAGAGGGGGTTGGGTGGATGGATAAGTGTTAGTTACCACTCCGTGAATTATAATTAGAATCTGGAAAGTTCGACATGTGCTCAATTAATTTTCTCAAAGGTGATAGTCGTAGGTTTTAACAGACCTGTTACATGCTGATTATTTTTAGTAATTTCTTAATCTCAATCTCCCATGGTTTTTCATTCTTACCATTCAGATAGGCTAACCCTTCTTACCTAGCTGTACTGGGGATCTTCCCACAGTTTTTTTTTTTGATAAGAAATTTTATTGAATTGAATGAAACTAGGCACTGCCCATGTACACGGGAAGTAATACAAAATGAGACACCTAATTACATTCTTGAAAGCTGGACAGTAGACAAAAATTCGTGAACATTCCCTCCCTTTAGTTAGTACAATAGCAGAAAACCGCTGTAAAAGAGAACACTAATAAATTCCAGGTTACCCCAATGCACGCTCCTTTTTGTTGGAACAGCTTGTTATTGAAACACTTATCATTCCTTTCCGTCCATAAACACCGCATTAAGCACAAAGGTATCATCTACCACACTGTTGCCAGTTGAGAGCTATTAAGATGCCTAGTCCAGCACCACACTCTTAGGCATAACCCAACACAGCCCAGCTCTACTAAGAATGCCAGCCCATAACTCCCTAGCCACATCGCAATGTAAAAGTAAATGATTTCCCATTCCTCTTACACATGAAGCACCACTCCAAAACAACCACACCACGTTTCTGTAAATTATCCACCTTCAAAATCTTCTCAAGCGCTGCTGTTTATGTAAAAAAAGGGGCTTTAGACGGCACAAAAACCCTCCATATGCTCTTCCATGGAAAAAAAAAAGTTGTTGGTTTGTCAAACCTTGTAAAACGATGTAACATTAAACTTCTTGCTCTTCGTATGTTTCCACAGAATGCGATCACTCCCATTACCTCCCGACTTCACTGAATACAAGTAGCTGAAAAAACCTTCAAGCTCATCAAGTTCTCAATCCTGAGCATTTCTAGTGAAAGAAACATTCCAAAGTACAGTCCCATTTACACGAGACAGCACCTCTGAAACTGCAGCCTGCTAGTTTTCAGCCAAGTCATCCCCCCCCCCCCCCAAAACCAAAAAAAAAAAAAAACTCACTTCCATACTTCCAATCAATAACCTTGATTAATAACCTGTCTCCACAATGATTCCCTTCCATTTGATATCTTTACAACTACTTTTCTAATAATGCCTTATTAAACATCAATAAAATTACTTACAAAAAAAATAATGCCTTATTAAAAGGAGTCAAAGTTTGCACCCCCAAACCACCATTCACAATCGGACAGCTCACCCCTTGCCAACTCACAAGACGAAATTTGTTCTCCTCCCCCATGCTACCCCACAAAAATGCTCTAAACAATTTTTCAATCCGGTTTGCCGCTCCCAACGGTAATGGAAATAAAGAAAGATAGTAAGTAGGAAGATTGGAGAGGGTGTTTTTGATAAGTGTTACTCTCCCCTTTTGATAGATATAATTGCTTCTAACCTGAAATTTTTTCCTCAATCTTCTCTAACACACCATCACAAATACTCTCTGCTTTGAAAGACACCCCCAAAGGAAGCCCAAGATATTTCATAGGAAGAGAGATAACTTTGCACTCCTTTCAAGGTCCAAGGTTCAATACCTCATGGATGCAAACAACGCTTTGGGGCCACACCCCCCGGTGAAAAGGCAACGATTTAACCAGTTCTGTGTCGGGAAACTTTCAAGGGTGCGGTGCATAGCACCGGGGTTTACTTTACATGGGTGGGTCCGAAGGGCCCTATCTTGGAGAGGTTCCCCGACATTAAAAAAAAAAAGGCAACTTTGCAGGCTAACAGGTCCTCAAGAAAGTTAATATTCCTCACATCGCCCAACCCCAAGGGGTTGGCCTAAGTGTTGAAGGCCTTGGTCTTGGGGTATTACTCCTTTCAAGGTTCAAGGTTCAACACCTCATGGATGCAAACAATCTTTTGAGGCCACACCTCCTAGTGAAAAGCTAGCAATTTAACAAGTTCCATGTAGGGGAATTTCTGAGGGTGCGGTGCATGGGATCAAGGTTTACTCTGCAGGGGTGGGTCCGAAGGGCTGCCTTGGAGAGGTTCCCCGACATCCAAAAATAAAAATAAAAATAAAAATAAAATTCCTCACGTCCCCACCGATACCAGTTCTGACTTTCCCAAATTCACCTTGAGTCTCCCAACCGCTTCAAAACACAACAAAACAGCCCTTAAGGCTTGACTCTGACCACCCTCTACATCACAAAAAATAAGAGTATCGTCTACAAATAATAAGTTGGAAATGGAACTAATATCATTACCATTGCTGCACACCAAAAAGCCAGCAATAAAGCCCCTTTACTGCAGCCTCCACCATGCGAGTCGATGCTTCCATAACAATGATAGAGAAAAGGGGATAACGGGTCCTCTTGTCTCAAATACCTCAAAGTAGGAAAAAATTCCCATGATTTGCCATTGACTAATAGAGAAAACTGAGTGGTTGAACACAATGTTTGATTCATTCACACCACTTTTCCCCAAAGCCACATCTCCTAAGCATATTAAAGGGAAAAAAAAATCTGAACACGTGGTCGTAAGCCTTTTCATGTCCAGCTTACAAAGAACCCCTGGGTTGCCTTCTCTTATCCAGCTGTCCAAACTCTCATTAGCAATCAGAACTGAACCCAGGATTTGCCAGCCTCGAAGGAAAGCATTTTGCTGTTTAGAAATGAGTCTATCTATCACCATGCTCATACGGTTAGCTAACACCTTTGATATGATTTTATAGATTCCACCTACCAAACTAATAGGACGGAAGTCTTTCAATTCATAGGAACCAGCTATCTTCAGGATAAGAACAATGAAAGTAGCATTTAGTGACTTCTCAGACTTCTGAAAAGTATGGAATTCATGGAAAACCGGCATCACTCTTCCTTCACTATATCCCAACACTCTTAAAAGAAAGCCATAGAAAGACCATCCGGGCCTGGAGCTTTATCTTTGTACATACCTCTCACCTCTAGATGTACCTCCTCTTCATCAAACGGCCTCTCCAGCCAGCTTGCTACACCCAAATCCAGCTCGTCAAAGTTCAAACCATCAAATTTGGGATGCACCATTCTGCTGTTTCAGCAAGGAGGTCTTCGTAGTATTGCACAATATGATCTTGAATCTCTTCGGGAGAATGAAACACATTTGAGTCGGAGTGGAGAACCTGAATAGCATTATTGCGCCTATGAGAATTAGCCACCTTGTGAAAAAACTTAGTGCATTTATCCCCCCTCCTTCAACCAAAGAACCCTAGAATCTTGCCTCCAAGATATTTCTTCCATCAATAAAACCTTCTTCAGCCACAACCACATTCTTTTTTAGCAAAGACTCTTCATTATCCTCCCCCCCTCCAATGCATGCAACTTGTCCCAAAAAAGATTTTTCTGCATTTTTGTATGTCTAAAAAATTCATCATTCCGCTTCTTTAAATTGGTCTTAAGCATTAAGTTTACTCGCCACAATAAAGCTAGGGGTACCATCAAAAGAATAATCAGCCCACCAAGTCCTTACCTTCTCTACAAATCCTTCAGCATAAAGCCACTATTCTCAAATTTGAAATAACGCCTATCCCCATGAATGCCACCACAATCAAGCAAAATTGGGAAGTGATCAGAATATACCCATGGCAACCTCTTCTAACAGAAATCTGGAAAGTGTCTCTCCCAAGAAGAAGAGACCAGAAATATTTCCAGTTTTGACTAACCTCTACTATTTGGACCAAGTATAAGCCCCCTACCAAAGGGAGGTCCACAAGATTCAAATTAAAGATCAGCTTCGAGAGATCTTCCATAACCCCTGTAGATGCCCCCCTCCCCCCCAAAAAAAAGAAAAATTGGGGAACCAAACAATATTTAAATCTCCACTTAAATTTGAAGGTAAATCCCATAAAGAATACAAACGCCAATTCTTCCCACATAAAACTTCTATCTCTATCCACATTAGACTCATATACGCCTGCAAAACCCCACCTCCACCCATTCTGAATGTTTTTGAAAGAGACACCCATTGAATAATACCCAATCCAATCTTCTACCAACTCCACCACTCTCTTATCCCACATCAACAACGCACCTCTTGAAGCACCCACCAAGCTAGATAATACCACCCCGCAAACTAAGAATAATATTTTTATCAATATAACTCAACTTAGTCTTTCGAAAGCACACAATGTCAATTTTCCAATTGCGAAAAAGGGATCTAATGTGAAGACGTTTGTCAATTTTCCAAACTGTCCCCACCCACACTTCCCTACTTATCATCATAATTTTATAGAAATTTGTAGACGTTTCAACTTTCTGTCCCATTTTACTGTCGATTTCAGTGTTGTGGATATTCCTGCCTCAATCGCAATTACAAGAGCCTTAAACTGCTTTTCAAATCCAACACAAGATGTCCCTACACACTCTTGTACTTCCTCCACTTTTTTGAGCTCCCAGTCTGACGTAAATCTGTAAGCAGGCTTTGGACAGGGACGTAAATCCAACACAAGATGTCCCTACACACTCTTGTCGCCCTCTACCTCGCTGACCAGAATCTCTGAAGAACAGTCCATCGACACAGCACTCTTCAATACCTCTGTTGAAACTCCTCTACCTCAATCAACCCCCCCAACCATTTCCAGCAACCACATCCCCTCCTCTGGTGTGGTCAACTCACTTAACCATGGAGAGATTCCTATCAGCTCCCTTTCCTCTAGTTCCTTTGAAGAAAAGACCTCATTGTCAACCTCCCTATCCCCCCTTTACCACCTCTGACGTCGGGATCATTACCTGAGTCAAGCCTGGGGAGTCTCCGGCTCCCAGCGAAGAGGTCTGTGCAGCCACCAATGTTGTATCTTGAAACTGCCCACACAAGGGATTGGACCCAACGAGTGGGTTTGCAGCCGCCTCTACTGAATCTTCAATCCCTAGTGATCTAATCCGCAGTTTTGTCACTGTGGATGTGTCTGCGACCACCGTTGAAGTTACCGCCAGCGTTGTAGCCTCCGTCGGTGGTACGACAACTTTCGGCAAGGTGGCTTGAGTCCTCGCCGGAAAAGGTGGTTCGGGCCCACTCGCCGATGGGTTAGCTTTTTCCTGCTATCTCCTCCTCCAGACAGGGCATCATTTTATTTTGGACAAAAACCCTTCCTGTGGGCTGAGGCCCATCTCCTTGGCCTAGCTCCTTACTCTTGCCCTTCAGTTGTGTGCTTTGTTGGGCTCGCTAGGGTGGACTTGAACCCTGTCTCTTGAGCCCATAACACCTACCCTCAATTCTTCTGAACTCACTCCACGGCTCAGGCCCAAGCTCAAGCCCACCTCTCCTTGCACCTCAACCTACCGTTTTAGCCAAGATACTTTGTCAGTCAGCTCTCCTAGCTGACTTGCCATTTCAGACAATATTTGCAACACATTTTCCTCTTTCAAGCCGGCAGCTTCTCTGCTACCCCTTTCATGTCGCTGAGCTCCAACCATAAAAGTGGTGCCACCTGACCTCGGTAGACCTGCTGTTGCTGAACGCTTCGCATCTCTAGGCCTCTCCATCTCTTTGCTACCTTGGAGAACCTCCTTGTACGATCGAAAATTTGAAGTTTCCGACATTGTTGCTGGTGGCAACAGCAACTCAGAACCTCCAACACTTCCAGCTTCCTTCCACGCCACCACTAATTTTTCCAGCCCACTGCTTTTTTAATGATTTTAAGATGTTTTTGGCATTTAAAAATGGCTGAAGTTGGAGTGAATTATATAAGTGGTTTTATCCCCCTTGAACAGCAGCTTGGGGAATGCGCCAAAGGACTGATTTATTTTTAAAAGCAGTAAAAGATTTATGTTGTTGATTCATGGAAAGTCACTAATCTATCAGTTTCTAATTCTAGCTAGGTGTTACTCTTGTATACAGCCCTTGTACTTGGGCAATACCTTTTTTTTTTTTTTTGTCAATAAAATGATCACTACGTATCAAAATAATGGAAAGTTACAAACCTAAGGAAATCTAAAGTGAATAGGTCTCAAAGAATTGAATCTACTGATTAAAGATTCACACTCATCTTCGCCAAAATATCTGTAGTGCCTTTCATTTTGAACCTTATGGTTGCTACAACAGTGTGATCATTAAGAAAATATCCTTTAGGGTGCAGCCTGGTGGTCAAAGTGTGAACTTGCTATTGGCTATGGTCTTAGACATTCTGGGTTTGATTATGCACTATGTGTTTCCCTAGATTACCTGATACACAGTTCTGACGAATAAGGTCGTGTATCCGGGGTTATTCCTTTCGGGTGGGTTCAAGGGTCATGCCTTGGTGAGGTTCCATTTCATAAAAAATTATCAAGACAACTAAATCATATATCTATACTCATAACATGATTAAAAAAAAAACTATTTGCAAGCCTATTTTTAACACCCTCAACATACCACTGAAGCAGGTTTCATTATGATGAAAAAGTATTGGTATTTTAACTTTTTCTTAGCTATAATGGGTCTCAAAGTAGTGGTGTGTTGAAACACCAAGCTTGCAAATCAGAATTCAACATTATAATGACGGCCTAAAATAGTATGCAAAGTATCATCACAAAATTTTGAGATTGATACTTAGGAAATATTCATCTCTACAAAATCCTCGAAGACATGGTCCAACGAAAAAGGTACAGACATGAGAGAAAATACTGACACAAGAATTACAGTACTTCATATAGACTTATAGACCGACTAGACTCCCTTCAAGGGTCTTAATGTATTGTTCAACGATCAATACCTTCACGACTTCCTTTTTCGTTTATTGACGTTCGCACAACCCTTGGCAGTATAAAATTCATGCTCTGAGATTGTGCCTCTGGATTTTGCATGATTCAGACTCTCACCAGTTGTATAGATTAATTAAATTCAGTGACTTACTTATCAAAAAAAAAATTAAATTCAGTGACTTGCAGGATGACCCCAAGCATTCAATCTATGGTGTGGAAACAGATAACAATCTTTTCTTCTTCTATTTTTTGGATTTGCATGCTCGTGAGACTTAAATTAATAACAAGCTTTTGTCCCTCATTTCTCTTAATAGGAGATCCTCAAGAATTTTGAGTTCTGCTTGCACTCTCCAATTTAAGCAAAAGTGTGCTTGAGCACCTAGGCCAAAACGCTCCTTACCAAAAGAGAATTGCATATACAAAAGTGAGCTTTTGTAATTGTTTTTTAGAGGAATATAAAATATCAATTCCAGACTCAAAAAATGATGTTAGCAAATATTCTCAAGTATCAGTTGATATCGGAGATCATTTGCGTACCACCCAATATGATAGTCCAAGTTAGCTTTCTAGATGAACTGATAATTGACTACTTGTGTCAACCTCGTTCAACAAGGTGATTTCACGTCAATTTGTTTTGCTTTGTCTACTTAGTTAGGATGCTTCTCTTGGGTTGCACCCATCAATGCTTTTAATAAAATCAATTTACTTTATTAGAAAAATCTGTTAATACATCTGGTTGTCTCGGAACTTAGGTTTTTTGAAATTTTTGACTTTCTATGTCCAAAACCTATCTTTCCCAGGACTACAAATAGAGAAATGTTTAATCCACAAAGAGATCCCAATAAAGTAAACTCACAAACTGACATGGCTTGATGTGGTACAATAAATTGTAAAGCTACTTTTATTGTAAAATGAAAAAAAAGATTTGAATTGTTAAGATGTTTCTTTCGTACATTTCATGCACTAGGATTGCTCACCTTGTTTTTACTTGTAAAAATATATATGAATGGTATATAGACTTCAACATTGTAAAGCACTGCAGGGTATTGCTGCAAGACTATAATTATCACCACTATCCATAACACTAGATTAGATTAATGCGTGTTCATATATGATGCAGATGTTGCTCATGCAAAAGTTGAGGAGCAGCAGCAGCAGCAGCAACAGAATTTACCTGATGATTCAACTATTGACACTACCACTGGTTCTGGGCTTGGGAAGAATCTCATGAATGAGGATGATTTGAAAGCCTCTTATGCATTAGATACTCCTGTATGTTGATATCTAAGTTTTGAGTATGATACTTCAATATTTTGTTTAACATTGTTTCCATGTATTTTCTATGTATTTTCTGCTTGTCTATCTTCTTTTTTGGTAAAATTAATCTACAGAAGAAAATTCTGATTGTTTTTTGGTTGGCTGGTTATTGCATTAGTTGGGGAAAGGCCTTACAGAGTTGCTTGTTATATGTTCCAAGTGGCTTGAGGGATTAGTGGTTGGCAAAACATTAGATATATATAAACCGATCAATAATTTTTACTTCAGTTATATTTGCTCTGGTAATAATAACCTATTTGAACCTGATATCAAAGAAACAATGGGTGCATGTAATATGTGTATTTAGAACAGTTCTTGGTTTGAAGTCGTCCGCCATAAGCCTGTTATTTCATTTGAAAAGTCATAACTTCATGGATATTTATAGTGATTTACATTGTCAGGTTTGTGTTTTAATTTGTAGCAATACTTTTTCGTTTCGACTTGGTATTCTAGTGGTGCTATTGCTGGAGAGATCATCTTGGTTGGTCTAGTTACAGACATGATTTTGATTTCCAGCCAGATGATGCTGACTAACCCCAAGGGGTGACCTAGTGGTCCTGCGGCGAGCTGTATATTCTCCTCGGTTTGAAACTCCGCATTCACTCCTTGGGTCATTGGGGGATATTTTCCTTTGAATTCCTAGGGTGCATTTGTGGAAAACTCATTGCCAAAGGTTATGCACCCTTCGGATTAGTCGAGACTTAATCCCGGCACCCGATGCCAATAAAAAAAAAAGAGTATTGTAAGCTGGAAAAAAAAGGAATCGGTTGAGTGAGAAGCAATGGGGATCATGGGTATAGATTCTCTGCTGGGAGTTGACCTAGTTGAATATCGTCCTCCTTAAAAAAAATCTCTCTCCTTCTGAGGACATTGGACATATGTCAAGGCATGATTTTTTTTGTTGATAAGTATGTCAAGGCATGATTTTGCAAGTGTTAGTGACTATCAAACACTAAAGGGGTGGATTGTGGGGAGGCCTTGGCTTGAATCTTGGTTAACATAGAAGCAACAATATAGGGTACAAAGCATGCACGTTTTGAGAGTTACAAATGCATATCGCATTTATATTGGGACATTGACATTTCTTACAATTAAAAAATTACTATTATTATTTTTTGGTAAGTAAGAAGATATTGTATGTATACGAATGGATGTTAATGAGTGACTTATTTTAATTGTTGTTGGATAAGAATTATCTGGGCTATAATGGTGATACTGTCCCATCACTAGAGTACAAGTGGCTGATTTGTATGAATCACGGTTAACTAACATGGTATCTTTATCATCATTTAACTGGTACAGGATCTCCATGATTGGGAACATAGGGCTTAGGTACTTGAGGAGTTTCGTCCCATAAGCTTGATTGGTAGTGTATACAAGATTTTAGTCCCTTTTTAGAACAAATCATTTCCAAGCCTCAGATGCTTTCATTCGGGGAAGACAATTCTAGACTCAGTTCTTATTGCCAATGAAAGTTTGGATCATAAACTGCGGGAGGGCAGTCTTGGTCTCATTTGCAAGCTTAATATGGAAAATGCATATGACCATGTGAATTGTGAATTCCTTCTATTCTTGCTTGGAAGGTGTGGTTTTGGGGATAGGTGGATCTCCTGGATGCTTAAGGTGCATCTTGGTAAGTCTGAAATGGTTGTAGCAGTCATAGTTCCTCATATTACTCGGCTAGCAAGTTTCCTTGGTTGCACGATTTCTTCTTTGCCTATGAAGTACTTGGGCCTTCCTTTAAGAGCAACGCTCAAGGCTATAACTATTTGGGAAGGGGTGTTGGAGAAAATAGAGAGAAGACTGGCTGGGTGGAAAATAATGTACTTATCGAAAAGGGGTCGATGCACTCTCATCAAAAGCACGTTAACTAATCTTCCTACGTATTTTCTGTCTCTTTTTCCTTTGCCTATAGAGGTGGCGAATAGGATGGAGAAGCTTTTCAGGGCTTTCTTATGAGAGGGGTATGGGGGAGGAAAAAAAGTTTCATTTGGTTAATTGGAAGACTTTTTGTCCTCCAATCTCATATGGGGGCTTGGGTTTGTGTAACTTGTGAACTTTTAATAAAGTTTTATTGGAGAAATGATTATGGAGATACTACTTGGAGGGGGTCTTTGTGGAAGGAGGTTATTGATTCTAGATATGGAGTGGCTTAGGGAGATTGGTGCTCCAATGATGTAAGGGGGAGTCATGGTGTGGGCCTTTGGAAGTTTATTAGGAGGGGATGACCAAGTTTTGAAAATCATATTCGCTTTGTGGTTGGAGAGGGCACTAGAATCAGATTTTGGAGGGATGTGTGGTGTGGTGATGTTGCATTGGATAGAGCCTTTCCAACTCTTTATAGGCATCGGTGGCAAACCTGCGATCATTCTCTCACAGTTCTTATCACTGGAACATTCTTTTTAATCGGGATCTCCATGATTGGGAACTATCCACTGTAGCAGATTTTATCAGATTACTTCATTCCATTGGGCCTGCTATACCACAGAGAAAGAAACTAAAGTGGAGATCCAATGATCAGAAGAAGTGTTCGGTGAAGGCTTATTACAAAATCTTATCATCTCAAGCCCATGCTTCATTTCCTTGGAAGAACATATGGAGGTCATGTATGTCAATTTTGGTCTGAATGTCTTTTCCTTGTATTTCCTTTCAATTATATAGAAAATCTATACATCACATAGTCAAATATTTCTGCCACCTCAACTGATACTTTCGGTGCCTACAACTACTTAATTCCGGTGCCTCAATTGTTTACTTAGTTTAGTCAACTATTTACACATAATTATCAGCTATCCCTAAATTATCTCCGTAACATCCCCCCTCAAATTGATGCTGGTAGATCAATAAGCATCAATTTGTCAACCAAGAACTGATGCCGATGTCGAGAAAGCGCTTTAGTGAATATGTCTGCAGTTTGATGCTTGGTGGAAATGTGAGGAAGAGTGATGATATGTTTGTCAAAAGCTTCTCATATGGAATGACAGTTGACTTCAATATGTTTTGTTCGCTCATGAAAAACAGGATTAGCAGTGATTTGAATAGCACTGGTATTGTCCGCATGAAGAGGAGTGAAATGAAGTTGAGAAAAACCAAGTTCGCCCAATAACTCACGAAGCCACGTGATCTCCGAACAAGCAGAAGACATAGCACGATATTCAGACTCAGTGGAAGACTTGGAAACTCTGTCTTATTTCTTACTCTTCCAAGAAATGAGTGCATTTCCTAAAAACATACACCAACCAGTAATAGAATAACGAGTATCTGCACAACCTACCCAATTAGCATCACTATATCTCACCAACTGTAAGGAAGATTCCTTAGGAAAGAACAATCTGCATGTAGAAGTGTCCTTGAGATATCGGATAATGCGGCGGACAACAACTAGTTGAAGATGTTGAGGGGCCTGCATAATTTGATTGACTTATTGCACAGCAAAAGAAATGTCAGGTTGAGTAATTGTCAAGTAGTTTAAGCTCCCAACTAGTTGTCGATATGAGGATGGATTTTAAAGAAGCTCGCCTTCCTCTTGACGAAACTTGAGATTTACATCCAAAGGAGTAATAACAGAGTTACCCGATTGGAGACCAGCCAATGAGATCACTTCCTGTGTGTATTTGTGCTGACGTAACAATGTACTAGACGAAGTAATTTGGACCTCAAGACGAAGAAAATACTGCAAAGGATCAAGATCTTTCATATGAAAAGATGCCTTGAGATGCAGTTGTAATTGCTAAATTAATTCAATATCAGAGCCAGTAATCACAATGTCATCAATATATACTAAAAGCAATACAATTCTTGTAGAAGTTTTGTGAAGGAAAAGAGAGAAATCAAACTGACTCTGAGTAAATTGAAAGGTAAGCAAAGTAGAGCGAAATTTATCAAACCATGCACGTGAAGCCTATTTCAATCTGTACAAGGACCGGTGTAGCTGACAAATCTCTGAGGAAGGTGTAGTAAACATGCCGGGAGATGGAGACATATAGATTTCTTCCTTAAGGTCTCCATGTAGAAGAACATTTTTTACATCCATCTGCCTGAGAGACCATCATTGTGAGGCAGCAAGGGCCAAGATAATCCGAACAGTAGTCATCTTGGCATCGGGAGCAAATGTTTCTTCATAATAAATGCCATACTCTTGGCGATTCCCAAGAGGCACAAGTCGAGCCTCACATCTATCGAGTGAGCTTTCAGATTGAAACTTAACTGAGTACACCCATTTACAGCCAATTAGTTTCATATCAGATGGACAAGTCACAATATCCCAAATGTGATTGTCTTAAAGAGCCTAAATCTTTTTTTTCGAGGTCTGCTACCAACATGCTCGAGAAGTTGCCTGAGTATAAGAGTGAGGAATAGAAACAGTATCGAAAGTTACAATAACCGAGGTATGAGAAAAATCATACCTATCAGATATATGTCTATCCCGGGTGGAGCACCGAGGTATAGCAACCACAGAATCAGGTGGCGGATCAGTGTTTGGAAGGAGCGTTGGAGAAGTTGGATGACGTCGATGATATACCAGTTCTGGTTTAAACCGCTCAATAGAAGAAGAAGACACGGCATGAAAAGCTGGAAGAGGAGCAATTAGAGGTTCAGAAATAACCAGAGACTGAAAAAAATATTGATTTTCAAAAAAAATAACATTTCGAGAGATTCGGATTTTGTTTGCATGAGCATCATAACAAACAAATCATTCTTGAGTAGGACTATAGCCCATAAATACACATGTAACAAACTGGGCGGCAAGCTTGTGACGATCTATGGAAGGGAGATGAACAAAACAAACACATCCAAAAGTATGAAAAGAGTGATACTCAGGATGTATGCCAAATAATCGAAAATAAGGAGAATCACAATTTAGAGTAACAGTAGGCAAACGATTGATCAAATATACAGAAGAAGTAGATACAACTTCCACCCAAAAAAGAGAAGGTACAGAGGAGCCAATTAGAAGAGTACAAGCAACATCTAAGAGATGATGATTCTCAGCTTTAGAGCGGAGAAAATATATCCAGGTGAATCGACTATAATCATCGATAAATGTCACAAAATAACAATATTGACCATGAGAAATAACATGACTCACACACCAAACATCAGTATGCACAAGGTCAAAACAGCTAGTTGCACGATTACCATGCGTAGGAAAAGGTAAAATTTTACTTTTACCAAGATGACAAGTAGCACAATCAAAATAGACATTAAAAGAGGAAAACAAATCTTTATTACCCAATAAGCCATTTTTTAAAAGATGAGTTAAGACAGTAGAACTAGGATGACCTAATTTCTTAAGTCATATTTTACTATTATTAACCGTAGCCGTACAAGCAAGAGAAATAACATTAAGAAAAATAAACTGCAAATGAAAAAGACGTCCCACTTTAGGCCCCTTCGTGATCACCGTCTCTGATACCTAATCCTGCATAAGACAACCACCACGAGAAAAGTGAACATTACAATTATTATCTACCAATTGTCCAATAGAGATCAAGTTAGTAGATAATTCAGGAGAGACAAAGACATTGCGAAAGGGACCCAGATTACTGATGACATTGATTGGGAGTGTACTGCCATCAGCAATTTGAATATTTTGCGTGCCTCCATACTTATGAACATTATGAAGACCCGTCTCAGTAGCAATCATATGATTGGAAGCACTCGAATCAACAATCCAAGATGAAATTGAGCTATTACCTATACCTTGTAGACCTAAAGCACTAAAAGCAAACACAATCATCTGTTGAACCATTGGTGGTGTGAGAACAGATGAATCAGAGTTCATAGTGGGAGGTGCAGAAGAAGATGATTGAACGTCAGCTCGGAACGCTCGGGATTGGTGATTTTGAGGCCGCACCCGACAATCCTTGATGAAGTAACCCTTTTTCTTGCAGTAGTTACACACTTTCTTTGAACAATGTCGAGCAATGTGGCCAAACTTTTTGCAGTTATAACACTGCAACTTATACTGTCCTCTTCCTTGTGCAACATAAACAACATTAACAGTTTCATAAGAGATCCTCTCAGAAGTCATACCTATTTGAGTGGATAACCGTTGTTTTTCCCGCAATAATTCTCCCATGCAAATATTTAAAGATGAAATTGGGTTACAGTTTAATAAACTGGCCCGAATAGGTTCAAACTTAGACTGAAGCTTCATCAAAAATTGATCGCGTTGACTCTCAATGTGAACCATTTGAAGAGTCACAAGTGTAGCCGAGGGTACTTTAGCATATATAATGGAGGAATATTTGCTCCAAATATTAATAAAAACGGAATAAAACTATTCAATAGTCAAGTTACCTTGACTGAAATTACTGATTTACAACTCCAATTGGAACTTTTGAGCGCTGTTATCTTGATGATAAATACGGTGCAAGTAGTCTCACATAGCTTGAGCCGTAGTATAGCAGCAAAGTTTTGTGACAAGATGTGGTTTAAGTGTCCCCAATAACCAAGAAACCACCTTAGCATCATTGACTTCCCGTTGGGTAAATTCGTTTTTATTAGTGGGAATTTTATCAGAACTATCAATATGATTTGCTAATTCTTTTCCTTTTAAGAAAATTTTAAATTGAAATTCTCACGTAGGAAAATTCTTTCCATTAAATCGAATAATGGAATTTTTAATAGACATGATTAAACCCACTAAAAATATTTAAATATGCCGACAGCAAAGAAAAAAAAAAGTGTTGATTGCATTGGTATCAAAAAAATAATTTCTGATAATCCAGATATATGAAGTCAACGAAGGTGGGTCACCACCGAATCAACGGACACACCAGGTTCAACACCGTCGCACACAGAAGGCACCAACGACCTTAGAAGACGTTGACTGGCCCACACTAAGAGCAAGAGTGAACTTGCTTTCACCAAGAGCAGAGATCGCACTGAGTGATTCAAACTAAGGCCACGGCAATCAGAGGGGCTCTAAAACCATGTCAATTTTGATCTGAATGTCTTTTCCTTGTATTTCCTTTCAATTATATAGAAAATCTATACATCACATAGTCAAATATTTCTGCCACCTCAACTAATACTTTTGGTGCCTACAACTATTTAATTTCGGTGACTCAATTGTTTACTTAGTTTAGTTAACTATTTACACCTAATTATCAGCTATCCCTAAATTATCTCCGTAACAATGTATACCTTCCAAGGTAGCCTTTTTTGTATGGATTGTCGCTTTGGGAAAGATTTTGACCACAAACAACCTGAGGAAGAGGGGATGTGTTGTGTTGGGTTGGTGCTATATGTGCAAGAAGAACGGGAATCAGTGGATCATCTCCTCTTGCATTGTGAGGTTGCTAGGAGCCTATGGGATGAGATTTTTCGTAGGGTTGATATTGCTTGGGTCATGCCGGCGAGGGTGGTGGGTTTGTTGGGTCATTGGAGGAGGTTGCAAGGTTGTCCTCAAGTGGAGGCAGCATAGAAGATAGTACCGTTATGCATTATGTGGTGTATATGGTCGGAAAGGAACACGTTGCTTTGAAGATAAGAAGCGCACAATGGAGGAGTTGCAAAATTTGTTTCTTCACATGTTGTGGTTCTCCGCTATTGTATTAAATAGGAATGCTGTTCATGATTTCCTGTCTCTAATTTCCACTTCCTAGAATGTATTTAGGAGCTCTTTAGTATACTTCTTGTGTACAAGGGCTATGCCTTCTTCATTCACATCAATAATACTAACTTTTACTTATAAAAAAAAAAAAAAACTGGTAAGGTATCTTTATTACCATCGTGTTTTCTTTTTACTTAATAAAAGAAGTAGCATGGCATCTTTGGTACTTGAGATAACTGATCCTAAGCTTTTTTGGCCTGTTTTACTTATCAAAAAAAAAAAAAAGCTTTTTTGGCCTGTTCTGTTGGGAGTATCCAGGCCAGATGTGCTGGTGTCAATGTTCCCTTGTTTCTTCCATTGCTCTACTCTTGAATTTTAAATCCCTGTGTGCTGCAGCCAGGTGCATCTGACTCTTTGACTGAGCCTGTTCTAGTCCCTAGAGATATTGATCTCTCTCCTGGGCAACCTTTACAATCAAATCAACCTTCTGGGAGCCTTGGTGTTATTGGCCGAAGAAGTGTTTCTGACCTTGGTGCCATTGGTGACAATCTCAGCGGATCAACTCTGAATTCTGGGGGAATGCATGATCAGTCATACAATTTGAAGATGCTTGAGGCTGCATATTTTAAACTCCCTCAACCCAAGGATTCTGAACGTGCAAGAAGTTATACCCCAGTATGAGTGTTTAACAATCTTCATCTGTTTGCATCCTATTGACCGTAACTTGATTGTGATTTTCTAACTTCCATCTTTTTGCCTTATAAAGAGGCATCCAGCAATTACTCCTCCTAGCTATCCTCAAGTACAGGCGCCTATTGTTAATAATCCTGCCTTCTGGGAAAGACTTGGTCTGGAGGTTAATGGCACTGATACCCTCTTCTTTGCATTTTACTATCAGCAGGTATATAGCTTACTGTATGTTTTCATTTTCATGCATCGTACTTCCTGTGATGCAACAAACCTAAGCTCTGGTCTTAAGTCAATAACTGTCTGCAGAACACTTATCAGCAATATTTGGCTGCAAAAGAGTTGAAGAAGCAATCATGGAGATACCACAGAAAATACAACACATGGTTTCAGAGGCACGAGGAGCCAAAAGTTGCCACAGATGAATTTGAACAGGGGACATACGTATACTTCGATTTTCATATTGCCAATGATGACCTGCAGCATGGATGGTATGTAAACTTTGATTTTTTTCCCCGAACGAAATGTTTTGTTTGCATATCTCTCATTGATTTGTGTCTAAGTTAAGCTGTAACCATTCTTTTAGAGATGCACTGTATTTGTGGATATGTGCGCGTGTGTGTGCGCGCGTGTAGGCAGTTTTTGTAGTGCTCTATATGTCAAATTTTGCACATTTCGTGGAGAACATATACTGCCTACCCAAGTTCACTGAACTGTAGAAAATATTTTAGAAGTGGATATAAGCCCAATTGAGACATTGTAGAAAGCTTCTCCATCCGTTGTTATACCCCAAGAAGTGGAAAGAATTATTACCAATTCGATGTTCTTAAAGCCTATATGCGCCTAGCTTTGGTGTAGCAGCTATATTTTGATTCATCCTCTTTTTCAAACCTTACTTTTGGTGTAATGTAACATAGTTTCAGATGGGGGGAGAGACTTTTCTTTCTTTTTGTTTGGTAGTATGAGTCACTTTCTCTTCCCCATGCACGGTCTGCTTGTTTGGGGGGTTCGGGGGGTGGGGGGCTAATAATTCTGTACTAAGATGGAATCCCTCTTTCATACTCATAGATATCCCTTTTTCAAGGCCAGTTGCATGATTTTAAAATGGAATCCTGCTCCAGCGTTTCTTACGTGAAGACTATGTCGTTGAGAGAGGAGAGAAGAGAAGGGAGGGAGCCTCCAGTGTTTCTTACGTGAAGACTTTTTTGTTGAGAGTGAAGAATAAAAAAGCGGGCGTCTAGGCTTAAGTCACTTTTCTAAGCTTTGAGTTTAGCTGAATGTCTGATATGCATCATAATTCATTGAGTAGAAGCGCTGGAGCCTGATTGTGGTATCTTATGGTTAAATAATGTTTCTGAGAGCAGCAATGTTAGCAGGCACCCTCATTTCCTTCCATGCAAATTCCTTTGAATAAAAACTTATTTTACCTATCAAAAAGAATTCTTCCATGCAATTCTTTCAGAGGTAGGGGCTGCATCAACCATCGCTCAGTGAGCTATTTATTGCCACCAATTAAAGAGGGTCTTTGTGACAGTTTGACGGTGTAGAAAAAATAGAATAGCACAGAAGGAGAGAGTGGGGATTAAATTCAAGCTGTACTTCCTAGACGTATGAATGATGGTGGTGGTTCTATATTTGTTGCTTGATTGTATGGTGTTAGGGCTGTCTTAGGCCCTTATACTTATGGTTCACTTCTTTCGATTTCTTTAGCCTTCCCTGATGTGTCGTCCTGTTCGCTTTCTTTGCATCTTTCTTTCTGCCCCCACTTTTTTTTAATGTGCTTGCAATTTCCATGTGTCTTGAAATGGATGTTCGATTCAGGTGTCAGAGAATCAAGACAGAATTCACTTTTGAGTACAACTATCTTGAAGATGAACTTGTTGCATAGAGGATCTCAAGAATGTAAAAAATGTCATTATGACTTCCAGGTCAGTATAATGCGAGCCATGTTTCAGAAGTTTTTAAATGATTCTTTCAATTGGTTATGGCGATACCTTATTTTGTTCCCGTGTACCATGTCTTGCTTAGAAACCATCACCACATCAGGATCATTTTTGTTTTGCGTTGATTCAGCAAGAACTTTATGCACCCTGAATCACACTGACACTGTGCAAAATTTTACTTGTATCACAAGATATAGAAGCAATCGTGATAGTTACCTTTATTATTATAGCCGATAATAATGATATGGACAACACATCAACGCTTGCGAAGTTGGACTGATGAGAATTGACACTCTGCTTGATGACAATGGAATATTTCTTTTACATGATATTCAAAAATTTTCAGTCGATGCCTGTTTTGTCCCTGGTTATAATTAGGTGAATATTCTCCCATCTGTTCTCTTTCTGCTTTAACTATGAAGTCAACTTTCTCAAAATTTAATCTTGGATTTCAAATCTCCTCTGCTGTGTTATCATTACATTTGGTGGAATTCACATGTCTCACATGTTCAAGTTGAACAGGGGTCGTGAAATTTTTTATCAAATGGTTTTGGCCTTCTGTTTTTGCAGGTACCATCGAAAGCAGGTTGGGAACTGGCAAGTGCAAAGTTATTATAATCATGGTCTTGTTCTTGATGGGGTTACTGGTTACTAGGTTCCATGTTTTACGTATTCAGGTTCAGCCTGATAATTAAGGGGAGATTTTTAATAACTAAACATGTTCATGAATTGATTTTTGTTTTGGTATTTGGATATTTCAATGGTCTCAATTTCATCAGAGGAGGACTTAGTACGAAGTTCGTTTAGACCGTTGGAAATATAATGGACGACCAATGGTCGTTCACGAAGGGGAATCGTAAAGGTGCGAGTTACATGAAAGGTTGAAAAAACCTCCTGTGCATTTGATTTTGAGTGAGTGTTACTTAAACCGAATACTTATCTCCCGATATGTCCCAATACGTGTATTTTTTTTTTTAATTTTCTTCATTCATTTTTTAAATATTTTTAACTAGTTTTTAAAAAGGAAAATTATTCACATCCTCATTCAAAAACATTTCCTTAAATCATTAAAATAAAATTAAAAAAATTATCGGGAGATTTTATGGAGTGATTTAGCATTTTTCTTTCATTTTCATTCTCTTTTGTTCTTTTTAAAAGTAGCATGAATTTCCTCTTGATTGCATGGATGTCTAAAGCGTTAAACAAATAATCGAAGGATGAGAAGAATAAGGGAAATAGATAGTGAGTTGTACGAGTAGCATTTTCAGTTCCACAATAATTTGGTGAAAGATGCTCAAAGAATCAAACTAATAATCAAAACAGAATAATTTGGGCTTGAAATTGCCGACTTAGAGCATTTTGTTAAGGATGCGGATCCACGTTGGTGATGATGGCCTTGCTCAGACAGAGATCATGCAACTTCAATGTCGCCCGGTTAAGTCAATCCTGGTTTTTTTTTTCTTCTTTTTTTTCTTTCTCTGCAGAGATATAAAAATTCTGTGTACAGTTATTTGTGTGCTTTTTGCATACTTTAGCTACATGATCGGCTATATTACTTTTTAAAATATAAGATAGTTTTCTCTTTTTAATCACTTTAGTGGAGTATGCAAAATTGATTGTATGTAACAAAACTTAATGTGGAAGGAGATGAATGATGCAATTTGTGTCATCGTTATCAATAAAAGAGATATGGGACCTTTCTGCAGACCTTCTTCCAAGCTGGTATTGGAGTAGGAGAACGAGACGTACTGAGCATTTTCATATCACACAAATGGGAAAGCCAAACCTCTGAAACCATATTAGATTTTAGTTTGGTTTTATAGAGTACGAGGACCCCAAAAGAAGTCATTGAGATTACTTCCAACTGCACCGAAATTTTTTCATCCTCTTAGAATTTTGATATCTTTTGCACGTCTTTTGTCAATACATAAAAACAAAGATTGTCAATCCTTGAGAAATCCTTAGCATCAGTCGGGCTTATGTTGGCCAAATGACAGTCCACCAATAATGTAGTGACACCTAGGTTTTTTACCACAACAATATTGTGGATGCACTGTATCAGATAGGAAGACCCTTTGCCCTTTTGCATCCCCACTGGTTTTCTCAATCCTCTCGTTGTCTGCCATTTCCCTTTCACACCCCCCTCTTGTAGTGTTTGCACTTGTTACACGCCCAAAATTATCTTAATCATGTACTTGTTAAGGCCTACGTAGGCCTTGATAATAGTCAGTTGTTAAAGGTTATTTTCGGATATCTCTATTTATTTTATTTTCGTTAGTTGAGTCTGGGTCCTTTGTTTATGTTGGGCCATTATCTTAATGGGTCAGTCAGTTGCAATTATGGGTCAATTATTTGTATAGTTATGGGTCAGTTATTTGTCTTTCTGTGTAATGCCTATTTAAAGCATTTGTTCATGAAGGAAAATCATCTTTTCAGTTCACATTTGCCGAGTGCATATTGGAGGGTCTGGTATCTCGAATTACCAAAAATTAATTTTATCTCAATTAAATTGGGGCCATAACACATTGGTCTTAGAGGTGCATTCTTGTAACATGGCGGATGGAACACGACTATCACAACTTTCGGAAGCAATCACTAATCTGCATGGGGAAACCGCTGCACTTAAGGAGGAGTAGTCCAAGCATGGAGTACTAATTGAAGGCGTTTTACAACAACTCAATAATTTGGCCTCAAGCTATGCTAGCTTGATACAAATTACAACCAAACTCAGTTCAGGTGAGGGAACCTTTAGCAATGTTAAAGTAAATGCTAATCCCTTGTTTGAAGGATATGGAGGAATCCAAGCTTGATCTCTTCAATTGGATTTCCTTCGCTTTGATGGAGGAGACCCCAGCGAATGGATCTTGAAGGCGGAATAGTTTTTCCCCTACTTTGAGACTCAGGAGACCCACAAACTGGAAATTGCAGCTTTTCACATGGAGGGGAAAACGCTGACTTGGTATCATTGGCTAAAAGAGTCAAGTCCGGTAACAACTTGAGATGACTTTTTAGTGGCCCTCCGCACTAGGTTTGGACCTTCAGCATATGAGGATCCAGTGGGCCCATTCACCAAGCTGAAACATACAGGAAGTGTAAAGGCGTACTAAACGACTTTTGAAGTCTTGTCCAACAAAATAAATGGGGTAAGTGAAGAGTTTCACTAAATACTTTCTTAAGTGGCCTAAGAGATGAATTGCAAATTATTGTTACTATGTTTAAACCCACCACCCTCTCTACTGCCTTTGGACTGGCTCAGCTACAAGAAGAAGAAGTAACCAGAAGAATGTATCCCTCCTAAACCTATCCAACCCCAAACAGCCAACCTTTTTCCTCACTTAAATTTACCCCACTAAGATTACTAGGACCCAGCAATATACCCAAACTACCAGCCCAAAACTCAGTACTCAAATTGTCGGCACCTCAGAACCCCCAACCAAATGCAAGAAAGAAGAGATAAAGGGTTGTGTTATTTTGTGATGAAAAATACCACCCAGGACACAAGTGTAACAAGCCATTCTATCTACTGGAAGTGATGGAGTTTGAGGAAGCAGAAGAGCCAATAAAAGAAGAAGAAACTCCTATTCAGCCAAACACATTGGAAGTTGTTGTAACACAGCAAGCAGAGTTGTTGGGCATCTCAATGCATACATTGCAGGGGCACCTTCTCCCAAGACCATGAGTTTAGTTGGAAAAATTGGTGCGTGCTCAGTCATTATCCTTATTGATACTGGTAGTACACATAGTTTCATTGATGCAAATGTAGCAAGGAGGGCAAATCTACCAATGGAAAAAGGCCACATGGCAGTCCAAGTTGTAAATGGAGACACCCTCCTTTGCCTTGGTTGTTGTAAGATAGTTTTTCTAAAGATCCAAAGATGTAATATCTTAGCCAATTTGTTCTTACTATCCCTATGAGGATGTGATGTTGTATTAAGGATAGATTAGCTGAGAAGTTTGGGGACTATTCAATGGAACTTTTCTAATTTAAGTATGAGTTTCTTTGTGGAATGAAAAAATTTATTTTTACAGGGTTTGAAGCTACCCAAGAAGGTTCTAGAGGAAGAACACAACTTAAGCAAAGCTGCCCTAGTAGAAGGAAGAGGAATGTGACTGCATATTATGGAAATCAGTGATCAACCAGGAGGGGCACTAGTAGAGCCTGCCATACAAACTGTTTTGAATGATTTCAAAACAGTGTTTGTTGAACCCAGTAGACTCTCACCTCCCAGGAGTCATGATCACCAGATCTAACTCCAGGAAGCAGCCAAGCCAACATGTGTTAGACCTTATCGATACCCTTATTACTAGAAGGAAGAAATTGAAAGATTGGTCAAGGAGATGCTGCAGGCAGGGATCATACAACCAAACCATAGTCCTTATTCTTCACCAGTCATCTTGGTGAGGAAAACTTATGGAAGTTGGCGTATGTGCATTGATTACTAGGCTCTAAACAATGATACTATCAAAGATAAGTTTCTCATCCCTAACATAGATGGATTATTGGATGAGCTTAATGGTGATGAGTTGTTTTCTAAGCTTGATTTATGATCAGGCTACCATCAAATCTAGATGAAGCCTGAAGATGTGCCCAAAACTACCTTTCGCACACATGATGAACATTATGAGTTTTTAGTGATGCATGTTGGGCTCACTACTGCTCTATCAACCTTCCAAGGGCTAATAAATGGGATATTCAGGCCATATCTCAGGAAATTTGTGTTGGTTTTCTTTGATAATATACTTGTGTACAGTAAATCCATGGGAGAGCATGTAGGACATCTTAAAGTTGTCCTAGAAGTCTTGAGGCAACACCAGCTGCATGCAAAGGCTTCCAAATGTGTCTTTGGATGCCGGGAAGTGGAGTACTTAAGCCATGTAATATCCAAGGAAGGAGTCAAAGCAGAATTACAACTATAATGGAATGGCCTGAACCTAAAAGTCCTAAAGCTCTAAGGGGATTTTTGGGTCTAATAGATTATTATAGGAAGTTTGTAAGAGGTTATGGGAGTAATGCAGCCCTTTTGACTGCTCTACTCAAGAAGAACTCCTTTTAGTGGAGTGAAGAGACCAGTCAAACTTCAGCATTAAAGATAGCCATGGTGACTCCTCCTGTCCTTAGATCACCAGATTTTTCAAAAATGTTCGTGGTGGAATGTGATGCCTCTAGAAATGGGTTGGGGGTTGTTCTCATGCAAGAGGGGATGCCTATAGTTTACCTAAGTCAAGCATTGAAAGGTAAAAAATTATTTTTATCTACTTATGAAAAAGAGTTATTAGCTCTAGTACTAGCTATCAGAAAATAGAGGTACTATCTATTGGGAAACAGATTTAAAGTCAGGACTGACCAGCAAGCCCTAAAGCATTTCTTGGAGCAAAAGATTGGAACATCATTTCAGCAAAAGTAGATTTCAAAACTGTTAGGCTTTGATTTCAGTGTGGAATACCGTAGTGGAAAAGGAAACTAGGCAGTAGAGGCTCTCTCCAAGTTGCCTAATGGTCTAGAACCCGAAGTAAACTTTGCTGACAATGGAGAAACCAAAGCCATTAGCATGGTTACAGTCAACTGGTGGGGAATGCTCTGTCAATTATACCAACAAGATCCTTAGTTGAGGCAGTTGCTGGACCACCATCAACAAGGGAATCTTGATCCTTTCAATTACCAACTAAAAAGAGGGTTCTTGTTTTACGAAGTGAGGTTGCACTTGGGAACCCTAAAAGAATAGCAGAAGTAGATCGTGCAGCAATTCCACAACAGTCCCACGGGATGACATACTGGATCACTAAAGACACAATCTAGGATCAAGAGGGAATTTTTTTGACAAGGTATGAAGAAGGAAATCAGAAAATATATAAAAGAATGTGAGTTATGTCAAAGGAGCAAACAAAGAACCTTAAACTAGCAAGAACTCTACAGGCTCTACCACTTCCAAATAAAGCATGGGTGGATATAAGTATAGATTTTATAGAGGGGTTGCCTCTATCTAAAGGATACAATGTTATCTTGGTAATAGTGGATAGATTCAGCAAATATAACCATTTCATACCATTGTCATACCCATACACCGCAGCCACAGTTGCAAAGGCATTCATGGACAACATATTCAAATTACATGGAATACTACAAAGCATAGTCAGTGATAAAGATGCTATATTCACAACTCACTTTTGGAAAGAAATTTTCAATCTGAGTGGCACCAAGCTGCTAATGAGTTTTGCATACCACCCTCAAACTGACGGTCAAACATAAGTAATGAACAAGTGATTAGAAGGTTACCTCAGGTGTTTTTCAAGTGATAGGCCTAAAGGTTGGGCCAATTGGTTAGCCCTAGTAGAACGGACATACAATATCTTGGAGCATTCTTCTACTGGGTTAACTCCCTTCGAGGTAGTGTATGGAGAGAAGTCACCTCGTCTTCTTCCATTTGAGCCAGGTACCACTATTGTGCAAGCTGTTGAAGACGAAATAAGGAGCCGCGATTTCATCCTCACTCTAGCTCAAGAAAACCTGCAAAAAGCTCAAAATTGAATGAAACATTATGCAGACAAAAAAAGGACGGAGCGAGAGTACAACGTTGGAGACTGGATTTATTTAAGTTTTAGACTCTATAGGCAAATAACAGTAATGGCAGGGAAAAGCTTGAAGCTTTCCCTACGATATTTCGGCCCTTTCCAGATCTCCCAAAGGATTGGAAAAGTAGCCTATCAACTTGGCCTACCCAAAGAATCCAAGATCTATCCCGTATTTCATATCGCATGCCTTAAAAAGAAGATTAGAGCCCAAATAAACCCTAATCATAGATTGCTTACTATGATGGAAAACGGCACCATGGCACCCAAACCAGAAAAAATCCTAGAAATGAGGCTCAAAAAGAAGGGAAATCGACCAGGGGTTGATCTCTTAATTTAATGGAAGGGAGCTAGCAAGGATGATGCAATATGGATAAACGTGGATAAGCTTCACGAGACGCACCCCGAAGTCGCTGGCGAGTTCTTCTGAAATGGGAGGCTATGTTACATGTCCAAAATTTTATAAGTCATGTAATTGTTAAGGGCTATGTAGGCCTTGGTAATGGTCAATTGTTATATTTTCGAGTATCTCTGTTTATTTTATTTATATTAGTTAAGTTTGGGTCCTTTATTCATGTTGAGCTATTATCTTAGTGGGTTCAGTTAGTTGCAATTATGAGTCAGTTTTTTGTAAAGTTATGGGTCAGTTATTTGTCTTTCTCTGTAACACCTATTTAAAGCATTTGTTCATGAATGAAAATCGTACTCTCAATCCACATTTGCCAAGTGCATGTTGGAGGGTCTGGTACCTCGAATTACCAAAAATTAATTTTATCTCAATTAAATTGGGGCCATAATAGCACCCCTCTACACAGATCTCTTCGGACAGCCTTGTAGATGACGGTGATGGACAAAAGTATGTGAAGAAGCAAAAATCAAAATAGGCTTAGTTGCACCATCGGTTCTAATCAATGTTCCACGAGATCTTTTACGCAATACATTGCCGTCGTTGGTTATGGTTTTTCTCCTGTAGATTTGAGTTTAAGTTTTCCAAAGTATTTTGATTTCTGATTTACATGGGAATTTCCTTAAACTGTTTTACTTTCTAAGTCAATTTTTTTTTACAGATTTGTAAGTTCTTTTTTAAATAAGAATTTTGTCCTTGCTCTTTATCCTTTTTTTTTCTACAGATGTGAGAGTGAAATATTCTTCTTACATTTTGCTGGTGTTTTTTTTTTATTGTAATTTTTTTTCTCTACAAATCTATTAAGAGTAAAATGATCGTACCCAGATTTCAACTGATCTTATTTAGATCTAAGTGTAATTCTCTCTTAGGGTTTTTTTTTCTCGTTTTGTAGTTCTTGGTTTTTTTTTCTTTACAGATTTGAAAAGATCTTGTTTAGATCTGAGTCTTTTTATTTGTTGATATTTTTTCCTTTTCTCGTTCTTCTTTATTAGATGTTTTTACATATTTAGTACTTTTGCTCCATAATTTGTCAGCAATTTTCATGTGGGCATAGTGGGCGACAGACTGGCGGTGGTGGATTGGTGGAGGGGGACCATTGGCAGTGGAATTATGCTCGACAATGAAACTGGAACCATAGCAAAGTTGAGGTTCCTATCGTGAAGAAGAGATCGATTTCCTATCTGTTTGCCTTTTCTTTCCCATATGAATGAGTGTAGCTTGAGTTTTGTGTAATTTCTATAGAGTCAGCATGTAATAGAAAGGCTGTTATTTGAGGAAAATTAGCCTGATCGCTTATGCACGATTCTGTTAATATACGGCTCAAGCAAAATGGGGACAGCTTGCAATTGCATGTTCATGCGTAGTGGAATATATATTTTACACGCTCTTTGACCATGTGGGAAAAGGCGTAAAATGTAATATGCATTTCAGAAACTTTATTAGAAGAATATTATGGTATATTGTTATAGCTTCCATGTGCAATGGGATAGAATCCATTATAAGCACGATGCTTGTCCCTTTTTTACACAATTGAGAAACTCTTTTTCCAAACCTTTTTCAATTGCTCAATAGATATGGCATACATAGCTTATAACTTCAAAAAAACCTCAAGTCCCAACATTCATGTGAAGTACGGAAATGCTACAATATCTGGCAACATATCCTATAGGGTTTTAATTTGAGGTCTCGCAAGAAAAATGTTAGGTGCATGAGCGTGAAAATACTACCATCGAACTAGCCAAAAACATATGTTTATAGATCTTAAAATTCATGTATGGAGTGCCAAACCACCAAGGTGATAACTCAGTTGATACGGGCTGATATTTCATGGTTTTAAGGTTATGAGTTCAAGAGGATATAAGATGAGACCACTTAAGGTAATAAAGCATGATCTTTGGGCCATGGGATTTTGCACCAATTGGATACTTTGGGAGTGTTGTGGTGATGGGCTCACCATTGGGGCAATAACTATAGCTCAAAATGGATATTCCACATTTAGAGGGGGCTCATATGATCACATATAGTAAGGGTTGATATGCTAGTCGCTCTCACCTCGAAGACGGATACTATTGGTCATCTATACAACATCATAATTTGTGGGCTTTATAATAAATCCATAAATGGAAGAAAACAAGAGAAATGAATAAAATATAAAAGTTTCGAAGTCTGTCTCAGTGATTGATCTGATTGAGGCATTAGAACGAAAAGTTTCAATACCACTACATTTCGATGTACCATTTCAAAGTGGATATTAAATGAATATATTATGTATACGTATATAAGAAAAATATTTTCACTACTATTGTTTTCTTTCCTAAATCATCACAAGAAAATGTCATTTTTTTAGCAGATTGTGAAAAGAAAAGGGTTAAAATATATCCTAAAGGAAAAAACATGATAAATAGTGAAAATCTAACCCCACATGCTTATTGTGTGCGTTTACTTATCAAATCTAACCCGATAAAAATTTTGTAAGGCTGGTTTTGATATTCTGAACATTGAGAATCCTTTTGACCTTTAGGTTCGTTTCCCTGACTCTTTTTTCTCTGCACATTTTGCAAATCATCCAAAAATAAAAACTCAAACCCTTACAAGTAAGACTAAACCATTATCTAAAAGCAGTTCTCTCTCTCTCTCTCTCTCTCTCTCTCTCTCTCTCTCTCTCTCTCTCTCTCTCTCTCTCTCTCTCTCTCTCTCTCTCTCTCTCTCTGATTCTTCAAATATGGTTGTACAAATTTTCACCCTTACATAAGCCAAAGAGATGGTCACCCATGAAGGTAAGGCTAACTGTATATTTTAAATTCTAACATTGATACAGGTCTAATAAATATAGCCAAAACAAAACAACAATGAACAATTCCATGTCTAGATAAAACACGTTGCAATGAAAAAGAAAATTGCAGAACAAAATCGAGGCTTCGAGGAACACGAGTAGCCACTACTGCGAGTCCGCGATGACTTGGAGAAACCCAAGTCTCAAGTTGCAAGCCAATCTACGACGATGTGGACAATGGAGGGTAGTATGTGGTATTTGAGCTCTACAAGCAAGAAAATTAGTTCGAAAAAAAAAAGGCTTCACTTGAAGTATGAAAAGTGAAGATTTGAAAACTACATTTCTTTCTTCATGAGGAGAAATGTCAAATAGAGCCAAAATTACAAAAAAGAAAAAGACAAGAGCAGGGGCGAAACCAGGATTTGATATTTGGGGGGCGATCGACAAAATATATTATACGTGTGAATATAAGTAATATGTATTTTTTGTATGTGATTATATATCAAAACAACAATCATATATTATAAAACTGTATACAAAAATTACATGTCTAGCAATTCCACAAAAAATTTAAATAAAAAAATTTCAAAAAAATAAAACATTCGAAAAGATAGACATAAGATTCTAAGAAAAATATAAATTGAATTCAATAAGTAAGAATAATACAGTTAATAATTCAAAACAATTAATATTAAAGTAACGATTGAGAGAGAATTAGGCTAAACATAGTGAATTAATTACTGTGAGAATCTTTTCATTTTATAATGTCTTCTTTTATTTTTTGAATTAATTTATATTTTGATTTAGCTTATAAATTTGGATTAAGTTAAAATAGAGCATAAATATATGACATTGTATTTGAAAATATATTGCAAATATCAAAATATATGAAGATGTCATTGATAGTTATATAAAATATTTGAAATGCATAAAAAATATTAAAATATATATAATATTCAAATGATATGAAGGAAAAATAAATAAATTAATGTATGGTATATTATAAAACTCAGTATGTAAAATAGAAAAATTAGATTTTGATGATGTATTTTAAATGATAGATCTAAAATAGTCATTTGAGAGTGGTATTATAGTAACTATGAAACTAGATGAATTGAAGATTTGGATGTCATTGAAATTAAAAGTTAAAATAAAATTAGATAAATATTAAAATTTAGAGGATAAATTCACTAAAAAAATTTGGAGAGGGGGGGATTTTTTTTTAATATGAGAGAAAAATTTTCGTTATATATCTTAAAAACATTATATGCTTATATAGTATTTAAATTTTTTCAAAAACTTTGGAGGGCACTAGTCCCCCCAATGCATTACTTGGGTTCACCCCTGGACAAGAGTTTTACATTAATTACCATCAATCATGCCCTTGTGTTCTCTTTTTGGACCAAGATATGAATTTCATCGAGTACACCAAAAATCGGCCGAAATTGATCGAAACACACTTAAATGATTAGTATTTAATCTGGGAGGAAATACTTATCTCTATAGTGTCGGTTACAGTTTTGACACAAAAAATTCCAATCATTCCAACCTAAATTGAATGGTAATCACAACTTTGCAAAATATACCAACACATGGACTTTAAAAACTATACAAAAGAGTAAAATTATGCTACTATTTTGGAGCCAATCATTTGTCAAGTTCAATATATAAACATGTGGACCACTAGCACCTTCTACCACTGTCGTAGTGGTACCAAACCACTATGGTCGAGCACACATTGGTCCATGACCATGCATGTCATCCACGTAATGTGCATCCATGAGCTCATGGAAGCTAGCCATAACCTTGGTGAACAATCAGCAGTCATCACGTCGCCTACCAGCAATATCGCGGTCATGGAGGTGGCCTCTGGTCATAGAGCCCATGAGCATCATGCATAGTGAGTGCACTGGTTGCACGGTAAGAGGAGCCTCGCGCAGTATCGTCTTTGCTCGGGCCAAAAATCACATACAGGGTGTTTCCCAAACCTGGCCAGTTCTACGACCACAAGTAGGCCACCTCTTGTGGCCTTACGAGTCCATCAATTATGAATTTAAAGAAGTAATTCAAAATAAAAGAAACAAAAACTAGTAGCAAACAATTTCAAAGAAGTAAAAATTAGCTATAGTGGCTAAATCGTCCCGATTTGTCTCTTTCAAACTTTGTATAAATTTATTTTTACTAACAAAATTGGTTCATATGGTACGAAATATAGGCTACAAGGCCCTTCTTGAGCACTGCTCAAATATCTTAATTTTATCAAAATAAATTGTTCCAACCATAGCCACCCTGTTAAAAAATGAGTCTCTTGACTTGCAACGATGACAATCCCTTGACTACTTTGACCTTGCCTACAGGTTTAGCAAAGCTGGGTCCCTAAACTTACTGAGAACTACGGGCAATGATAGCAAAGTCTTGAATATCGTACCGATGAGCATATCGGTTAGGACATTGGAACGAAATATTTCGATACCGGTATCATTTTGTGTACCGTTTCGGAATAGTCTATATATAAAAAAAATTATATATATAAATATATACATAAATTATATTTCAAAAAAATAATCAATATATGAATAGATTATATATATAAATACATATATGAATTGAGATAAAATAAAAAATAAAAATCCGGTATAGCTAGTATTTAAGCCGGTACAGTACATGCAGTGTACTTATACTGCCCAACTGACCGATACGATACCAAAAACTATGAGTGATAGTCCCTTGCTTGTTTGACCCTTGCGCCCAAGCCGAGCTCTGCGTTCGCAACTAACACAATCAATCACATCTCCCACCTACCTCACCAAGCTAAGTTCTGTGCTCATACCTAGTGCAATAGAGTACATCTTCAACCTGAGCCGAGCTCCATGCTCACATCTAGCATGATTGAGCACAATCGAGCACACTCTCACCTACGTCACCAAGCCAAGCTCTGTGCTTGCACTTAGCTCAGTCAAATACATCTATCGCCTAGCTCTCCAAGTCAAGCCCCGCACTTGTATTTAGCGTAGTTGAGTAGATCTCCTGCCTAAATTCACAAAACATTATTGTTGAGCAAACTATCCTTAAGAATCACGAGCATCTGTTAGGGGGTAAAATTCTTATGACCTAAAAGACATCTCAGGTTTAGCCCAATGGGCCACCATCAATAAGTAAGAAGAAAAATATGAAAGGATAAGAAAAAGTAAGTATTAATGGGAGAAGAATGAAGTGACAAGAAGGGGAGAAAAATGAGAAATTAGTGGGATAAAGCTAACTGTCTCACCTATTACTCACAAGAGTTAGAATAAAAATGACTTTTTTCGAAATGGCTAAAGGAAGTAAGAGGAGAGATAGAGGTCATTTTCAACTTCCGAAGGAGAGCTCCAGGATATTATCTTCTCTAAAAATAGGACTTGGACCTTCATTGTACATAGAGAAATGAGAGGTTGTAAGAAATAATAAAATAATTATATTATAGTAGATTTACCCTCTAAACAACCTGTAGACGTGGACATTGTGCTAAATCACATAAATTTTGTGTCTTTATTTCTATTTATACTTATTGTATTTAAATTTTATGAAAAATACTATATTTACTAAAGAAAACTAATAGGCTGGAAATCATGGGATTTAAATTTTAAAATTTCAATTTCAAAAAAAAAAAACTAACAAAATGAATGTTGTAAGTAAAAATATAAATAAAATTGTAAGTGCATGTTTGAAATTGCGGTGAGAAATATAACTTATAGTTTTAACGCTTATAACTTATAACTTAAATAATAAACTCTATACTTCAAAAGTTATTTGTTGTTTGATCAACATGTATTTAAATCGTTTTTACAATTAGTTACAATAATTTTTTTAAAATATTCAATTATCCCACAAAAGTTCTTTTTATAAAACTTTCAATTTGATAATTTTTGAAAAACAGAATTTCTACTTATTTAAGTAATTAAAGTCTTTATTTTTATAAATTTATTAAATATATCATTTAAAAAAAAAATTTAATCTATTAAAATAATTTTTTAATATTCAAAATGCAACCCCAAATAAACTCTAAATATATGTAGTATCAAATTATATTTATTGCTTTTGATGTACATGCTAGTATCATACTACCACTTTGGCCTGCCATTGTTAGCTCTGAAGTGTCTCATCTAATCTTGGACTACCTTTATTGGATTAAATATGAACCTTTCTTCCGTCCTTTTAGACAATTTCGACATTAACATAAATGATTAAAACAGGTTTGTTATCTTCAAATTTTTACAAAAGGTCCGAAATTGGTTATTAAAATAACTCGCTCCCAAACAAAAGCCTTCTGGGAACCAAGCGATCGTCAAGGGACAAAGCCTCAACAAGAAAGGGACAAAAGAAATGGATTTTCTTTTTTTTTTTTTTTTTTTTTTTTGTTTTGTTTTGTTGCAAAACCGTCAACCGAGGATCTGAAGAGTGACCGACGGGTCTCTCTCAATTCAAAGCTTCAAACGGCTATAATGGAAAAGGAGAGAATGACTTGAGAGAGCGGCGCGCTGAGTTGAAAAACAACCAGCAGTAACAAATAATACAGTACTTTTAAAAATTCCTTTAATAAATCAAGGAGTACTAGATACTTGATATTCAAGTCTCGAATATTTTGTTTGAAAAAAGTTAAATTTAAAAAATATACGAGATTTATAGATTTAGATTTTGTTTAGATTCGGAGATTGGATGAGTTGAAATAAATTTAATTTATTTTTTAATATTATTATTATTATAGAATTTGAAAATTATGTATTGGAATTTAAAAAATATGTATTAAAATTTTAAAAATTTATATTTTATATAAAAAAATTATAAAAATATAATAATAAAATAAAAATGAATTGAATTCAAACAGAACGTAAAACCATCAATATTATTTTTATATATTAATGATAACACGATAAAAAATAAAAAATAAAGAGTAAATCACTATTTATTCATGAGCTTCCATGGGGCTGGGCCCTGGGGTTCCTGGTTGGTCGTCCATTAATAATGTAATTTTGTTATGAAACTAAAAAGAAAACTACTACTATTACAAGAGAAATGTAAAAGAAACTCTCTGAAACTTTCTTCCTTCTCTATATTTTCTTATGAATTTCATTACAACTGAAGCCCATATTTATAGGCGTTGAAGTTACTATACAAGTTACTATACAAGTCACTATGCAGATTTTAAAATAATAATGGTGGGGTCATTCACATAATTTAGTGGTGGGACAGGAGGCGGCGCCGTTTCGTTCGTTCATTTACAATTCATAACACTCCCCCTTGAATGACCACCCATAAAGAATCTGCCTCGTTAAAACCTTACCAAGGAAAAACCCAGTGGGAAGAAAAACCAATGGCGAAGAAAAAAGAGTACAGTCTCTTTATGTATCCACAAGTGTTTTAAGATTGCCTCATTAAAACCTTGTAAAGGAAAACCCAATGGGATAAAACCTTAGCGAAGGAAAAAGAGTACAATCAGCACAAGTCTTCAGGACTTTTACTCCCCCTGAAAAGTGCATGACAATAGTTTTTGAGTCTTCACATTTTAATATTCTGCACAATTTTCTTGAATGTCGCAGTTGGTGATGTCTTCGTGAATAAATCTGCCAGATTATCACTTGATCGTATATTTGATATATCCTCCTTTGATTTGAGTGATACAAGTAGCATTATCTTCGTATAAAATTGTTGAGTCATTGATCTCAGCCAAATATACTCTCGACTTGTTTCATGAATTGCAATAATCTTTGAGTGATTTAAAGATGAAAAATAATATCTGGTTGACAAACTTAATAGAAATCTGATACCTGCAGTAATACTTAAACTCCCCCTGATAATATGCGTTAGTGTTTCAAGTAATAAGCAAATATGATTTCAGTATATATACAAGTTAAGAATTCAAACACGATCTCCAACTAAATAATGCATTAGAGAGAGTATGATAATATTTTCATCTAAAATTTTCTCCCCCTCATTCGGCGTTATTAGGAAGAACTTGTTTATATACGGCGGAAATAACATTGGAAACCATCTATGTATGATAAAAGCTGTAAAAGCTTTGAGATTTAATATTATCGGTTCGACGGAAAATCAAATTCGCTTGACATTGTGGACAAACGAGATCTTGAAGAGATTTGAAGGTTTCGGGTTGTTGTTTAAATATAACCAATTTTACCATTGGTTTACTCCAGCAAAAAGATTTCACATTCCTCATAGATTCAGTTGTTGTTCATCCAGAACGATATTATGTCTGATAGAAATTCTAATGTCCCAGATTTAAACCATGAACTTTTTATACCTCAACCACTTATATTTTCTCCTGAGGCTGTAAACACCATGATAGGAGCAGAGATATATCTATCTAGTAAATCTGATCCTGAAATTGTTGCAGCATCAAGAACCCTCAGTGCTCAATATGCTGCTTCTCTTACAACCATGTCACAGAGGCTATTGGCGAGAATGAGTGAGGTTGATCATCTTAAAAATCAAATATCTGAGTTGCATCAAACGCTTGCAACTAAAGATAGAAAAAATAAAGATTTAAAACAAGATAACAAGGAGCTGAAGAAACTTGTAGACTGGTATTCTCGTAACCTGAAAACACGAGTAGAAGAGCTGGAACGAGAAAGAGCTCAAATACAAAGTCAACAACAGCAGCTAACGGCAGAGGTTCAGCGTTTACAAGAAAATAGGGATAGCTGTAATTAATCTCGCTGGCTTTTAAAATTATGCATCCAGCATATCTTGTAAAGTGAGATTTGAAGAGATGATGGTTTGTCTTGTTCTTATTTCCAATTCTATAAGAACCGTCTTTAGTTTCATTTAGTACGCATCAAATCTTCTTCTCATATCTATAATTCATCTGTATTTATATTCTTATTCTACAAATTTCCAATGGTTCATCAATTTCCTTTTACTATTTCTCACAATCAACATATGAGGTATCTTTCACCTCAATTACAAGTTGATTCTGCATCTTCCGCAGGTGCAATGTTGTAGCAAGCAAATGATCTGGCTAATAAGTCAGATCGTGAAGCTGTTTATGAGCTGGTGACTCTCGGCACCCGATACTCCTCCTCTATTGTTGGATTTTCCAACCGATTACAATTCAAAAATCGTGAGATTGAGGAGCTTAACGAGAAGGTTTCTGTACTTCAACGACTCGTTCAAGAGTCTGACAAAAAAATTGCAGACTTAAAGCAGGAGAATAAGGATTTAAAATCCTTACTTGCCTTTTCATTTCGACTGTCTAATCCTTTAGATAAGGATGGTATGTTGCTTTATGAAGAGCAAATGCATTTGAGAGATGAGGCTAGAAGTCTCGAATTCTTGTAACTCATCTATGAATTGAATAATAAGATCTTTCCTTTTCAAATGCATTCCTTGAATTTATAGCAACCATTGTAATCTTTTCAAGAGTTCTAACAAGGTAAATCATCAACGTAAACTGCAATAATGACGAATCCGGATTCTAATAAAACACATGAACATATAGGATTATTCTTAAATCCTTCTTTCAATAGATACTCGTTGATTCAATTATACAACATGTGTCCGGATTATTTTAACCCATATAAAGATCTTTGAAGTTTTATAAAGTACATACTCCTAAATGTACTTGGATTACATGCTTCAAGTATCGTAATAATCTAATGATGCTTATAAATATGCAGTGACCACATTCATTAACTGCATATCTAATCCTTTTGTAATAACCAAATCAATTAAAAATATGAATGTGATTGCATTCATACCAAGGAAATATGTTTCCTCATAATTGCTCGGGTTTCTACTGGAAACCTTGTGCGACAAATTATACCGCATAATTTTATTTCGTATTACGCTTTCGTATAAATACTCACTTATATCTGACAAATATTACACCCTTTGGTGTTTGGACAACAGGTCCACATGCATCTTGCTTCACTAGCGAGTTTAATTCAGTTTTAATAACTGCTTTCCATTTTGGCCAATCATTTCTACGTCGACATTCTTCGATGATTTTTGGCTCACTTTTTTCATTACTTCTGGTAATATCAAGTGTTATCATATATGTTATCGACAACAGTTTTATTTCTATCCATAAATTTTCCAGTACTCATGAAATGTATTGAGATCTCATTGTTCCTCTCCAGGGGAAAACATTTCATGAAACACCTCTACAGGAGGTTCCTCTTCAGGAGGTTTATACTCTTCAGGAGTTTTCTCTTCAGGAGTTATACTCTTCAGGAGTTACACTCTTCAGGAGTTACCTTTTCAGGAGGTTTCCTCTTCAGGAGGATTATATTTTATACAGAAAATACGGTCTCTTCATGAGCACCGATTTTTATTTTTCTTGTGCACTAATAGGTATTCAACACTTCAGGTGTATCTTAAACTCATTTATTGCTATTTTAACAACTCGTCCTTCAGGGACTTCAATTCTTGTTTAAGCATTAACAGAAGTAATATATGATTTTACAACACCTTTAGTGTCAGTAAATACATCATGTAATTGATTTGCAACACTTTGCAGATAAATAATCTTCTGAACTTCTGGTTCACATTTATTTGTAAGAGGATCAAATTTAAACAGGACTTTATTATCCCAAGTAATTTCTTGTCGTACTTCAGGCACCGATATTTCATTATTTCAAAACATGATGAAATATTAATAAATTTATATATAAAAACTTAGTATAAATAAATCAAGTGCTTGGCCGTACAACAGGTACGTGACTACTGTTTAGTCATATTACATCTATGACAAACATCTTCATCTTTTTATGAATAATTATTCTGAGGGCCTTTACCCTTCTCTGAGTTTGATCACTTCTGGTGATACGATATATTTTTATCATTTTTAGTGTTGTCGCTTTTAGGACCAACACTTCTATAATTTTTCTACCCCGTCTACGCCCTTAGTTTCTATTCACTTCTGGGAATTGTGTAAATTCGATATCATTAATAGGACGTAACTGGTGTAACAAAAACTCATTATTTAGCTCAATCACTGGAAGACAAAACAAAAGTTCAGAATATTTGTTAAACTTTCACTCTCGATATTGCTACTGCAGGAGCACATTCGAAGTATGAAAAATAATGTCTTCTTTTATATATCATCATCAGTGATATTTTCACTGCAAAATTTTAATATTGAGCTGATTTTAAAGAGTGCAAAATATTCAATACCACTTTTAAAATCTTGCAACTTCAGGTGCAATAAATCATAATGATCTTTTGAGAGGATTACATCTTCTGGTGTTTATATCACTCTCTTAATTTATTTCACACAGTAAGATGATTTTTCATCATGAGATACACAGCACGGTCCTTCAGGGACACATGGTTTTCATCTATGATTGTATTTTTCAAGTTTATCATCATATCCAAATAGATCTCATCAAGGATCTGGATAAATAATATTTTTCAGAAATGTCAATAGTAATAAATCTCAATATTTGACATTATATTACAAAAATAAATATGTGAATTTAAGAAATATATTCACATTATCATGAGAATAAAAATAAAATTTTATCAAGTAATATTCAGAAATATTACCTTTAATATTTATCTCAAGGACTGCAAATAATATCTTGAAAAACTTACTTGAAATAGAAGACCACTAGCTTCAGTATCAGTAGAACCTCGTGCTGATAACGTGTTATAAAACTAAAAAGAAAACTATTACTATTACAAGAGAAATGTAAAAGAAACTCTCTGAAACTTTCTTCCTTCTCTATATTTTCTTATGAATTTCATTACAACTGAAGCTCATATTTATAGGCGTTGAAATTACTATGCAAATTATTATGCAAGTCACTATACAAGTCACTATACAAATTTTAAAATAATAATAATGAGGTCATTCACATAATTTAGTGGTGGAATAGGAGACGGCACCGTTTCGTTAGTTCTTTTACAATTCATAACAAATTTGTTTTTTTCAATTCGTTTTTTTTATGGTCGGTTCACAGCAGAGAGGACAAAAAGATTGGGGCGGTGATGACGTGGCCCACTAATGCACCTCGTTCCGGCTTCTGACACTGCACGTTTGCCCAAAAGCCCAGATAAAATTGCAATTTACCATACAATCCCCATAATCTTTTCTTTTTTTTTTCCACAATCTTTTTACTCCTTTGCAGTCTCCTTCCTTCCAAGTTCAAACGATCAAGCTGTATCTCTTCTGAGAAAGTAAAGAAGATAGTTGTGACATATGCAGAATGCCAGAATCTCTCAATAGAAACACGTAACAAAAGACAAAGAAAAGCATGCAACGGTATGATTTTCAAGAGAAGCATGGAGATAATAAAAAAAGACAGAAATATCCCTCCCTTTATTTACAGGAAAAAAGCTCCTACCTTTCATTTTTTTTTTTCCCTTGTATTATAGATTTATTATTTCTTTTACGCGTTTTGGCCTTTTGGAGTATCAAACGTGTGCCACTGCTCCTGTCAAATCCTCCTTTTCTCCAATTTTATTATTTTCCTTTCCCTGTTTAAATTTTACACATTCACAATATATTCAACACTTGTTTTTTTTTTGTTTTTTAATTTAGGGGATAAAAACACACGGGGACTCATTTTCCTTTTTGCAATGCCTTCTTTCTACTTCACCTGTCTTTATCTTTGCCATTGATTTTTTTCTTTCTCTATTTTCATACATACTTAGAATAATTTAAATAAATAAAGACAAACAAAAATAAACCCAAAGTTAGATATATAATCCTAATATATAAACAAATATAAAATCGAAAATAATTACTGTTTTAAACAATTAAAAAAATATTATAATTACAAACAAATCTCATAAAAATAAATTCACATATTAATGCTACTTAATTTAATACGTTATATTTATTTTATAAAAATAAATATAATTTTATAATTTAATATATTATATTAAATTATATTAATTTATAAATTTATTTTATTTTTAAAAAAAATCTAGAGTATCTCTACTTAATCCCTAAAAAAAGAAAAAAAAAAGTATCTCTACCTACTACCTCAGGGTTGCTGTCCCTAGTTATTTTTTTGTTTCCGTAAGAATTTTTCATTGTTTTTTTCAAAGTTTTGCCTGATTTTTACATTGACTTTTTAAAATTTAGCTTCCGAGATTTTACTTTATTCTTAAATGATTTTTATACACCTAAGTCTATTAGTGATGACCTGATAAAGATCAAATGGAGGATAACTGTTGAAAATCTATAAAATTAATAAGCAAAATAATAACTTGAAAGTCCGGATTTATTTTTTTAGTAAATTTTTCGTGTTATATTTAACCCAAATTTTATGCTTCTTCAAAAACGATAATAACGCTCATTTTTTTTTTCCTCGGAAACTCGCATCTCTCTCTGATATTAGAAAAAGAGCAAGCAAAGAATAACGTCAAAGCCCACTTTTCTGGATTCCCTCGGTTTCCGATAAACCTTTGCCCCCCTCATGCTTTTCGCAAAACCTTAATTCTATTCGATATTTTAATTATTATGTTCTTTGTGAATTATATTGGCGCTGCTTTTGATATATATTGGATTCCTTTTCTCTCACTTGCTGGAAAATCGCTGGATTTTCTCTGATTCCTCGAACCCATCTGCAAAAAACCGTTTCTTTTTCCCCTAAAAATCTCTGTGAAGAAAAACGAACAATCGCTTTAGTACTGCTTTAAAAAAAAAAAAAAGGACCTCCCATTTTCCCCTGTAAAGCCCATAATTTTCGTGGCGATTTTCCCCCTAGGAAACGGTGGGATCATGGAGAGGCTGTGGTTTCTTAACTGGGTTTTTGTTGTGTGGCTCCTCGGTTGTGTTGAAGGTCTTGGTGTGAATTGGGGTACCATGGCAACCCACAAGTTGCCGCCAGACACAGTGGTTAAGATGTTGAAAGACAATGGGATTAAGAAGGTGAAGCTGTTTGATGCAGAGCAGTCTACAATGAGCGCTCTGGCTGGGTCTGATCTCGAGGTCATGGTCGCTATTCCCAACGATCAGCTGGCGGTGATGACCAGCTATAATCGTGCCAAGCAATGGGTCCAGAGAAACGTCACCCGCTATCTGTTCAATGGAGGAGTTAACATCAAGTATATCAAATTCTCTTTTCTTTTTGTTTAATTATTTCTTTTCCGATTGATTTATTATTATTAACTTCGATGGGATTCTTAATTTTATTAACTATGGTCATTCTCCTTATATAATATATATATATATATATATATGTTATTACCTTGATTGCATATGCCATAAACTGATGTTATTTATACTGAAAATTATTGGTAATCGTTTGCTTTAACTCTTAAATTTACTGGGATATTCTTCGTTTCATTTATTTTAAAATTGAAGATCTTTTCCGATCACATTGATATGAAGTAGTGGGCAACTTATGCTATTTTGGGATGTTAATTGCTTGAATAACTTGAGTTGGTTTAGGGTTTAGTGTTTCAATGCCTTGCCTTTGAATTTCTGTTCTATAGTGTTTCAGAAATCCAATCAGTTGTGGTCATTGGCACGCCCTGATTTAATTTTCTATTAAATTTTCTTTATATTTTATAAAATATATCACATGCTTTCATCAACGTTGTTTCTGCTTGATGTGCTTTAATTAATTACTGAGAAGTTGTAAGACGAGGAAATACGAGCCTTGGGTCTTAGTATCTTACCAACTTAACTCCAACTTCTTGCATATTTTTGGGATTCTCTTGTTTACTAATTTTTTGATCCAGTTTCTTCTCATTCAATAAAATTTTTGTTTACCTAGAAAAGGGAAGTTGTTGTGTTGTTTTTAATTTCAACATTTACTTGGCAATCATATGGAGCATTAGATTCTTTTTAGGGTTCTTTTTTGTGGGCATTTCGCATGGGAAATATAAAAGAATGAGTAGCAAGATCCTGGAGGAAAATTTCTCTCTGGAAAATTTATTGAATATGGACACTATAAGATTAGTAGGAACGGACTATAAGATTACTAGGCAAAATATAAATGTGAAAGAAATAGATTTGTCAAAGTTATTTAATAAACTCGTTACGTCATTATCTCTGTTGGATCTCAATTTTATAATGTTGCAAGCTTATTGAAAAGTTTAAAGGAAGGGATGGTTATCAGATTTACAATTTTGACTTCTCTTTACCAATTAGATAAACCTTTTACATTAGTGTGGTGTTTAAATAAGGATATTCTTTTAGGATTTAATCATCTTTTTAAATGCATATAAGTGAAGTTGAATCCAGATACGCAAGGGAATCTTGATTCCACCCAACCATCTTTAGATGGGAATGTGGATTCCTTTGTAGAGAGGTGATACACCATTTCCATCATCCTAAGAATATTCATTTATATCATATGGAAAAAATTTTCCTTGTTTTATATTTTGCATCCGTCCCTTTTAATACACTTATATTTTGTAATTGTTCAAAATAATGTGGCTTTATACAACTATTTTTTTCTATGAAATATCGTTATATTTGTACAAGAAAATTTGCATCTCTATGTCGAATTTTGTCAGGGTTATCTTTCAATAATAATTGTATTTTGTTTCATTGTGACTGTGTGCCAAATTTGTATAAAAAGTGAGGAATGATTTTATTCTATGAACAAGTTTATTTGGGAAATGAAATGAAATGGTTACATGTTCCTCTAGTCCCCATCATTGTTTATTTCATTTCTAAATCTGAAACACAGCCATGGAGTTTCCGATAAAAGTATATATATATTGTAGCAAACAGTTTTATGCACTTTAGGAGAAAAATAAAGAATTTTTTTGAAAGAATAGATTGGTAATCCAGATCCTGGCATCACATCCTAGAATGGTGGATGCCAAAAGAAATTTCAGATTCCTTAAACCAAACACATCATGGTAGTTTATAAAACAAAGGAATAATTTTATCACATTTCAAACGGTCTTCTAGCTCTCAAGTAAAAACTGGTTGTGAAGCTTACTTTTGTTATTTGATATGCAATTTTGATTTGTCTTTATTGCTATGCTATTTATACGTTTGGCATTGTAGATTTGAGAGGCTGTAGCTTCCAAGTTAGCTCCTCTTTCTTATCAGATTATTACTACCCACTTGCACAGATATGCAGCAGTTGGCAATGAGCCTTTCCTGACATCCTATAATGGCACATTCTTGAATGTCACCCTCCCAGCACTTCAGAACATTCAGAATGCCCTTAATGAAGCTGGTGTCGGAGACTCCATAAAGGCCACTGTTCCTTTAAATGCCGATGTGTACAATTCACCAGAGACCACTCCCTATCCATCTGCCGGGAGGTTCCGGAATGATATTAGTGACCTAATGACCCAGATTGTCCAGTTTCTAAGCAAGAACAATGCACCTTTCACAGTAAACATTTACCCTTTCCTAAGTCTTTATGGCAATGATGACTTCCCGGTTGACTATGCCTTCTTTGACGGGGTAAGCCAGCCCGTCGTTGATAGTAATGGGATTCAGTACACAAATGTTTTTGATGCCAACTTTGACACCTTGGTGTCTGCTCTTAAAGCTGTTGGATATGAGAACATGACCATTATTGTCGGCGAGGTGGGGTGGCCTACAGAGGGGGACAAGAATGCGAATGTGGGCAATGCATATAGATTTTATAACGGGCTTTTACCGAGACTTGCAGCCAGTAAGGGCACCCCTTTACGGCCTGGAAATATAGAAGTTTACTTGTTTGGTCTTATAGATGAGGATGCCAAGAGCATTGCTCCGGGAAGTTTTGAGCGCCACTGGGGAGTTTATAGGTATGATGGGCAGCCCAAATTTATGATGGATCTTTCTGGTCAGAATCAAAATAAACTTCTTGTGCCTGCACAAAATGTGGAATATCTCCCTAACAAATGGTGTATGTTTAACCCCAATGCCAAGGATCTGAGCAAGCTTGCAGATAACATAAACTTTGCTTGCACCTTCGCAGATTGCACATCACTCGGATATGGTTCCTCCTGTAACAGTTTGGATGCTAATGGGAATGCGTCTTATGCATTTAATATGTATTACCAGGTACAGAATCAGAACCCAATGGCTTGCAATTTTCAAGGTTTGGCCATGGTGACTACACAGAATATCTCGCAAGGGAACTGCAATTTTCCCATTCAGATAGTTGCATCTTCTTCTGGGGGGTCAGGGTGCTCAACGGTGACTGCACTGTTTGTAACTCTATTCCTGTTTCTGGTGCTATAGATGATTTAATTTTAATTTTAATTTTTTTGGAGATGAGGCATATTGTTATTATTTTTGCTACTTTCTTCCCTTTGTACGTTACAACTCTCTGAGGATATTTTTACTTCACAGATTGGTTCAATAAAAACTAGTTAATAAAAAATAAACGAAAGTCCACAGGAACCATAAATTCTATGGCTTGGCTTATGAGGCATCTAATTGATTTGTTGGCCTTTATTTAATTTTTATTTCCGATGGGGCGGTAGATCGCGGGTGGCTGCAGAAGGCACTCTCGAGCAGCGGCATGTGGGTGTGTTGATGGTAGGAAGACTCACAAAAGGAGACGGGACGGCTTCCTTGGTGGCATTGTGCACAAAAAAGGGAAAATAAAGGGCCAGATAGATTGAATTTAAAGAAGAATCAGTTGACAATTCGTCCGGCAAAGGCCTAGGTTAGGTAGAATTAAAGTCACAGGTTATAATCATTTTTAATAATTTGGTTTTGATATGATATATTATTAGATGATTAGATCTATTATTTTATAATTATAAGGCAAAAAAAAAATGTTATTCGGATCAAATATTTCCCTTTATCCGAGAGTCGAGGGCCATTCGAAAGTGTTTGATCCTTTGCTCCAATGGACCAATGGATGGGAGATTCCTTTGGGCGCTGGGCTACTCTAATAAGCTGCTGGGCTGTTGGCATTAGGCTGAGTCCTGGCCTAATGTCTCCGGCCTTTTCTTTTCTGACCAGAAATCTCTCTCTTTTGAACCTCACAAAAGGGTTGATGGAGCTCTTGTTAATGGTGGGGCCAGTTTTTCACTATCCACACAAACAAACATTTGAAAATGAGCATCTCAATTATGCACCCTAAAACCCCTAACAACACAACATGCCACTTGTGCTTCTCTCTCTCTCTCTCTCTCTCTCTCTCTCTCTCATGGTCATGGATGTGATGAGTGTTAATTCACCCACTCAATCACCTTCCTTCGCATCCATCATCATCCATATTGCATCTTTTCAAATGTCGATACTTTATTTAGCTACAGTTGGGATCTTTGATTTCAAACACACATTTTAAATTCAAAACTTCCATTCCAAGGACTTCAAAGTTGCTCTTATCAACATTAAATATTTTGGATTTAAATATCATTTAAACTCGTAATGGAACGTATGTCCTATGTTCATGTTTTTATTTTTGAGAGGACCTCAACAAAATAATGACCCTAATATATAATTAAGTTAATTTAACAAGGGATCAGGATTTGGAAGTGGTGATTAGTTTATATAGACTCCTAGGCTTGTGTGCAGTTTTCGTGTCACCCCCGGCCAATATTACCATTATCATTCTTTATTTATTTTTTTTTTAAAAGTGAGTAAACTTTATTAAACTAAAAAGGATGATACAATATAAGGGGGTGAAATTTCTCTACAAACATCCCAAAGCAAAAAATGATGGTGTAATAGTGGTGAAAAAAAAGTTATTTTTGATCAATAACTAGATCTCTACCATTGTCCTATCAAATGATGTTGTCTTATTTAAAGACGAAGATAAAATGTTCGCATAAATGCGAATAATGGAACCACTGGTTCCTCTGCACGAAGTGATATAGGTGGCGGATGCACTGTAATTTGTTGCATGGAAATATTTGTTGAAGAAGTCTACAATCCCTTTCTCAAGATCACCAATTAGAGTAAGTAGTAACATAAGGAAAAAATCAAAATTTGTGCCGAATCGCCGACAGAATACCAACGACAGTGGTGGCATGTGCATTACACATGTTACTAAAGATGGAAAACGGATGACTAGATTGAAGGATTGGAGGCCGCTGAGATCAGTGGAGTCGCATGTGGCCTCCAAAGTCACTCCAGGACGCTGCTACACGTGAGCGACGTGCATGGATAAAGCCGCACATGTGGCACACACGCCCACTAGAATCGCAGTCTCCCCCTCCCCCAAACTTGAAGATCAGTGTCTGTAGGGACTAGGGAGGCGGCACGTGTTAGACTAAAAGTGCCGGTATGCAAGAGATTGGCAAGAAGAGGCTCGAAAAGTTGAAAGGAAAAATGGATAGAAAAACAAGCTAATGCAGCAAAAATAAGAGCAGAAAAAGAAAAGAAGAGAAGAGAAGGTTGTCGAAACCTAAGCTCTGAGCCACCCTCGCCTGGAGAGGAAAAAAATACTTAATTTGTTGCCAAAAATCACCTGAGAAAAGAAGAGATAAACTATAAGAGATAAAAAAAAATAACAAAACAATTAATTTTTACACATTAAACAGTTATCACTAATATATCAATATTTAGATTTCACATATGCGAGAAATAATGGTAGTAATGAAAAGAAAACCACTTTTATGTTTCATAAAAGTAATGAAACCATGTTATAAACGAAGTCGGCAGCCGCCCCCCTTGGCCCACCACTAAATTATGTGAATGACCCCACCACTATTATTTTAAATCTGCATAGTGACTTGCATAGTAACTTGCATAGTAACTTGCATAGTAATTTCAACGCCTATAAATATGGGCTTCAGTTGTAATGAAATTCATAAGAAAAAATAGAGAGAGAAAGAAAGTTTCAGTTCTTAAGAGTTTCAAGAGAATTTCTTATTTCTCTTTTGCAATAGTAGTTCCTTTCTTTAAGTTTCATAACACGTTATCAGCACGACGGTTCTGCCAATTCTGAAGCTAGTGGCCTTATTCCTCTGTAAGTTTTTCAATATATTATTTGAAATCTTTGATATTTTTTATTGATGATTATCTGTGTGAATTTATAAATATATTTTCTGAGATACGCATATTTATTATTTATATGTGTAGAAAATGGCAAATCTTACAAAATTGGAATTTGTTGCTCTTGATATATCTGAGAAAAATTATTTATCCTGGATACTTGATGCTGAAATACATCTTGATGCAATGAACCTGGGAGAAACTATTAAAGAAGGAAATCAAGCATCCCTGCAGGAACGTGCTAAAGCAATGATTTTCCTTCGCCACCATCTTCATGAAGAATTGAAAACTGAATATCTCACTGTAAAAGATCCCTATATTTTGTGGAATAATTTAAGGGAGAGGTATGAACACCAGAAGACTGTCATCCTCCCAAGAGCTCGTTCTCAATGGATGCACCTGAGGTTGCAAGATTATCAAAGTGTTAGTGAGTATAATTCCGCACTTTTTAAAATAAGCTCAGTATTAAAATTATGCGGTGAGAAAATCACCGATGAAGATATGCTAGAGAAGACTTTTACTACATTTCATGCCTCGAATGTGCTCCTGCAGCAGCAGTATCGAGAGAGAAAGTTCAAGAAATATTCTGAACTTATATCATGTCTTCTAGTAGCTGAGCAGAATAATGAGCTCTTATTAGAAAGCCACCATACACGCCCTACTGGCTCAATATCATTCCCTGAAGTGAATGGTAATAGGTTTGCATCATTCCCAGAAGTGAATGGTGCATCCTTTAGAAGAAATCGGAGGCGTGGACGTGGTAGGAGAAATTATAGAAATATTGGTCCCAGGAGTGACAACATTAAAAGGGATTATAATATACCATATCACCAGAAGTGGTACAATTCAGAGAGGGGTAAAAATCCTCAGAATAATTCTTCAAAGAAAAGTGAAGAGGTGTGCCATAGATGTGGAATGACTGGACATTGGTCACGTACCTGTCGTACGGCCAGGCACTTAGCTGATTTATATCAAGCTTCTAATAAAGGAAAGAATAAAGTGCATGAAACAAATTTAGTAGAACCATCAGATGATTTATTAGATTCAGTAGATGTAGACGTTACTCATCTTGATGTATCTGATTTCTTTAATCATCCTGATGGTAGTATTGAACACTTAATTGGAGATGGAAGTGTTCCACTCAATTAATGTATTTTCTTTCTATCAATAATAAAAGTTTTGTATATTTTGTAGAATCATGGATCACAATGATGAGTTTTTTATCTCTGAGTTGAATGATAAAGATATATGTCTGGCTGACAGTGCTACAACTCACACAATTCTCAAAGAAAAGAAATATTTTCAAAATCTAACACTAAGTAAAGCCTATGTCCATACCATATCAGGTTCATCGGATTTAATTGAGGGCTCCAGAAGAGCTTATATTGTGTTGCCTAATGGCACCAAATTTTGTATTGATGATGCTCTATTCTCTTCACAATCCAGAAGAAATTTATTGAGTTTCAAAGATATACGTCGTAATGATTACCATATTGAAACGACCAATGAAGGCAGTAAAGAGTATCTTCTTATTACTAAAACAGTATCGGGCCAGAAGCTCGTATTAGAAAAACTGTCTGCTCTATGTTCTGGATTGTATTATACAAAAATGAGAACAATTGAATCATATGTGGTAATGCACCAGAAGTGTATTGACCCTAAAGTATTTATGACTTGGCATGATCGCCTTGGACATCTGGGTTCTATAATAATGAGACGAATTATTGAAAATTCGCATGGGCATCCCTTAAAGAATCAAAAGATATTTCTACCCAATGAATCTTCGTGCTCTGCATGTTCTCAAGGTAAGTTAATTATTAGACCATCTCCCTCAAAAATCATTGTTGAATCTCCATCCTTTTTACAAAGGATTCACGGAGATATATGTGGGCCTATTCATCCATCAAGTGGACCATTTAGATATTTTATGGTTCTAATTGATGCATCTAGTCGATGGTCACATGTTTGTCTTCTTTCCACTAGAAATGTTGCATTTGCTAGACTTCTTGCTCAGATAATTAAACTACGAGCACAATTTCCTGAGTATCCAATTAAGACCATTCGATTGGATAATGCAGGTGAATTTTCATCTCAAGTTTTTGATGATTATTGCATGTCAATAGGAATAGATGTTGAACATCCTGTTGCCCATACACACACACAAAACGGTTTAGCTGAATCTTTGATCAAAAGGCTTCAACTAATCGCTAGACCTTTACTTATGAAATCAAGACTACCTATTTCTGTTTGGGGACATGCTATACTTCATGCAGCATCTCTAATTCGCATTAGACCATCTGCATATCATAAATATTCTCCATTACAGCTTGCATATGGTCAACAACCAAATATTTCTCATCTTCGTACTTTTGGATGTGCTGTATATGTTCCAATTGCACCTCCACAACGTACAAAAATGGGCCCTCAACGTAGACTTGGGATATATGTTGGTTTTGATTCTCCATCCATTATTAGATACCTTGAACCCCTTACAGGGGATATGTTTAAAGCACGTTTTGAGGATTGTCATTTTGACGAATCAAATTTTCCGTTAATGGGTAAAGAAAAGTCGGTGCCTGAAGCACGACAAGATATTACTTGGGATAATAAGACCCTGTCTCATTTTGATCCTCCTACAAATGAATGTAAACGGGAAGTTCAAAGGATTATTCATTTGCAAAATGTTGCAAATCAGTTACCGGATGTATTTACTGACACTAAAGGTGTAGTAAAATTTTATATTCCTGCTGTTAATACTCCAGCAAGGATTGAAGTCCCTGAAGGACAAATTGTCAAAGCAGCAATAGGTGAATCTAAAATACGCCTGAAGCGTGGAAGACCTATTGGTGCAAAAGACAAAATTTCCAGAAGGAAAAGAATACAAAATGAATTTGGTGTTCCTGAAGAACACGTACCCACAATACAGGCCACAAATATAATTGGTGCTCCTAAAGAGCTTAAATCTTCTATTCCAGAACCTCCTGAAGAGGAAAATCTTGAAGAGTATAAATCTCCTAAAAAGGGACCTCCTGAAGAGGTGTGTCATGAAATGTTTTCCCCTGAAGAGGAACAGGTACCTGAAAATAATGAGATCTCAATACATTTCATGAAAACTGGAGAAATTCTGGATAGAAATAAAACTGTTGTCGACAACATATTTTCATATAAAATGGCCATTGACATTACCAGAAGTAATGAAGAAAGTGAGCCAAAAAGCGTCGAAGAATGTCGACGTAGAAATGATTGGCCAAAATGGAAAACAGCTATTGAAGCTGAATTAAATTCGCTAGCAAAACGAGAAGTATTTGGACCTGTTGTCCAAACACCAAAGGGTGTAATGCCTGTTGGATATAAGTGGGTATTTGTACGAAAACGAAATGAGAAAAATGAAATTGTGTGATACAAAGCACGGCTTGTTGCACAAGGTTTCCTGCAGAAACTCGGAATTGATTATGAAGAAACATACTCTCCCGTTATGGATGCAATCACATTTAGATTTTTGATTAGTCTCGTTGTTACAAAAGGATTAGAAATGCGGTTGATGGATGTGGTCACTGCATATTTATATGGATCCTTAGACCATGACATATATATGAAAATCCCTGAAAGATATAAGATGCCTGAAGCATCTACAAGTACATCTAGAAATATGTACTCAATCAGACTACAAAAATCTTTATATGAGTTGAAGCAATCCGAACGCATGTGGTATAATCGCTTAAGCGAATATCTATTGAAAGAAGGATTTGAGAATAATCTTATATGCCCATGTGTTTTTATTAAGAAATCAGAATCCGGATTTGTCATTATTGCGGTTTATGTTGATGATTTAAATATTGTGGGAACTCCTGAAGAGATCTCAAAAACCGCTATATATTTAAAGAATGAATTTGAAATGAAAGATCTTGGCAAAACAAAACTTTGTCTCGGCCTGCAGCTTGAGCACTTGCCAAATGGAATTTTTATTCATCAGTCCATGTATACTGAGAAAGTCCTAAAGCATTTTTATATGGACAAATCTCATCCCCTGAGTACTCCAATGATTGTTCGAACACTTGATGTGAAGAAAGATCCATTCCGTCCTTGTGATGACGATGAAGAAATTCTTGGTCCTGAAGTACCATATCTCAGTGCAATTGGAGCTTTGATGTATCTTGCAAATTGCACTCGACCAGATATTACATTCTCAGTTAATCTGCTTGCAAGATATAGTTCTGCACCAACTCGAAGGCATTGGAATGGCATTAAACATGTCCTTCGTTACCTTCATGGTACGGTTGATATGGGATTATTTTATCAACGTGGTTCAAGTCCAGAATTGATTGGGTATGCAGATGCAGGTTATCTTTCAGACCCACACAGAGGTAGATCTCAAACTGGATATTTATTTACTTATGGAGATACTGCCATATCATGGAAATCTGTTAAGCAAACACTATCTGCTACCTCTTCAAATCACTCAGAGATCATTACTATTCATGAAGCAAGTCGAGAGTGTATTTGGTTGAGATCAGTTATTCAACATATCCAGGAAAAGTGTGGACTTCTCATGATCAATAATAGCCCAACAATCTTATATGAAGATAATACTGCTTGTATCACTCAAATCAGAGGAGGATATATCAAAGGTGACAGAACCAAACATATTTCACCAAAATTCTTTTATACTCATGAACTTCAAGAAAAAGGTGAAATTGATGTCAAGCAGATACGATCTAGTGATAATCTGGCAGATTTATTCACAAAGGTGTTACCAACTTCCACATTCAAGAAGATTGTGCATAACATTGGAATGCGAAGACTCAAAGATCTTTTGTCATGCACTTTTCAGGGGGAGTAAATGTGCTGATTGTACTCTTTTTCCTTCGCTGAGGTTTTGTCCCACTGGGTTTTCCTCTGCAAGGTTTTAATGAGGCAATCCTAAAGCACTTGTGGATACATAAGAAGACTGTACTCTTTTTCCTTCGCCATTGGTTTTTCTTCCCACTGGGTTTTTACTTGGCAAGGTTTTAACGAGGCAGATTCTTTATGGGTGGTCATTCAAGGGGGAGTATTATAAACGAAGTCGGCAGCCGCCCCCCTTGGCCCACCACTAAATTATGTGAATGACTCCACCACTATTATTTTAAATCTGTATAGTGACTTGCATAGTAACTTGTATAGTAACTTGCATAGTAATTTCAACGCCTATAAATATGAGCTTCAGTTGTAATGAAATTTATAAGAAAAAATAGATAGAGAAAGAAAGCTTCAGTTCTTAAGAGTTTCAAGAGAATTTCTTATTTCTCTTTTGCAATAGTAATTCCTTTCTTTAAGTTTCATAACAAACCATTAATTTTCACACATTAAACATTATCACTGATATATCAATATTTAGATTTCACACTTACCAGAAATAATGATGGTAACGAAAAGAAAACCACTTTTATGATGAAAAGCAACCATCTCAACACCACTTTAAGCATGGAGGTAGCATGAAGGGTTATGCATTGGAACAAGTATTTGAGGGATCAAAAAATCTATATAACTTCTTCCTATATATATAACATTTATACATCATACTTTTTTTAATTTTTTATTTTATCAAATATTTGATATATAAATAATGAATAAAAAAATTATATTAATTTAAAAATAAAAATTAAAAATAATGATATGTAGAGATTGAAAAGTTGCGTAAAAGTACTCAGTGAGAATTATAGCAAAACTTGAAAAAATATATACGACAACACAAGTACTTGGATTATATTTAACAGGAGAAAAAGGCAATAATAGGCTAATATTCTCATTTATCATCGTTTTTCATTTATAGTATATTTATTTATTTTTTTTATTTTCTTTTAAATATTTTTTAACATCTTTAATCATTAAAAAAAATTCAAAAAACATACAATTTTACAAATAGTTATTTTTGTAATTATTAAATAATAGATTTTTTAAAAAAATTAAAAATAAAAATAAATGGGATGCAACACTATTATCATTTACAGGAAAAACCAGTTGTGTACAAATCGCAAACGCATGGTCTTGTTGTTTCCATTGCTTTTGCATCCTAACGTGCAGAGCTTTGCCTTGCAAAGACAGCTTCTTCTTTTTTTCTTTTTTCTTTTTTTTTTTTTTTAAATAGGCTTATTATTAAATCAGTTTACAAATGTGAACTATCAAAATTGAGAAAATTTAATTTACAAATCATCTAATAGCAGTTGAGGCACCAATTTAAAAAGTTTGAGAGACTATTTTTAAAATGAGGCATTTAGTAAAATCTCTCTTCCAAACAAGAAAGAAATTATAACTCTACAGAGAAAATGTCCAAATAAGACTATTTAGCAAGTATGAAAAAATTTTCTATACAAACAAACAAGACAAAAACCAACTAAACATCAACAAAAATAAAAAAATAACTCAAATGCTGCTCTGTTTGATAAAAAAAACTCCGATCGACTGGTAGATCAACCGATGGGAAGAACGATGACGGGACGCGTGATGGGGTTGGGCCAACGGAAAAAGCCAACAGAACTACCTCAACCATCATCACGCTGAGTTAAAAGCAAAGCACCCGAAATCCACCATCACGACTGTACCATAGTGGTCGCTGGGAAAAGGAGAGGAGAAAAACAGGAGGAACGGAGGAAAGGGCGGAGACGGAGCTTTCCGCCCCCCTCAGAGTTAAGAGCGACGGCGAGGAGAGCTTTAGAGGAGGGTTTTTTCGCTCTGGAGAGGAGAGCTTTCGAGCCACAGATACAGAGCTTTCCAAATATATAAACGAATAATTTCTCGTATGTTCAGAATTCAGCCATGAGAATGCCATTAACACTACTATTTTTCTTGGGATCCAACATATAAGAAAAAAATAATGAACATCGGCGTGATTGGGTAGTGAACATGTGAAGAACACTTCAAAATCTACTTGCAGGTGTATTTCGGAAACCAAAAAAGAGAGAAGAAAAAAAAAGGACCACCACATGATATTAAATTACAACTACAAGGGATCAGCTGCCAACAGCAAATTCGGTGTTACTACACTAACCGTTTTAATTTTAAGGAATTGTTGTGTCTAGACTTTGTTTTTCAAGGGAAAACCCATGCCAGTGCCCACTAGGGAATGGAAGGCGGAATAGCCATTCTCATCTCCATGACTTTCTTGTGAGAGTTAGAGTGCAAATAGCTCACAAAAGTAGGACTCTTTGCTGGCCTATACTCTGGCAGCAACCTACCCGACTTGTACCTTACCCCACATGCATTGCACAGTGTTTTCGGACCCAATGGTCCAGCCCTCCACTGTGGGGTCCGTTGTGCTTGGCAATGGGTGCACCTCCTTCGCATTGCCTGCTCTTCATTGCTTCCCTTCTCCTCTTCTTCTTCCCTTATTTCTTCCTGCTCACCATCTCTTAGTAACTTAATCATGTTTTCCTCTTTTTTGGGCACAACAAGTTCACTGTCAGCCAACCAGTAAGCCTGTTGGAGCAAAGGAGGGTCCGAGCTGATTACGCTGAGGGCATGAATTTTTGGGTTTAAGTGATGTGACCAGGTGCTTCTTAAAGTTAAAGGGTCCTTGCAATTGGTTTTGAGCGCTGTAGCCCTTTTTCTTTTGCTTCTAGCCTTGCCTGGCACTACAAAAGTTTGCAGGGACGCTGGGTTCTGTTGGGTCTTCTGCAAGGCTCTCGAGGGCTTTGGGGTTGTACTTGTGGTTTGAACACCGGTGGGTACTGGGACGCAGTTTCCAGTGCTGGATAGACAGTCTTCCATAAATGCTGAAAGCCATTCTAAGCTAACATCCACTTCCTGCACGTTTGGTCACAAACAAACCCAGAATTAGTAAGACCCATGAGAGCATGTACTACGTATTGGTGAAATGTGATATCTCGTACCTAATATAGGTGTGAAAAACCTGACCAAAATAGTGTGTGAAGGGACACAACACACAAGGAGATTAGACATGAAATTAAGGATAAAACTTAACAAGCACGATAAGGAAAATAAATAAAAAATAAAAATGGAGAAACAAGGAGTTGAACTTGAAACAGGCAAGCAATTTACACCTAAGTTGTAAAACTCCAAAAGTACGACCGAGGCGCAAAAGTACGACCGAGGCGCAAAAGAAATTTGCGAAAGCACAACCACACGCTCAGAGAGAGAGAGAGAGAGAGAGGTACAAAGGAAAACTATGAATAGGAACACCAATAAAGGAAAGGATGAACCGTGTTCTGAGCAGAGTAGAGTTCGTCAAGACTGGCAGTGAGGCCACCAAGCTTGGAGTGAGCGGAAAGGACCTGCTCTGGCTGGTAATCACCGGCAACTGTCACATTCCGGTAGAAATCCATGGCCACAATGCAAATGCTTAAGATTTTGAACACACCAATAGAAAGAAAGTGAAAGCAAGAAAAAATAGAAAAAAAAAACAGGAGAAGAAAAATATAGTCCTTCTCAGCTGTCAGTGCCCTCTTTATGGCCTCGTTTCTTTTTTTTTGTCGGCAGATAAAGCTAAAGAAACAAATCAAATTTACGCAATCAAAGAGAGCATATGCATATCCCCACCTCTCTCTCTGCAACAATCTAATAAGGACCTGTTTGCCACGGCTTCATTCTGTTTTACATAGCATCTATACGTGTCCTTTTTCCCTAAAGAAATGTTTAAAAAGAACAAAAAAATGTTATTTAAAATGATGTAAAAAAAAAATAGATAAACTGGTAAATGACATATTATAAAAATCAGTACGAAAAATAAAATAAATAAATAAAAATATTTTGATGATGTATTTTAAAAAATAAGATGAAGAATTTATTGAAATTGCTGAGTTTATTGCTGCTAAAACAAAAAAAAAAGGAAGCCATTATGTTTTTATTTGTACTTTTTTTGGTTCTTGTTTTTTTAAACCTTAGTTTATTCAGGTACAGAATAAGGAAATGGAAAATGACCGATGCATTATGCGTTTTAATTAAATATTGAGAAAAAATGATATTTTTGCAGCAGGGTCCTAAGAAAATAGGGGCTGTTCTTTCTGAATTACGAGTGCAGTTTTGCAGAAACTATTATCATAGTCAGGACATTATGATAAGTGATGCCTGCAACATATTTTCATCCAAAAGATACATTGTAATGATCTCAGATTTGGTCTTAGCTGAAAAGTAATGCTACAGAGCAATCATATCCAAGTGTACACATTCATAGGAACAGTAAACTGTTTATGTTACTGTTTATATGAGTGTGTCCACTTGAATATAAACTGTTTATGTTACTGTTCATATGAGTGTGTCTACTTGAGTATAGTTGCTCTCCATCATTTTTGTTAACTGAATAACAGTGTACCAGTGAGTGCTAGATTCTTTGAAAAAAAAAATCAACTAACTATTTAAGAACATCTATTATATTTATGAATAATGTTTAAAAAGAATTAACTAATTTGTTCTTAAACATTATTTATAAATATAATAGATGCTCTAAAATAGTAGATACTCCCTAGTATTACTCTTAGCATCCTTTCAATCATCTTTGCTGATCAATGCTGTAATTTAAAGGAAACGATCAACCATGTTTTATGCTAACAGATACTACTACTAAATATTCACATATTTTTTCTTTTAGTCAGCCGAAGCTTCAGTCTTCATGGAATTTTTTTTTTTTTTTTTTTTAAAAAGGCCATTTCTTTGAGGTTCCAATTCATTGATAAACAAATCTGCTATTGTAATAAAGTGATGTTTCTTCTAATGTAAATAGATGTGGGGGAGGCTAGGTCACCTTCTAATGTTCAAACCTCAGCCAGAAATAACACTTATAAAAATCGTGTGCCTGGGTCAGATGTTGGTTGAGTATTTATTTGATAATAAATGGTATTCAAATTTCAAAGGAGCACCAAGACTCTAGAGGAGAAACTATGCCCAAGGGAGCCAAACATTCTTTTTCAAACAATAATCCAAAAAACACACGAGGAAACCTTAAATAGCAGGCACAAATCGAGAGGCTTAGGTGATTCCACATTGCTCTCCAATGGAATGCCATTGTTCCGCAACTTCCACTCAAAAACAGCAATTCTAAACTCTAATAGGTATAACAGTATTACAAATGAAAGATTGAAAGGGAAGGAAAACAGGGAGATAAGCTCGCAACCCTCTCCCTCTCTAAACCAAGATGCCATTTCCATTGTCATACGAAAAATTCAGTGCACCCCTTTTTTTTTTTTAATCTTCTCATTAGCTTTCTTGTTGAATGATAGGCAATAAATGGTCAATAGACTTCCACAAAAGTAAAATGGAATTTCTCATGTATTTCTGTTGTAAAAACAACTGACCATGGAGAGATTGAAGTCGATGCTCTCCGGGCCGGTTTACAATGTAAAGCATCAAGTACATGTATGCAAGTTACAAATTCCCAAGCCCTCTCATTCAACGGGTATATATATACATATATATATATATATACACTTCTATGAAGCAGTGAATAAATCCTTACTGCTCCAGAAATATCCAAATTAACTGCTAATAATCAGGCCTCATTCAAAGTAATTTAACCTCAAACGTAAGCATTTAATGGATATATCCTATCTCACCGGCGTTGATCTCATAACTATTATGCCAGATGAAACATAATTTGAGTTGAAAAAAAATGCCCGTCGGTTGAAGAAAGAAAAATTACATTAAAAAAATATCGACCAAATTCTGTATCAAACATCATGAGAATCAACACACAACAAAAGGTGAAACTAGTTGTGAGTGTACACCCAGCATCTGGGTTTTAAAAACTTGGAAAAATTAGGTGAAATCAAGATACTAAAAACCATTTTAGACACAGTACAAAGCTTTTTACCATTCCTGAGGAAAATGAAGTGAAGTGCTCACTCCAGAATGGAATACATAAACAATTGACGTTCTTTTAGGTGACTTGAGCATTAGCCATTAAGAATGAGAACGAGTCAATAATATGTACATTAACACTGGAATATCCTAGCAGCCACCACAGATAACCTCATGGCTCTGAAGACTGCTGCGACAGATATTGACGCCATTCTTCAGGCGTCCCCTTTCTCATTTTCAGCATCTTTATCGCTGCGCTTGTTAGTGGTATGGCAAGTATGTCATAGTCTTTTGGCGCCTGAAAGATCCAGGGCATGGAGTCTTGTTACAGTAAAAAGAACGTACGGCCACGTATATCTGTGACCTATAACTTGGAATATATAACGTTTCAATTAGCAAATTCTTTTGTTGATGCCATTTTTGAATGCGACAATCAACGGTGGCCAGATGGTGGCAGGAAAACAGGATTTGCATACTAAATAGTGGCATAAAATAATAGGAAATAATAGAGACAACATTTAATTCTGTTCACAGGCAATCGGAGAGGGAACATCCACTATAAAATATGGAGATTATAAGATGGAGACCTCAAGCTCTCTATAATGGTGTCTCCCTATTTACTCATAGTATTACAACCTTCATTTTTCTCTCTTTGGTATTCACAAAATGAAGGAGGAGAGGAGTATGAAGAAGACGTAAGCCTTATTTTTCCAACATTTTTATCTACAAAGTCCTCACTTTGCTTGTGTCATTTTGCGAGCATCATTAATTTTAAATGTTTAATGAGCCTTGCAGGCCATGGGGATACTAGGTGTCATGGTATTGCGACTCTTTTCAAGGTTTTAGCGGTAAAAATAAATGCAGTGCTGTGTATTGTAGTCAGACTCTCATATAACGTCCTTTTCAAGGGAAATGATTTCCAACAAAACATGAAGGCTTGCAATTAACTATTCTCTACAAATACTAACACAGAGAAGGAGTAGTACCTTTGGAATGTTAATCAGCTTCATATTTGCTTCCTCTAAAGTCTTTTGACCCTTCTTTGAGTTGCATTTGGCACATGCAGTAACCTATTATTGAAAAAAATCACAAAGTTAGTTTTTAGATAGTAGCTGTTATCCATGTAAACCATAATTACCAGAAACTCTTCTTTGACCCAGTTTCCTTCTCCTACCTTCAACGTTTAGAGAGAGACTTCTCCTTGATGTTTCCATCACGGTGAAATGTCATGTTTCATCACCCATATTCTATCACCAATAGCTTTTCTAACGTGATTTCCGGAACATGCTTGTTCCCATATTCTTTGAAGGCTGTGTTAGTTCCTATTGAAGATTTCTTTAATCATTTTCGAACTACTTTTCTTACTCTTTTAGCATAGTTCTTTCTTCATTAGTGTTTTTAGTTAACTCCATATTCATTCTTTTTCATAATATCAATTACAAGAAATGAAAAATAGAACCCAGAAGATGTTCTACTGATTCATCCATATTAAGGTGAAATGGTCATACAATTGACCGAGAGGAGTATCCTATTATTAAGGTCCAAGGTACTTTTTTTTATCACTTAACCTGCCATAAACTTAAGTGGTAAAAGGCTACCAAAATAGGAAACTTACCAGAATGCAAACACTCACTTCAATATTCTGTATACACATTCATAAGCCAGCTTTCTTTAATCAAAAATCAAAAGCCAAAAAATTTGACAATGTCGTCCAGGGTTTCTCCACCTAGTCTAGAACTTTTGTCAATCTGATCAACCATAATTACAATACAGTCAATTATTACCAAATCTATCTCAATGTTCTCCACCTTAGAATTGTCCCCAATGATAAGTTTGTCGGTTTTATAAAGCAAGGGGTATACCGGCACACTATTAATCTATATAGAGTAACATGAGAGAATAAATATAATCTCCTTGCTGAAGTAAATATTTGAGTGTAGGGAAGAAGCTGACAACTAATTGAAAATGAAGTTATCCGAGTCAAGGCTATTTCTTATAGGACCTAGTGAAATGTAAGCACCCTTGTTAAATATTTCATGGAATTCTTCAGTTGGCAAATATGAGGGTGCAATGTCTGCTAAACAAATTTTGTTGGAGACTCAACACCATCTCGGTGTGGCTTCTGTAGTGCTGTTTTCAATTATAAGCTCTTTTGCTTTTCAAGTTCCCAGAAAAACCTCCTCCCGTCCTTTTCACAAGCTCCTAAAATTTTTGTTTCCCTATAGATTATAGCTATATATACTGCACTAAAACTGTCTGACAACAGCACCAGCTCGGAGTTTTAGAAGAATGACCCAAATGAGAGTTGAGGCAATGTTTTGTACAAAACATGTCATATATGTTCTTACCAGATTTTCCCAATTCCATTGTCCACCACGTGCAGCAGGCAAAACATGGTCAATGGTTAAATTTTCATGTGAAGAACAATACCTGTTGAGAAAGGGAATGCTACTTACTAATACAATTTAAATGACATAACAAGTTAAACAGCAACAAATTACCATCAGATTGGAAAGCTCAAATAACCATACATTGAAAACTATTACTGAAAGAAACGGATTATTTCATCACAAAGAAAACAGGAAAACCTAAAAGAGATTCTGACACTTTTTGATGCACCACCAAGTTTGGATTTAGCCTATAACTTCCCAGGTTTAGGTCTGTATTCATATATAAGCAAGAAAATATACTTTAATTATCTTTAGCACTGGTTATTCTGAAGCAGGTTTTTAATCACAAAAGGAAATGTAACGTTACAGCAGCAGAGAACAGATTATCATAGAGAGCCCACTGGTGAGAGAGAGAGAGAGAGAGAGAGAGAGAGAGAACCCTAAATCTGCATGGGATTGCCTGAGACCTTTTTTAGGCCAAGAAAGGACATAACAATGTGTTTGTTCTGCAAACTATTGTTAACTTGCTGAATTAAATTCAGTTATCTTGAGCAAAAGAATATGTGAGCAAATTACTTACTGACAAGTGTAATTGTCCCGATATAGTATGTTTTTACGACTAAGATTGCTCTTGATCCTTCTTCTCTTTATAACCTGCAGTAAATGGGGAACCTGGAAGCAAAGCAGGATATGATCAGTTTGAGTAGACTGGAGGACTTGGGAAATAAAAGAGAGGAAATCCTGCAAAAGATAAAATTTCAAAACAAAAGAAAATGTCTCAGAAGAACCATTGGCAATACTGCCATCCGAGGAAAAATAAAATACAAAAAAAAATTAATAACCAAAAGTACACCTTGATTGCATACCCTCAAGACAGCTGGTATGTAGAAGGATCCACTGGGGGAATTTACTGTCTGATCATAATATTCTAGCACATCAGCCTGGATTTTTTTTAAAAAAAAAAAAAATTGATCCTAAAATGTTAAAACAGGCTCATCTCATATGCATATGAAAAGAGAAAAAATAAAAATAAAAAAACTCTGCCTGAAAGTACGCCTATATAAAGACAATGAGAAAGAAAAAGCAGATTATGTTTCAACTGCCAACAACAATTTTGACAAAAAGAACCTCAAACAGATGTCACACCCGAAATTCTGGGATTTTTGTTTTAGGAAACTAGGACTTTCTTTAAATCTAAGTCTCTAATGTTTAGAAAGGACATTTTTTATGGATGTCAAAAGATACCCTGTTGGTCATTCCATTCTTCTTTTGAGTATACTAGTCAAAATATTGTTTCTTTTTTGTTAGAAAATGGAGAAAAATGGTTTGGTTTAAAAGGGAGTGAAGGCTTCCTAAAGGAAGGTTAAAGCTGTCATAGCGCTTCTCCTTTCTTACGATTAACCCTAGATGGCCCCACATTTGGTGATTTAAATGAGTTTTATATTTTCATCAACATTTCAAATTAGGACATTACTTACTAAATCTCTTTCAAATTAGGACATCAACATTTTAAATGAGTTTTATACGATTAAGGTTTATATTTCAAATTACTTACTAATGGATTTCTACATCTTTCTTGAATGATTTTTGCCATGAAAATCAATGCAAGACCCAATCTTTCACAGTAAATTATCAAGAAATCTGCCACCAATGATTAGACTCTGATTCATCCTTTAAGCAGCATGATTATTTCTTGTATATTTGATTTTATGCTGCATGGAAGTTTAACAGTGATTTCAAGTGTCGCGTGCCTAATTGTGAGTTGAACCAGATCTAAAAATGTAGGGAAAAAAAAACATATAATGTATCCACATGTTTTAGCATTGTTAAAAAAAGTTTTGCATAAGGATCATGATTAGGACATTGCATAATTGTTTAAATTACATAGTTTTGTATGATTTTTCCAATCCACATGTTTTAGCATTGTTAAAAAAAGTTTTGCATAAGGATCATGATTAGGACATTACATTATCATTTTGATTACATAGTTTTGTATGATTTTTCCAAAAACGTTTTGGAGTTATGTATATGCTATAGCTTTTTCTTTGGAAACTCTGTTTTATGTACCATACACGATATGTAATCAATTGCAAGTTCATTTAAATGTATATGATGCATGCGTCTGTTACTTTTATGATACATATATGCTGAAAAGAATGAATGATGATGCATGAATGTTTTGAAAATGTTTTGGCAGTATACTGAGGTTATAGTACGGAAGCAAAAAGGTGGAGGCAACCATCAGTGTATGTCTGTGTAGGTTGACCTACTCGCACCATTGTTTATCAAGTGTTGTCATTCCTTACATGTGACACCACAAGATCGAAGTTGGGATCCTTGCAATCCCAAACCTTGACACAAGGCATAAATGTGCAAAGGCCATTCAGAAGTTTTAAAGAAAAATGTTTTATAATGCATAACAACTCCACTTGGGGCCATGCATAGAGAATTGTGATCCTTTATCTTTGAAAAGCATGAATAAATACACACAGTGCATGTGAAATGTGATACTTTTCAAAGATAACTATTATTTATAAAAGAATTTCACTCTATGGCATGCTACTTGTTGAGTATTTGACTCTTCTGTCATTTGTTAAAAAATAAAAAATAAAAATAAAAAATAAAAAATGAAAAATGGAAAGAAAAAAAAAAAGGCCCAGCTTACAACTGGGTTACTGGAATCCTTTGGAACCATTCATCACCCTCCTATACTCAAACAGTGAAACCCCTATACTGTTGTAGAGAACACTTGTATGTGGTGATCACATGCAAAGTAGTAGCATATAAGATATGTAAAACACACCAACCTAGCATCATGTGGAAATGAACAGTATTAGTCATCCATTTTGATAGACTAGACATGATGTTCAGTGATCCAAAAGATTCTTATATTTCAATGATGGCCAAGATTTCATATTCGTTTGATTTAAAAATAAATAAATAAAAACTTATCAAATAAATAAATAAATAAAAGGAGTATCCATGGATGTACGTAATTGCATGGAGAGGTACTGCTAGAAAATGTTCAAAAATCCAACATGAATAAGTGATAACAGCAATCAAACCTTCTCCATGAACTCCAAACAAATAGCACGCTTCCAGCATACAACATTCACTGGCCTGGCACAGGAAAACAGTGATAAGAACCATAAGCAAACAACCATGCAAGTCCATATAGAATGGTAGAAAGGAAAGAGAGAGAAGAATTAACTCAAGTACTTAAGCACCTAACAATAGATGCTTACAGCTTACATATTTGCAGCCATATGAACTGCAGGAAACTAACTCAAGCTTAAATTCTCATGGCTCTTTCCCTTCTGCCGTTCTCAAGACAATAATTTGAAGAAAAAGGCACGGATATGACCAAGTGCAACTAAAGTATTGAAGCCCCAATATTTAAAGATAGAAATCAACAGAAAAGGTAAATTAAACTGCTTAAAGAAGCTAGCAAGGTTATAGCCTGCTGGATTAAGGTCAGGATATTCTGTGCAAAAAGATTATCATTCTCTTGATCATATCTTCAACATTAAAAATGATAAACTAGGAAATATTTTTTCATTAATTACTGAGTTTGTGTATACTTCCTGTATACATAGGCTAGGCCTCTTTCATTCTCATTAATATATATTATCTCTTATAAAAAAAATAATAATAATTACTGATTTGTGTCTATTTCTTTCCCTGTGTATTTGATCTGTAGTCGTATCACTAGACTTCTATCTTTGTAACTTCGCAAAAAATAAAACAAAAAATGATATAGTACCTCTTCTTGTGTTCTCCAATGCAACATGTTGACAGGATCTTATATTCTCTTATATGGTGCTGGCCTGATCTTTTCCATTAATGTATATGTCTATAATTATTTGGCTTCTCAGTGATAATTGCCTGATTGAAACTGTACTTTCCGTGGTTATGGCTGATAGCATCCAATTTCTTCATATTTGTAAAATGCATCAACGTGTAATTTGTATGAAATTTTCAAGACTTATGGTTGATTGGAAGAGATTTCCTCTCATCCCTTCTCATATCATCTCATTCCCAAACATCACTCAAACACAAACACTTTTCAATTTCGAATACTCAAAACTTTTTCATCTAATCATTATATAATCATCATTACAACCTCGAACTTCCAAACAAAATACAAAAAACAATTAGTTTTTCAAACTCCATTACTTTATAATATTTATATTCAACCTCTCACCTTTCCCAAAATCTAATAAAACATAATAATTCAAATCATTTCACTACTATTCATAGATTTCTCATCTCATCTCGTTCCCCAAACATCCCCATATGAAGTTAATTTCTAGTGAGGAACAATTATTTGATGTTGAACACGATGCAGTTTAACTAGCTTATTAAAAACATCGGAGTCACGTTCATGCTGCGGCCTAGTAAGTTGATGATCGGTGCCATAGGAACGAAACTAGAATATTTCCAGCTCATACTAAAATTACGTGACCATGATTTCTTCCTTTCATTTGAGAGCAGTAATGACCCACCCTTTAAATTAGTGTAAAATTACAAGGCCCACTCAAAGACCATAGCTTTTTGTTACAGATAGTTACCAACAAAATGCAAATATATTTTTCTAAGCTACAAATATGATCCAACATAACGTATGTGTTGGCTTAGGTTCTACCTAGAGCTATCAGAGCCTAACAGAGATTAACGAAATGGTTAAATTCATAGTGCTTAAAAAAGTACCAGCTCCTAATTTATTTAAAAACAAAAAAAAACTGCTAGACGGACACTAAAAAAATTTGTTAAAACAGAAAATAATCAGCTACAGGGCGGGCCATAATAGTAGCTGACCTGTAGGAGATATCCAAGACCAGCCCTCTAAAACCAGCCAAATCATCTCTCTCAAAATCATCATCATGATGAATATTACCATCATCATCATACACAGCCTCGTCATCACCAAAACGCGCATCCGCATTGAAATGGCCGAGCTTGTTATTCACGGATGCAGAGGAAGAAGAAGAAGAGAAAAATCTACATGTAGAACTAAGAAGCCTGAGTCTGTGTATGTGGGCTGGAACCGATCTGAGCTTACAGTGAAATGGGTCTCTGGGTTCTAACCCAAGCGAAATCCCGTCGCCACTGAAGAGCAACTTCAAGCGTCCCTGTGTTATGAACTGTGCCATTCACCAAAACTACAATCTTTTTTATTGTGTATTTGGGTGATGATTGATGAAAAGGGGGCTTTTCTTCAGTCTTTGATTCTTGTTTAAATGTTCGGTTACGTAAACCAAGTGTACAATTGGGAGAGATACGATCGTTGCTCAAACTGAAGAAGAGATTGTTTTTCGAGGAAGCAAGTAAGAGGGAAGAGAAAAAATAAGGCACTACTCGGGAAAAAACCAATGCCACATATTTTCAAATTATTCCCTCAGAACCACACCGAATATCTTCCGCGATAATGAATAGATATATAAGCTCGGACACTGAAAGTATTTTATTTCATTTCATTTTATTATTATAATTTTTTATATTTTAATATAAAATATTATAAATAATTCGATTCTATTAAATTTCAAAATAATAATAAATAAATAATAATATTTTATTTAATTTTTAATTTTTATTTAAAATCATTTCATTTTATCTCATCTTCCAAATCATATCATAATTTTCATTTAGATAGTAAAAATATTTCATTATCTATTTTATCATTAGAATTTTGTAAACTTCTATATAAAAAATAATAAATAGTTCAAGTTTTTTAAATTTTAAAAAATAATATTTTATTCAATTTTTAATTTTTATCTAAAATTATTTCATCTCATCTCACTAACTAGATCGCTCCAAAATCACCATTTTTTTCTATGAGAAAAGCTGGGGCTCACTCCAACCGAACCTCCCACCATTGCAGCCCCTGCCGTCCTCGACCGCGGTGGGCGACACTGCCCACCCTATCGGGACCGAAGGGAGCCGGCAACCTCACCCCTACGATGGCGAGTCCCAGCGACCTCCGGTGTACCCTCGACAACCTTAAACTCGAAAATGGGTCCGCCCACCGCAGACGACAGCAACGAGGGCTGGGTGAGGCCGAATTTCCTTTAAAAATTCATTTTCATTTTATTTTATTTATTTTTTATTATGTTTTCTTTCTTTTATTATTTTATTGTGTTTTTTATCATATTTTCTAAATTTTATTTTTTTATTGCATTTTTTATTTTTATTTTTATTTTTGTGTTTTTATACAAATTATATAAATTTAGAAGGTGGACTGTAAGACGCTAGGGTACAGCCCGACTGCACTCCAACGTCTTCCTTTTTCTATTATGCATAGTGAGACTAGGCCCCGCTTGGATTCAGAGATGAGATGAGTTGAGATGAGTTGAGTTTATTTTTTAATATTATTATTATTTTGGGATTTGAAAAATATGTGTTGGGATTTAAAAAATATGTATTGAAATTTGAAAAATGTGTATAGAAATTTGTGTTTTATATAAAAAAAAATTATAAAAATATAATAATAAAATGAAAATGAATTGAGATGAGTTGAACTCATCTTTGAATACAAACGGGGCCTAATTGTATAAATATTATCTTATAATTCATTATACAATTTATTTAAGTCCCATTTGGATATAAAGTTTTTCACTTCATCTTATTATTATAATTTTTTTAAATTTTCACATAAAATATAATAAATAATTTAATTTTTTTAAATCATAAAATAATAATAATATTAAAAAATAATATTTTATTTAACTTTAAATTTTTACCTAAAATCATCTCATCTTATATCACTACCTATACCGCATCTTAGATGATACTATCCTTTTATTAAAAAAATATATACATATAAATTTATTTATTACAGTTTTTCCAATTTTGAGTTTTTCTTCTTCTTTTATTATTTTTTTAACTATATTATGGCTATTCTAAAACCATTACATCACGCATGACTTATGACAAAATTTGATTTAAAAAATAAATTTTAAATTCTACAAGTCAGATATTATTACCATTCAAATTGTGTGCTCTCGACACCAACTTAAAAAATAAAAAATATAAAATATAAATAAATTAATTAAATATAAATGTTTTAAAATACGTAGACTCTTATCCGATTTATACCATAATATAGTAATGTGGTATCGACCATTACTGTTTAATAAAGAGTGGTTTCATAGTTGCAACAAATTGCTGAAGAAATAGGATAAAAGTGTTACAAGGAACATCCCTGGTATAAAAATGGTTTTAAAATAGTTATACATATATGAGAAACACTTTAGTTATAAGTATATTATATAAAAATAATTTTATAAATTGATATGACTCGGTATAATTTATAAGTTGCAAAATTAGTTTTATGATAAAATATATCTAAATGATCACATGAAAGTATGTTAATATGTAGAATTACTTTTATTTATCTCTTGTGTCTATAACAATCTTTGTAAAATATTGATACTAACCAAAATCAGTTGAACAAATACCGTAACTAATACCTTAGCTCGATAGACTTTTCAAGTGCAACTTCAAAATCATCCAACTCATGACTATGGGAAAGAATCCTAAAGACGAGATAATTGATGCTAAAAGGCAAATATTATCAAATCTCCAATTGATTATCAGTAAACATATGGATAAAACCATGATCCCAACCATGGGTTCATTCAAGCCAAAGTCAATTCAACAAATGAATGAGGTATACTCCCTCACCCACTATTGAAAGTTCATAGCATTGTTGAGGTCGTGTTTCACAATTTGGGCAGCTCAGCAATGTCTAAACAAATCAGTCATGCACAAGGTTTGAATGAGTGGGACAGTGGTTGCCCTACGATCACTCCAATGCCAAAGTCAATGAAATTATAGAGAGAATATGGGAAATGAGTATAAGAGTAGAGATAGATAGCTTAACCTATAAATCGTTGAGTTTCTGGCTATTTATAAGAGCTGGTGAGCTCCGAGTGCGCTCCCAATGGGCATGGTCGCTGTCATGTCAGTCCATCAAGTCACCATTCCCTTTGTCGTGTATGGGCAGATCTCCCTGCCACACTAGACCGACAACGAGTTGTCTCATCTTCCGTACCATGTCAATATCCGCTTTATTCTAGGGGCATGTTTGAGTTTCTGACCCATATTTAATGTGGTAAGGGGGTCTCTGGCTGCGCATTTAATGCGCCAGGGGCTTCACACGCCTCAACCTGACTTTGCATTAAATGCATCATGGCCTCGGCAGACTTTCGAATTTAATGCAGTGTGGCTTAGGCCGACTTCTACATTTAATGCGTTGTGTGGTGTGCCTGTCTTCTCCTGACTTGATTCTGCCCATTATACAACCTGCCATACTAGTAACCTCTCATCCGATCTACCCCAGGGTTGCCTCCCGAGCCACCTACCTCGATAGAAAGGACAAAACCCTCGGGACTTGGGCCTTTCTTGGACTCGTGATGGGCCCCAGGCCCAGTCTTTCTCAGATGGGCCTCCCCTCACAAGCATCATTACGAACAATCCTCACTCCTAGAATATAGAATGCTAAAACAATTTGAACAAGATAGCATTGCACAGATCTAAAAAATCATTATCCCTAAAAACAGTCAAATGAATGACTTGATGGTCTAGCTACCAATCATAATGGCAAATCTCAGTCAAAACCATCTACCACTTGGCGACTGATGACCCACGTACCACTTCTCCTCAAAATTCTTGAATCTTTAATTTCAAAAAATGATAAAAACTCGAGGTCAATGAATGAAGAAAAATAAGATAAAGCAGACTAGAGATGAAAAAAATCAGCTATTAACTGAACACGAAGACATTGTTCACGGTTTCAAACAGTATTTCTCAAACTTTTTCTTTCTTCTTCTCCTTTGGGAGAAAGTATTGATCATTGTCTAGAGAGGGTTGAACTAAGAGTTTATGAAGAAATGAGGATGTGGTTAGACAAGGAATTATAAAAGGAAGAAATTGAGGCTGCATTTAAACAAATGTCACATTTTAGAACCCCAAAACCAGATGGTTTTAGTGCTAGATTCTACCAAGATCCTTGGGAGGTTGTAGGTGATGATGTTTCAAATGGTGTGCTAGAAATTTGGAATTCCTCAAAACTGGCAACATGACAACAAGTATTAATCACACTCATACAGCTTGGTTCCTAAGGTAAAGTTTCCTACTTTATTACATGGGTTTAGACCTATTAGCTTATATAATGTTTTGTATAAACTAGTTTCTAAAATCTTAGCTAATAGAATGAAGGGAGTGTTATCTAAGGTTATTTCATGGAATCAAAGTGCGTTTATACCACGGAGACTTATAACTGATAATGTAATGGTTACCAATGAGATCCTACATACCATGCAGTCAAGACAAAAGAGTAAAGTGGAAAGGGAGTATGGCAATAAGACTAGACATGTCCAAAGCATATAATAGAGTGAAATTGGAATATTTAGAGGCTTTGTTGCTCAAGTTAGACTTTGGTATGAAGTGGACGAGTTTACTCATGTCTTGTGTTAAAACTGTCAGCTACTCAATTAAAGTTAATAGGTTCCTGGTGAGCCAATTTATCAAATAAGAGGTTTATATCAGAGTGACTTATTATCCCCGTACTTGTTTCTTATCTGCGCTGAGAGCTTGAGTTTTCTTTTCAACAAGCCGAGAGGAGTGGGAAGATTAAAGGCATAGCAACTTTAAGAGGAGGAGTGAAGATAAACTGATTTCTCTTTGCATACGACTATGTCATTTTCTGTAAAGCAAAGTAAGAAGAATAGGCTTATGTGGAACAACTTTTTCAAAGGTATGAATGTACTTTTGGTCAATTTCTTAATAAACAAAAAACTAATAATCTATTTAGCAATAATACTAATCCTGATGCAAAAGAATTAATTATACAATTCTCTAATGGTGTGGAAATTATAACAAGTACTTGGGTCTATCAACTGTGATAAGAAGATAAAAATATAATACTTTTAGATGAATAAAAGAGAAGATATGGAGGAGAATATGTAGCTGAAAATCTGTTTTACTTTCTTCTGCAGGAAAAGAGATTTTAATCATAAGTGTTTTGCAAGCAATTCCATCTTACACTATAAGTGTGTTTAAATTGCCTACTTGTTTGTTAAAAGAGATTTGAGTCCATGTTTTCACAATTTTGGTAGAATCAGAACAATTCTTCTAAGAGCATGCATTGGAGAAGTTGGGAAAGATTAGGTAAGGTTAAATCAGGCATTACTTGCAAAACAAAGTTTAATTAGTTTCAATCAGAACAATGGTGGAATGAGATTTAGAAGTTTAATTAGTTTCAATCAAGCATTACTTGCAAAACAAAGTGTGGAGAGTTTTGCAAGAACCTTCTTCCCTTGTCTCACAAATTTTGAAGCATAAATATTACGTTTAATTGTGATTTGCTAGGGTCTAAACTTGGTTCCTCCCCATCACATATATGGATAAGTCTTTGGTCTTCTATAGACTTAGTAAAGGCAGGTTTTGTATGGAAGGTAGGAAATGGGGCAAAAAGTCAAATATGACATGATCGATAGCTTCTTAGACCTTCTACTTATAAAGTATTAACTCCTATTAGTGTATTACAATAATGGTAGAGTGGCAAATTTGATAATGGAGGAGAAACACGAGTGGAATATAGAGATGACTGAAACTATTTTTAATGAAGAAGATGTTCAACTTATTTACAACATTCTAATAAGTCAAAGGGGCGCAGAAGACAAGTTATTTTGGGTGCATTCCTTAAAATGACAGTTTACTGTCAAATCAGCATAATATGTGGAATTAGATATTAAAAAAAAAAGGAATGCCAACCATCCCATGAGGTGAAAAGGTTCAGTGGAAGAAAATATGGGAATTGAAGATCCCCGGGAAGATCAAACAATTTCTCTGGAAAGTTGTTTCTAGTATATTGCCAACAAAGAGAGTGTTATACAAAAACAGGTTCTACAAGAAGAAGTACGTCTAGTTTGTAACCAAGTAGCCGAAACAGTCCTACATGTGCTTTGGCTCTATCCCACCGCAATGGATGTTTGGGGTGAGCAAGCTAGTCCAGTCAAGAAATGCTGAGCAACATATCATGATTTTAATGCTCTTTGAAAGATATGATTACAAAGCTAGAAGATACCCAGTTGAGACAAGTGGTTGCAATATGTTATAAGTTATGGGCAAGAAGAAACACATTGATTTTTTTTTATCAAAAATTCCAATCACCAACTCTTTTGGTTTCATCTGCTATGACTGACTTAGAGATACTTAAGAAAGTAAATCACTTGCATCAAAATACAAGAGCACAACTTCATGTACAAGCTTAGGTTTATCGAGTGCAGTGGGTACCTGAGAGAAACCTTTTTGTGAAGGTCAACTTTGATGTAACCTATAATTTTGAATCAAAACCAATGGGACTTGGAGTTGTGATAAGGGACTCTCGGGGAGAAGCTAGCATATGTGATTTGAGATATCAGCCTCTAGATCACACGTCTCATCTGTTTTCCATGCTGAGTACCATGATTTATTAAGACCTATGCATATGTGTCTTGAGTTAAGGATATCTCATGTCATCTTTAAGAGGGATGCCAACCAAGTAATTGATAGCATAGCATAAATGGTTCGAGTTTGGGCTATTCTTGGATTGGTGAGTTAATTGAGGATATCAAGCTGATGCTCACAAAACATATTCATTGGAAACTAGTTTTCACAAAAAGGAATGGAAATAGAGCTGCACACGTTACTGCACCATATGGAAAGAATTTGGACTCATAAATAGTATGGATCGAAGATAGTCCTAGGGAAGTATTCTTTGTTTTGCTCAATGATAAACTCTATACTGGACAATCTTGATTAATGAAATTCCATTTCCTTTATAAAAAAAAAATACTACTTTTCGTAGTTTCAATTTGTTTGCTCGATTTTTGATCGGTTGGATCCGGTTCGAGTTACAATGAATAGATATACATGATTACAATGTGCAAGCATTGTATACTAATTTCAATATACATATATATATATATATATAATTTATGTAATAAGTTAAATTTGTAAAAATAAACTTAAAAATATGTAAAGAACATGTATTACTATATATAAAATCCAAATTTTAAAATCCATTTGGCATTCACACCGCATTTCACGGTGGTAAAACTCAATCACACTACTCACTTTAGTTCCCCAGTGTTTCATCTCCTTCTCGGATTTACGCATATTATTCCGAATATGAATCTAAAAACATGTTCCCAGCAGAGGACTTTCATATTTATAAGAATAAATACCCACAGAAAGAAAATAATCAAAACCCAATAACCCATCTGCGATATTGTATCATTCAGTTCCAAGTTAATAGATAAAAAGAAGCCTGCATATCTGAAACTCTCTTAAATCCAAGCCCATCCCAAAAACCAAGTTTATTTCCAAAAAAATGGCATCATAAAGGAAATAAATTCAAAACAAACCATTTTTCAATACCATCATGCAGAGAGAAAGCTCACGTTTAAGGCCCCTTTTGGAATGGAGAGTAAGTTGATAACCTCATCTTTATTTCATCATTACATTTTTTTAATTTTTCATATAAAATATAAATTTTAATACACATTTTTCAAATTTCAATTCAATTTTTTTAAATTTTAAAATAATAATAATATTAAAAAATAAACTAAAATCGTCTCAAATCATCTCTATCTTTCAATCCAAACGAAGGCTAAATGCATGGATCTTCCTCAATCCCGCCTCCAATTTTATCTTGAAATCTTTGAGCTTGATGCCCTCTTCGAAACATCCACAATCCTGGAAACCTCCCCGAGGAAATCACTGATTGATTTGGGTACAAACGTCAGCCTAAAATCCTAGCTCCTCAGCCCAACTCACGAGCTTCGATACCATCACGCAGAGAGAAAGCTCACGTTTAAGGCCCCGTTTAGAATGGAGACATCTTTATTTTATTATTATATTTTTTTAATTTTTTATATAAAATATAAATTTTAATACATATTTGTTAAATTTTAATAAAAATTTTTAAAATTTTAAAATAATAATAATATTAAAAAATAAATTAAACTTTTCTCAAATCAACTCTATCTTTCTATACAAACGGAGGCTAAATGCATCGATATTCCTCAATTCCTCCTCCAACTTTTTCTTGAAATCTTTGAGCTTGATGCCCTCTTCGAAACATCCACAATCCTGGAAACCTCCCCAAGGATATCACTAATTGATTTGGGTATAAACGTCAACCTAAAATCCAAGCTCCTCAGCCCAAGTCACGAGCTTCGATGCCTTCCCTCATCTTCCCAAAATCCTGTTGGGATCGGCGGAAACTCACAAATAATATGGAGACCAGAATTTAACGTGGTTCGGCCAATTTAGCCTACGTCCACACACACAGAGAGGAGAATTTGTATTAAACAACAAACCAATTATTTACAATGGTTTCTCTCAACTCTCACAACTTCTAATCTCTCCAACGGACCTCTCCTCCGACTCTACTTCCTCATTACAATCTTACATGTATTTATAAGAGAAAGAAATAGTGTGAACGTGTAAATGACGGTGGAGATTCCGGTGCCTCAATCCAGCTCCTTCCGTTCGGCGCCTACCATTCTAGAAGCCTCCAGCTTCTTATCACGTTGCGTGTGTTGATTTCTAACAATCTCCCCCTCAACGCCAAATGGAGGATATCCTGACACATTTTAGTTCAAGGTACTTAACCTGGCTATGTTTCTACATAACTCAAGTTTTTCGTATATGACTACATTTGTTAGCATGTCCGCTGGATTCTCCTTTGTATGAATCTTTTCAAGTTTCAACAGCTGTTGCTCCATTACTTCACGTATCTAGTGATACCGAATATCGATGTGCTTTGTTCGGGAGTGGTACATCGAGTTTTTACTCAGATCAAGAGCACTTTAACTATCACAATAGATTCTGTACTCTTTTTTACTGACTCCCATTTCTTGGAGGAACCGTTTTAGCCACAACATTTCTTTTCCTGCTTCTGCTATAACAATATACTCTGCTTCTGTTGTAGATAAAGCCACACATTTCTGTAATTTGGACTGCCATGATACAGCTCCACCTGCAAATGTGTAAATATATCCAGATGTAGATTTTCTCCCATCAAGATCACCTGCCATATCAGCATCTGTATAGCCATCCAAGACTGGGTTAGCTCCCCCGTAGCACAAGTACAACTTTGATGTACCCTTAAGGTACCTGATAATCCACTGTACGGCTCACAACTCCAACAGCGTGAGCGATGTCAGGTCTGGTACAAACCATAGCGTACATTAAACTTCCTACTGCTGAGGAGTATGGTACTGTAGCCATTTCTTGAACCATTTCTGGTGATGAGGGACATGAACTTTTGCTCAATTTGAAGTGATTAGCTAGTGGAGTACTGACTGGCTTTGCTTTCTCCATGTTGAACCTTCGTAGTATTTGTTCAACATATTTTTCCTGTGACAGCCATAGTTTCTTTTTCTTCCTATCACGAGTAATCCTCATGCCCAAAATTTGCTGGGCAAGTCCTAAGTCTTTCATCTCAAAGACTTTGGAGAGATCCTTCTTTAGCTTCCTGATAATGGATGGATCTTTTCCAATAATCAGCATGTCGTCAACATAGAGCAGTAACATTACGAAGTCACCTTCTGAAAATCTCCTGATGTAAACGCACTGATCTGCAGCAGTTTTCTTGTAGTCATGACTCATCATGAATGAGTCAAACTTCTTATACCACTGTCTGGAAGCCTGCTTCAAACCATAAAGGCTCTTTTCCAACTTGCAAACCAAATGTTCCTTTCCAGGAACTTGGAAGCCTTCTGGCTGCTCCATATAAATCTCCTCATCAAGGTTGCCGTGAAGAAATACTGTCTTCACATCCATCTGTTCAAGCTCCAAGTCAAGACTTGCCACCAATCCGAGTACCACTCGAATTGAAGTCATCTTCACAACAGGTGAAAATACCTCATCAAAGTTGATTCCTTTCTTCTGCTGGAATCCTTTGATGACCAAGCGAGTTTGGTGCTTCACCTGCTTGCCATCATTTTTCAGCTTGAACACCCATTTGTTTCTCAGTGCTCTCTTATCGTTTGGAAGTTTCATTAGCTCATAAGTCTGATTCTTCTGTAACGAGTTCATCTCATCCTGCATAGCCTGCATCCATTTGTTGCTATCTGGATGAGATATTGCCTCCTGGAAGTTTTCTGGCTCCCCCTCATCTGTAAGAAGAATATAATCTGATTCCGGATATCTTCGTGACAGAATCAACAATCGCCCTCTAGAGAATCTGTCCTGCTGAGGTTGATCACCTGGCAACTGTGGAAACTCTGCAGTTTCTGATGGAGAAGGCAACTGCTCCCCCTGCTCAGTAGTGGTTTCTCCGTTGTCAGTATCCTCTTCTTCTTCTGGGGAAACTTCTTGTCTATCTTCAGTGTTTGAAACAGACTGAAGTGGTAGTGAACTCGGAGCTAATCCTGGAGCACTTGGAGTTATTTGTTCTGATCCAAACATCTGGTCTTCATGGAACACTACGTCCCTGCTTCTGATGACCTTCTTCGCTTTTGGATCCCATAATCTGTATCCAAACTCTTCATCTCCATAGCCGATGAAAAACACGGAGTAGACTTTTCATCAAGTTTCTGTCTTTTCTCCTTGGATACATGTACAAATGCTTTGCACCCAAATACTCTTAAATGAGAGTATGAAATCTTGCGGCCTAACCACACCATCTCTGGGACTTTGAACTGCAGTGGAACTGACGGTGTTCTGTTGATCAGGTAACAGGATGCTTTTACTGCTTCACCCCAGAATGGCTTAGGCAACTTTGCCATACTCAACATGCATCTGGTTCGTTCCACAATGGTCCGGTTCATCCGTTCTGATACACCATTGTGTTGTGGGGTGTAGGGGACAGTCTTCTCGTGTCTGATGCCATGTCTAGAGCAGTATTCTCTGAACTCTTAAGAAGTATATTCACCTCCATTGTCTGTCCGGAGGCATTTCAGCTTCTTACCTGTTTCTCTTTCTACCATGGCATGGAAGTTTTTGAATTGCTCAAAAAATTGATCTTTCCCTTTTAAGAAATACACCCACACTTTTCGTGAAGTATCATCAATAAAAGTAATAAAATATTTGTTACCTCTAAGTGATTCAACTTCAAAAGGACCACAAACATCAGAGTGTACCAAGCTCAATAACTCTAATCTTTTTCCAGCAGATGTCTGGAATGAAACTCTATGCTGTTTACCAAATAAACAGTATTCACGAGGATTGAGAGCAATACCTTTGTTTACTGTAATCAATGCTTTCTTTGCAAGCATAAACACCCTTTTTTCTCCCATGTGGCCAAGTCTCCAATGCCACAAGTTTGGTGATATATCATCTTCAGCTTCATTGAGACTGTTTGCACATATCTTAGCACTTGATTTGTACAAAGTGCCACAGACATGTCCCCGTGCAACGACCATTGCTCCTTTCTTCAATTTCCAAGCATTGTTACTGAAGATGCTCTCGTAACCCTGTTGATCAATGGTTCTTATAGAAATTAGGTTGAGTCGAAGATCGGGTACGTGCCGAACGTCATTTAGCACTATAGTACAGCCAACACTGGTTTTTATTCTGACATCTCCAATGCCCACGATCTTTGAGAAACTCGAATTTCCCATCTTGACTGTACCAAAGTCTCCTGCCTAGTAAGTACTGAAGAAATCCTTACAAGGAGTGGCATGATAGGATGCTGCTGTATCTATTACCCACTCGGCTTCCTCGCTTGAAACGTGCAAGCAAGATTCTTCACCAGCGGAAAGGAGTACACAATCTCCAGAAAGCGTCACTGCAGCTTCGCCTTCTTCGTGCTTTGACTGATTGCTTGGCTGATTTTGCTCCTTCTGCAGCTTTCAGCATTCTCTTTTAAAGTGGCCTTCAATACCACAATAAAAGCATTTTCCCTTCTTTCGCTGTTTACCGCGACTTTGGGATCTCCCTTTACTTTGACTTCTGTTCCTTTCTCGACTTCTACCTCTACTATTTCTCTGATGCCTTCCTTCTGTTACAAAGGCATCTGTCTTGTCTCCTCCAATCTCCTTTCGTCTAGCCTCTTCATTAAACAAGACGTCTATCACTATTGACATGGCGAGCTTTCCATTTGGAGCTGAATTACTAAGTGAGACCACTAGCGTTTCCCAGCTATCTGGTAGGAAACTAAGAAGTAGTAGAGACTGCTCTTCATCTCCGAGCTTAAAATCTACGGATGCAAGTTGATTTACAAGATTCTGAAACTCGTTGGTGTGTGCGGCCACTGAGATGCCGCTTTTGAGTTTCAAGTTGACAAGGCGTCTCATTAGTAATGCCTTGTTCCGAGCAGTTTTTGCCTGGTACATGTTTTCCAGCTTTTTCCTTAGCTGATAGGCGTCCGTTTCCTGTGCAACATGATGAAAAACACTATGGTCAATCCACTGCCGGATCTGACCAATAGTTTTCTTATTCAACTTATGCCAGTTTTTTTTCCGGTACATCATCTGGCTTTACGCTTTTCTCTTCAATTGGATCGAAGAGATCTTTACAATTTAGGAGATCTTCTATTCGAGGTCTCCATAGTGCGTAATTTATAGATATTAGCTTGATCATCGCACATGCACCTGAATTCTCCATCAGTTCGGCTTTAATCTTTGATTTGAGTGGCCTTTTCTCAACGTTCGGAGTTGAATCTTAACAAACGGAGCTCACCATTGCGTTCGAAACGGTGGAAAACCTTGGAAACGACTCTTGTCTCGTTCCAAACCGATCAAAATTGTGCCGAAAACCTGAAAAATAAGACAAACAGAATATTCCTTCTGAAACGGAATATTCTCTGACGTCACCGGAATATTCTTCTTACGTCACCGGAATATTCCCTCCGATTACCAGAATATTCTCTCCGGTTACCGAAATGTTCTCCCAGTCACCGGAATATTCCTGCACCAGAATATTTTTGCCGGTGACGGAATATTCCCGCCGGCGACAGAATATGCTGACGGAATATTCCTTATCCGATGGGTTGATGGAGCGGGTCACAAACCAGGTCAAACCAGTTTGGGTCGGATCACCCGGATTTAACGGGTCGGAGGTCTTCTTCCTCCTAGCGCACGCGTATGGCGCGTGGGGCCCGTGGCCGGCGCGTGGTCGACGCCAAGTCGGCGCGTGCGGAGCGTGTAGTTTCGTCCGGTGTCCGTTTGAGACGAAATTTTCACCAGAATTTTCGTCTTGACCTGAGGAATCTGATGGTATCCTCCAAACTTGATTTCGATCAAGTTTCAAAATGGGGCTTTTACGAAAATTCTCAAATCCAGCTTCCTACCTACTCTGATACCACTTGTTGGGATCGGCGGAAACTCACAAATAACATGGAGACCAAAATTTAACGTGGTTCGGCCAATTTAGCCTACGTCCACACACACAGAGACGAGAATTTGTATTAAACAACAAACCAATTATTTACAATGGTTTCTCTCAACTCTCACGGCTTCTAATCTCTCCAACGGACCTCTCCTCCGACTCTACTTCCTCATTACAATCTTACATGTATTTATAGAAGAAAGAAATAGTGTGAACGTGTAAATGACGGTGGAGATTCCGGCGCCTCAATCCAGCTCCTTCCATTCGGCGCCTACCATTCTAGAAGCCTCCAGCTTCTTATCACGTTGCGTGTGTTGATTTCTAACAAATCCAAGAGCTCCATTATCCCAAAACTCATCTTCCTCCTTCTCCCCCACCTCCATTCCTCGAAGACCAACTCCTTTCGGCTTCTATACTTTACGTAGAGTACACAAATTAGATGCGTCGTCCAACCTCCCATGATTCCATAGAATACTCTAAGCAAGACTCCTTATAGCATTCCCAGTTGAGAGAAAGAGTAAGGAAGTGTTAATAACACTTGTGCAACTTGTTATGGGGAAAAAAAAAATCAAAATCTATTAATTCATTTGAAAGGATTAAGCTAAAAATCGATGTTTCTTCATGATTTTCATAATTCGTCGACAGCAGAGGAGATCAGGTTGCGAGGAAAAGAGGGGTTGGGAGGGGAGAAGAAAGAGAGAGAGGTGAGGGAGGCAGAGTGGTCATGGGGGGAGCCGAGGTAGGAGGCAGAAGGGAGATCGTAGAGGTGGATAGTGTCGTTGGAGGCAGCGTAGCGGCCGTAGGAGGCGACGACGGATTGGTGGGATGGGTAGGAAAAAAGTGAGGTAAGGATCATGTGTGGGGTTTCATGGGTCTGAATTTGAAGTCCAAACGTATTTCTCTGTAATACCTTAGCCAACAGACCATGAGAAATTTGAAAGATTAAGGTTGTACAAAGAAGTAGGAAGGATTTATTGGGTTTCATGTTAAGAGTGGCTATACGTACAAGCAGTTTTGGAACCCACTACGCACCCATGGTGACGTGTACAAGCGAGTCAGATGCCTAAAAATAAAAATAAAAAAGGGACGATAACACTGAAGAAGAAAAGAAGGTTCGGACATTTCAAAACACGAAAACAGAGGACAAGCGAAAAACCGAAGCCCTTGAAACACTCTTAGGTCGGCAAGCTTCATCTCGCCCCAGAGAAACCCCAAGTCGTAGGTTTTATCTCCATCTACTGCAGATTGTCGATGAGATTTCATGGATTGGTGTGTCCAGAAACCCCTAAATCTCTATCAAGGTTAGTTTTTTTTTTTAAAAGTAATCGATGCTTAAATTTCCTTGAAATCTCTATCTTGTTCTGGGTCTATCGTCTACACGAAAGAATAATGGAAAAATAACTTGTCTATGCAAGACATTTGGGTTGATTGGACGAGCTTGTCTCTGCAGTCTTATTTTCGATAAGCTTCAAAAAAAAAATTCTCTTACTTCATTTCTGTTTTGTTTGTTTGTGATGGTGATAGAGTTCCCCTTGTAAGTGATAGTAGGCCTAGTTTCGTTTTCTGCCCGGTTTCGTTTTCTTTGTACTGGGCCTAGTAAGGGGCTTGCCAACGTAAATCGTCCCCTACGTGTGAGGAGACTTTGAGTTCCAACTCAGCTCTATCTTACTCTTAAAAAACTTCTCCTTTTCAAGTTACCCGATTCAGTCAATTTTAATTTGGAAGTTCTTCATCCATTAAGGTTTGGATGTTGAGAAGTTTTGAGGTGAGTTGTGAATAGTGATAAAAAGTAGGTGAAAAGTAATAATAAAATATTGAATAATAGTGAAAAAGTAATGAATAGTATTAAAAGTAAACGAAAAATAATAATACAATAATGAATAATATTGAAATATTTTGAGAATACTTGGAAAACTTTTATCACCCAAACATAAATCTCAATGTCTTTTTTGCAACCCACATTGATTAAGTGGTTCTAAAAGCCTTAAATCAACTATGAGCGAGTGTTTAATGTATGATTAATATAAGAACAAGCATGTAAGCATTGAATATTGATTAGTGTTTACTAAAGGGATAGAAACTTCTGGTTGCAAAGCATTTTCATTTTTTTTTTTTATTTACATTTGAATAAGATAAATTGAAAGATCTATCTAAGGAATGTCTCCCTCCAAAACGAGAGGGAATATTTAAAAGTGGCTATTTGTCATATTTAATTGATCATTTGGAAAATAATGGTTCAGAACTGTAGATGCTCAGACATCAATTTGAAAGGTGGCTTTTACATTTCTCAAACTTAAAAAACATTTTTTAAGTTAGCTTATTTTAACTTTCATTAGGTTAGCTTATTTTAGATTTTTTTTTTTTTTTGGTCATATTATTTCTTGCATTTCTATAGCAAGAAAGTGTAATTTTTTTTAATTGTTTCTGGTTTTGTAATCTTTATCATATGAGTGAGCTATTTAACAACTTTAGTTCTATCATTCACAATGTTTGTGATTCTGTTTTTACTTGTTTCACATGATTTCTGTGCAGTGGATGTGTTTTGTCTCTGATGTTGAGGGTTGGGTGTGTGTGTGAAGTCATTCAACTGGATGTGTAAAAAGTTGGAACTTTAGCTCAAGTCAATCCAAGAACTCTGTCCACTACAATCTCCACTGAACATTGGGAACTCATGAGAACCTGTTCGTAAAATATTCTGATTTTACCAAAAGTCAGTTGTGCCTCGAGATATCTCCATGAAGTTAATGGCAGCAGGTGCATTCTGAGACCCGTTAACACACAACAAGAATCTATTTCAATGGGTCAGGCAATTCAAGAAACACAGAAAAAACACTTGTAATTTTATTTTAACTTGGTTACAACATTTTGAGGCCTGTTATGTCTTGTCATTATTTTCTGTATATAGTTTGGTGTAAAATAATAATACAAGAAACACAAGAAACAAATGTGTGATCTTGTTAGTCTAGATGTATGGAATGATTTGAAAGACAACTACATTTTGCAACAAAAGTATATAGCAGCAAAAATTACTACTCATCATCTTCCTATATATATATATATATCTAGTTGTTTTGCGTACATCAAGATGAATTAAGAAAGAAAATCAAAAGTGTGTAGGTTAATCAATTTAAGGATGATTTGATCACTTTCCAAAGAGGAGATTTCTTTTGATTCTGTTTGGGAGCATACTAAAGCAACCGTTTTGAGTATTTACAAGTCTTTGTTGCCTCTTTATTCATATTTTGGTGAACAACCATTATCTGAGCAGAACAAAAGCACAGGGGAGCTCAGTTTTATAACATGTTTAATGAATTTTGTTGGTTCCATGGGTAAGTTTATAGCTTTAATTGAAATAGACCTGTTAGCTTCTGATAGATGCATGTAGTGATGTTATGAAAAATTAAGTTTTGTAGTGAGAGTTTTTGCAAGCATCCAGGAAAAAACGCCAAGAAGTGGTTCATTGTTTTATATTCTTGATTACTCCTCCTTCCCACGCAGTTAGTGATTTGGTTCATCTCTGTATTGAAAGAGAGAGCCTTACGCTTTTTCATCAACCAAATATGTATATACACACACGCACGCACACACACAACACAAGGAGATATTATAGGCACTGAAATAGATTCCTAAATTGCAACTTTCAAATCCATGTTCAATGGTTCAAATTGTTGAAAACCACCAAAGTGTGAAACCATTTGCAGCTGCAGTCCTCCTTGGCTGCACCGTCCACCCTCCTTCAACAATGGCTGCACCACCTACCCCAATGTTCAAGTTTGGCTGCACCTACCACACCAACCATTGGCAATCCTCTCCTATAAAAGGAGAGCTCTGATATTCGAAATAAAGGGTGCAGAAAAGAGCAGAGGAGAGAAGAGAATGTGGTGAGAGCATTTGAGAGAAACGTGAGAAATTTTTGAGTGATTTGTAAATCTCAGAAATTATAGTAAATTTGGCACCTGTGGATGTAGGCAAATTGCTGAACCACGTTAAAATCGTCTTGTGTGATTTTTGGACAGGTTTGAATGCTCAACAATTGGTATCAGAGCTCTTGGTTCGTGCTGTCCAGAAATCAAATTGATCAAAATTGATTTTTGACAACTCCAGGCTGTTCCTTGCGTCGAGACGAATCCGTAGGCGCAAACGGAATCGAAAACGGACGTCGGAGAAGCCCGTACGCGCCGGTAGAAGGTTCGAGCGTGTACCCACGCGCCCCACTCGCAGCTGGAGGTTGAAGACGACTGGAAAACACGCTCCACGCGCCCCCACGCGCGTCCCGAGGAAGAAGACGCGTGCAACGCACGCTCCCACGCGCCTCCCACGCGCAGCACGCGCTCCCACGCGCTACAGGAGTGTTCTGCGCGTGGTTCTCACGCGCGCACGCTCCGCCACGCGCCTCACGCAGCTCCCGCGCGTGAATCCCACGCGCACACACGCGCCTCACGCGCTCCGAGCCCCTTCTGGCGCGTGAAACCCACGCGCCCCACGCGCCCCTGCCCTCATCCAGCGCGTGTATCACACGCGCCTGACAGATCTGACCGTCCGATTTTGTGATCTGATTTTGGGCTTGATCTTAGCCATTTGGAGTCCGATTTCGACGATCAAATAGTGCTTTCCAACTATTTGGATCATTCCGGACTCATCCGTACGGTTAGAATTTCGAAATTTATCTTCTAAAATTTTTTAATTAATATGGAAGGTGTTGGAGAAGTTAAGAACTCTGGAAATGCCAGCAGTTCAGGGCGTAGGTCCACAGTTTCAAATGCCAAATTTGAAGTTGAGAAGTTTGATGGAACTTCTAACTTTGGAATGTGGCAATGTGAAGTGATGGATGTTTTGATCCAACAAGAGTTGGATATGGCGTTGGGAGCAAAACCCAACGATATGTCAGAAAAGGATTGGAGGAAGCTTAACACCCAAGCTTGTAGTACAATCCGTTTATGCCTTACCAAAGATCAGAAGTATTTTGTCATGAGAGAGACAAATGCGAAGGAACTTTGGCAGAAATTGGAAGATAAGTTCATGAAGAAAAGCATTGAGAGCCGTTTGCATCTGAAGAAAAAGCTCTTCAGATTCCAATTTCGTGAAGGTATTAGTATGTCTGAACATTTAAATAGTTACAATCAAATTCTTGCTGATCTACTAAACTTGGATGTTGAAATCCAAGATGAAGATAAAGCTTTACTTTTGTTAAATTCCTTACCCGATACATATGATCATTTAGTTACAACATTATTGTATGGGAAGGAGAAAATTAGTTTTGACGATGTATCTAGTTCTCTGATTAGCAATGAGTACCGAAAAAAGGATAAGAAGGTACAGCAAGATACATCAAGTGAAGCACTGACAGCAAGAGGGAGATCGCGGTCAAGGTATCCCAAAAAGAAGAAAGATTTTCAATCTAAAACTCGGGCCACATCACGTGGTTCATCAGTCGGCAGAAAACTCGCCAAAGATGAGTGTTCCTATTGTCGTGACAAAGGACACTGGAAGAAGGATTGTCCTAAATTGAAGGGACAACAGAAGAATCAATCCACCACAGCAAATGTCGCGAATAGAGATGAAGATCTAGACATTGCCTTGACAGGTTCATCATTGATTTGTCATCCTGATGAATGGATTCTGGATTCTGGATGCACCTATCATATGTGTCCCAATCGGGACTGGTTTACTGACTTCACAGAGATTGAAGGTGGAGCAGTACTTATGGGCAACGACAGTGCCTGTAAGACTCGAGGGATAGGGAGCATTCGGTTGAAGCTGCACGATGGAACTGTCAGGATTTTGACCGAAGTTCGGTTCGTTCCGGACCTGCGGAAAAATCTTATCTCATTAGGATCTCTGGATTCAAAAGGATTCAGAATCACTATTGAAGATGGAACTCTCAAAGTGTTAATGGGAGTTCAGGTGGCTATGAAGGGTTTGAAGCGAGGAAATTTGTACTTCTTGCAAGGAAGTACGATTGTTGGAAGAGCTTCTACAGGCTGTGAGAAGCTAGATGAGACTGATGCTGACACCACCAGACTTTGGCATATGCGAATGGGACACGCTGGAGAAAAAGCTTTGCAAACACTCGTAAAACAAGGCTTACTCAAAGGTGCCAAAACTGGTAAATTGTCTTTTTGTGAGCACTGTGTATTGGGGAAGCAGACGCGGATCAAGTTCGGAACCGCTATTCACAATACACAGGGAATACTTGACTATGTACATTCCGATGTTTGGGGACCTACCAAAATTGCATCTTTGGGAGGTAAGCATTGGTTTGTAACTTTTGTAGATGATTATTCTCGTCGTGTGTGGGTGTACACAATGAAGAATAAAGATGAAGTGCTGAACATCTTTCTTGCTTGGAAGAAGATGGTTGAGACTCAGACCGGCAGAAAAATTAAGCGGCTCAGATCAGATAATGGAGGGGAGTATACTCTAGACCCTTTCATGGAAGTATGTCGGAGAGAGGGAATAGTTAGACACTTCACGGTACGAGGAACACCGCAGCAAAACGGTGTGGCAGAACGGATGAATCGTACTTTGCTAGAGAAAGTACGATGTATGTTACTGAATGCTGGATTCAGTAAACAATTTTGGGCTGAAGCTGTGACATATGCATGCCACCTCGTCAACAGATTACCCGCAGCTGCCAATGGCGGGAAGACACCTATTGAAATGTGGAAAGGTACACATGCTACTGATTATGACTCTTTACATATTTTTGGATGTCCTGCTTACTATCATGCAAAGGAAAGTAAGCTTGACCCTAGAGCCAAGAAAGCAAAATTTTTGGGCTTTAGTTCTGGTATAAAAGGGTATAGACTCTGGTGCATAGAGTCTAAGAAGGTAATTATCAGTAGAGATGTTACTTTCAACGAATCTGAGATGCTTAAGTCACATAAGCATAAAGATTCTAGTGAAGGCAGCTATGATGGCGAAACACCCGGTGATTCGCAGAAGGTGGAGTTTATTACTCCAAATGATTCAAAAGAAGACAGACATGAGGAGGTTGATAGTCCAGTCACAGCACCTCCAACTCAAATTGAATCAATAGCAACCAGCAGATCGAGACGAGAGAAACGTGTGCCGACACGTTTTGCAGACTACGTGACATATGCACTACCAGTTGAAGGGGGTGAGATCCCCACCACTTACAAAGAAGCCATACAATCCAGTGAAAAGGATGAATGGATAAAGGCGATGACAGAAGAGATGCAGTCTCTTCATAAGAACCAGACTTGGGAACTTGTACCACTGCCGCAAGGAAAGAAGTCAATTGGTTGTAAGTGGATCTTTAATCAGAAAGATGATCAAGTTGCTAAAAATAGAATTCGATACAAAGCTAGATTGGTAGCCAAGGGCTACGCTCAAACAGAGGGAATAGACTACAGTGAAGTATTCTCTCCTGTTGTGAAGCATTCATCCATTCGGATATTGCTAGCTTTGGTTGCACAATATGATCTTGAATTAGCACAACTTGATGTGAAGACAGCTTTCTTACATGGTGATCTGGAAGAGGAGATTTATCTGTCTCAACCAGAAGGGTTTAAAGAGACTGGTAAAGAAAAATTGGTTTGCAGACTGAAGAAATCTCTCTATGGACTGAAGCAGTCACCTCGACAATGGTATAAGCGGTTTGACCGTTTTATGATGGATCTGAAATACACTCGTTGCCAATACGATTATTGTGTGTATTTTAGAAAACTTGCAGATGGATCTTTCATTTATTTGCTTTTATATGTAGATGATATGTTGATTGCATGTAAAAGCAAGGTGGAGATAGATCGTTTGAAAACTCAGTTGAGTCATGAGTTTGAAATGAAAGATCTAGGAGAAGCACGAAGAATATTGGGGATGGAGATCAGCAGAGATAGGGTGAAATGTACAGTTCACCTTACTCAGAAGCAGTATCTGAAGAAAGTATTACAACGCTTCAATATGGACTCAAAGTTGAAGCCTGTGAGTACTCCAATGGCCCCACATTTTAAGCTAAGTGCATTACAGTCTCCTAACGATGATGAAGAGCGGGACTACATGAAGAATGTCCCGTATGCAAGTGTTGTTGGTAGCCTAATGTATGCCATGGTGTGTACACGACCTGATATCTCCCAGGCCGTCAGTTTGGTCAGTCGTTATATGCATAATCCTGGAAAGAAACACTGGCACGCGGCTAAATGGATTCTACGGTATATTCTAGGGACCGTAGATCTTGGTTTGAAGTTCGAGAAGAGTGAAGATAGTCTAGTAACTGGATACGTTGACTCAGACTATGCAGGTGATCTTGACAAACGACGATCGACAACTGGATACGTGTTCACTATGTCTGGAGCACCAGTTAGCTGGCGATCAAATTTGCAGTCTACGATTGCACTATCATCCACAGAGGCGGAATATATGGCTGTAACAGAAGCCGTAAAAGAAGCCATTTGGTTACAGGGACTGGTAACAGATTTGGGTTTTGAGCAGCAAGAGGTTACCATCTACTGTGACAGTCAGAGTGCAATTCATTTAGCCAAGAATCAAGTATATCACTCTCGAACAAAACATATCGATGTCCGATTTCACTTTGTACGTGAAATATTAGAAGAAGAGGACATATTACTTCAGAAGATTGGCACTGAAGATAATCCAGCAGATATGTTGACAAAAGTCGTCACAGGGATCAAGTTCCAACACTGCTTGGAATTGATCAATATTGTAAGTTGCTGAGCACCTTCGGGTGCGTTGGCACTTTTGGGTGCATTTGGCGTCTTATGGCGCATTTGTTAGTAGAAGACACTCACGTCAAAGAAGGAGGTGCATTCATTTGAAGAATGAATCAGTTTGGAAGCAGCCTAGTATGGCACACTTCAGTGGAGGGGGTGATTGTTGAAAACCACCAAAGTGTGAAACCATTTGCAGCTGCAGTCCTCCTTGGCTGCACCGTCCACCCTCCTTCAACAATGGCTGCACCACCTACCCCAATGTTCAAGTTTGGCTGCACCTACCACACCAACCATTGGCAATCCTCTCCTATAAAAGGAGAGCTCTGATATTCGAAATAAAGGGTGCAGAAAAGAGCAGAGGAGAGAAGAGAATGTGGTGAGAGCATTTGAGAGAAACGTGAGAAATTTTTGAGTGATTTGTAAATCTCAGAAATTATAGTAAATTTGGCACCTGTGGATGTAGGCAAATTGCTGAACCACGTTAAAATCGTCTTGTGTGATTTTTGGACAGGTTTGAATGCTCAACACAAATTACAGCGCTAATATGTACTTCTACCATACATAGAGTTCCCAGCTACATACATATGGTTACAACATACCAAGGTCACTATGGTGACTGCATATAAGTGGATACAAAACTGTTCATTTTTGGAGCTTATGCCATCGAGTAGCAACCGTTAATGGTGTGGTGGGCAAGTTGTTGAATGAATGTCCAATATCTGCAATACAAAAAGAAATTCATGAAGCATAACAGAGGCACCACAAAGTATACACAAATGAATAATAATGAAATAGATCTTTTATACCAGAGTTTCAGATTTTTTTTTTTTTTTACTTGCATATAGAATACCAGAAATGATATATAAGATATTTAAACCTTTTTACTTATGAAGAACATATATTTAAAGATTTCTATTTAGTGGGAAGTTGTAAACATTCATCTTAAGTAAGAGGGGATGATTGTAATGGAACTTACAAATTGTTGAAATTACTTCTCATGACCACACTTGAATCTTTGTGTCCAGCAGGTTTAATTTGAACCTTCCAGCAAGATGGCAAGAAATTATTATCACGAGGATGCAATAATTTTTGGACCATATTAATCCTTAAAAAACACATTTCCATGTGACATACAAAGAAGATTACAGCAAATTGATCGCTTGAAACAGGGGACACTATATCAATAATTAGAAAGGAAGATAATCTACAAAACAAGACCATTGAAGTATACTTGTAGACAAAAACAGCTAGGTACGGCTAGATATGGCAACGGAGAAGGGTATTTCCATTTAAAGAACACATAGTATATAATGTCATCACACCTCTTTCATGCAAGAAATTAGGGGAAACATGCAGAAATAAAAAGAAAGGAGAAGGGAGGAGATATGGGCGCAGACGAAAGCAGAGGAAAGCAGAGGAAAATGAAGAAGGGGAAGGGTGCGGCCTAAACGCACCGTTGTATTAAAAGCGTTTCAAAAACTCAAAATCCCGCCTATCACAATTTCATCTGCACAGTTTTATTGCTATACGCTGACTTTATGACCGCCACGTCGGATGTGTACGCAATAGGTGCGCCAATATTGCCTGCAATAAGAATTTTCGTTATGGTAATGTTTTGAAGTGAAGAAGTTCAATGTACTTGCTTCGTCTGTCTCTCTTAACTCTACCTCGATGTAGAATTAAGGATCAAAGCTGGATGAAGGCGATATTTGTTGGTTTTGATGATGAGAAATATTGAAAAGAGTTGTAAATAATAATAAAAAATACAAATAAAAAAATTGAATAGTAGTGAAAAAATAATTAATTCTATTATTTATAAAGTAATGAATAATTATAAAATATTTTGAGAATATTTGAAATATTTTTGATTGCCTAACGCAAACTTAGTTTTCGAAATCTACAGGAAGATGATGATGTCATAGTTCTTTCGAAACTCTTTATTCTTTTTTCTTTCGATTTTTTTTTTTTTTATCGTCTAATGTGGCCAGTTGGTTTCTCAATGTTTACAAGTTTCGACTGTATCTAAAGGACTATATTAAGTGAATCTTTGAAATTGTAGTGAAAAATATAATTTTATTATAAAATTAAATAAAAAAAACTACTATTTCAAGAGATAAATATATAAGAAACTCTTTGGAATTCTTAATAACTGAAACTTTATTCTCTTTCTATATTTTCTTATGAATTTCATTACAACTAAATCTCCTATTTATAGGGCTTGAAATTACTATGCAAGTTACTATGCAAGTCACTATACAAGATTTAAAATAATAGTGGTGGGTCATTCACATGATTTTAGTGGTGGGACGAGGGGTGGCAGCCCTCCCTCCTATCGTTACAATTCATTACACTCTCCCTTGAATAACTACTCATAAAGAATCTGTCTCGTTAAAATTTTGTTAAGGAAAAACCCAATGGGAAGAAAAATCAATAGCGAATGAAAAATAGTACAGTCTTCTTATGTATCCACAAGTGCTTTAAGATTGCCTTATTAAAACTTTGTAAAGGAAACCTTAGCGAAAGAAAAATAGTACAATCAGTACAAGTCTTCAAGACATTTACTCCCCTAAAAAGTGTATGACAATAGATCTTTGAGTCTTCGCATTCCAGTGTTATGCACAATCTTCTTGAATGTAGAAGTTGGTAACGTTTTTGTGAATAAATCTGCCAGATTATCATTAGATCGTATCTGCTTGACGTCAATTTCACATTTCTCTCGAAGTTCATGAGTATAAAAGAATTTAAATAAAATATGTTTGATTCTGTCACCTTTGATATATCCTTCTCTGATTTTAGTGATACAAGCAGTATTATTTTTATATAAAATTGTGAGGTTATTATTGATCATGGAAAGTCCACACTTTTCTTGGATATGTTGAATAACTGATCTCAGCCAAATACACTCTCGACTTGCTTCATGAATAGTAATGATCTCTAAGTGATTTGAAAAAGTAACAGATAGTGTCTGTTTAACAGATCTCCATGATATGACAGTATCTCCATAAGTAAATAAATATCCAGTTTGAAATCTACCTCTGTATGGGTCTAAAAGATAACCTGTATCTGTATACTCAATCAATTGTAAACTTGATCTACGTTGATAAAATAATCTCATATCAACCATATCATGAAAGTAACAAATGACATGTTTAATGTCATTCCAATACCTTCGAGTTGGTGAAAAACTATATCTTGCAAGCAGATTAACTGAGAATGTAATATCTGGTCAAGTGCAATTTGCAAGATATATCAAAACTCCAATTGTACAGAGATATGGTACTTCAAGACCAAGAATTTCTTCATCGTCATCACAATGACGGAATGGATCATTCTTCACATCAAGTGTTCGAACAATCATTAGAGTACTCAGTGGATGAGATTTGTCCATATAAAAATGTTTTAGGACTTTTTCAGTATACATGGACTAATGAATAAAAATTTCATTTGGCAAGTGCTCGAGCTGCAAGTCAAGATAATTTTGTTTTGTCAAGATCTTTCATTTCAAATTCATTCTTTAAATATATAGCGGTTTTTTAGATCTCTTCAGCACTTCCCATAATATTTAAATCATCAACATAAACCACAATAATGACAAATCCGGATTCTGATTTTCTTAATAAAAAAATATAGGCATATAGGATTATTCTCAAATCCTTCTTTCAATAGATATTCGCTTAAGCGATTATACCATATGCGTCTGGATTGCTTCAACCCATATAAAGATCTTTGTAGTCTGATTGAGTACATATTTCTATATGTACTTGTAAATACTTTAGGCATTTTATATCTTTCAGGGATTTTCATATATATGTCATGGTCTAAGGATCCATGTAAATATGCAGTGACCACATCTATCAACCGTATTTCTAATCATTTCGTAACAACTAGACTAATCAAAAATCTAAATGTAATTACATCCATAACGGGAAAAATATATTTTTTCATAATCAATCCCGGGTTTCTGCAGGAAATTTTGTGCGACAAGCCGTGCTTTGTACTGCATAATTTTATTTTTCTCATTACATTTTCGTACAAATACCCACTTATATCCAACAGGCATTACACCCTTTGATGTTTGGACAACAAGTCCAAATACTTCTCGCTTTACTAGCGAAGTTAATTCAATTTCAATAGCTGCTTTCCATTTTGGCCAATCATTTATACGTCGATATTTTTCAACGGTTTTTGGCTCAATTTTTTCATTATTTCTAGTAATGTCAATGCCCATTTTATATGAAAATATGTTGTCGGCAACAGTTTTATTTCAATCCAGAATTTCTCCAGTAATCATGAAATGTATTGAGATATTATTATTTTCAAGTATCTGTTCCTCTTCAAGGGAAAACATTTCATGACACACCTCTTCATGAGATCCCTTTTTAGGAGATTTATATTTTTCAAGAATTTCCTCTTCAGGAAGTTCTAGAATAGAAGATTTGAGTTCTTTAACAGTACCAATTATATTTGTAGCATGTATAGTGGGTACGTGTTTTTCAGGAACACCAAATTAATTTTGTATTCTTTTCCTTTTGAAAATTTTATCTTTTGCACCAATAGGTCTTCCACGCTTCAGGCGTGCCTTGGATTCACATATTGCTGTTTTGACAATTTGTCATTCAGAAACTTCAATCCTTACTGGAGCATTAACAGCAGGAATATAAGATTTTACTACACCTTTAGTGTTAGTAAATACATCTGATAATTGATTTGCAACATTTTGTAAATGAATAATCCTCTGAACTTCTAGTTTACATTCATTTGTAGGAGGATCAAATTGAGACAAGGTCTTATTATCCCAAATAATATCTTGTCGTGTTTGAGGCACTGATGAGTGCGCAAAAATGTACTCTAAATATCCTAATAGTTGATTAAATTGCAAAGAATGAAAATAGAAATGATTGAATTTCACTTATTTTATTTAAGTACATTTCTATTTACATTGAGATGTTTTCAAGCATTACTTGTCTTTTTATATTTTTATTTTTATTTTTTTTTTTGATAGGGGGTCCAAGATCACACGGCAACTAAAATGAATTTGCCAAACCGCACGGTAATTTAACTGGGACTTAACTTTTGGATAGATATATATATATATATATATATATATGTGAGACGTAAACGAAAAGGAGAAAACGGAAGAAAAATGGAACGTGAAGAAACGTGAGGCCACATGGCATTCAGCATATATATATATATATATATTCATACGTTTGGAGGGGGGAGCCGCCAGACAAACGCAGGAGAAAAGAAGAGGAAGCAGCCGAACATGCAGCGTGAACGGAAGAAGCAAACGTACGCAGGAACGTGAAGACACAGCGGAACGAACATGAGGCAGCGTGAACGTTGGCAACCGTTTCAATGATTTTCTTCTTGAGAATTTTATTATCCATCATGTACATGGATAACTAAATTCTCAAGTAGGGTTAGGGTTGAACTTGCACACTAGATGGTATTTTTAATTTATTTTTAATTTATGTATTTGATTTTCAATTATTAAAATTCTTTGTTTTATTATTCTCAAAATATTGTTAGTGTTTTCTTTTCCGAATAATTTTAGAATTTATTTCATTTATAAATTCAGTCATGCTTTTTCTATTGAATGAATTTATTCTTTAATTATTTTTGGATCCATTGATTATTTATATTGATTTAATTCTTTGCTGCAATATCGCTCCCTGGGTATGTTGTCGTCGTTGGATTTTCTCAATGTGAATAACAATTTGTGTGATTTAAAGTGATGAATGATTTTTCAAAGAATTACATTTGATTTAATTTTTGGTTTATAATTTTATATCTTCTGATTGAGAATTACGGAATTGAATTCTCAATTGAGTTATCAGTGAATTGAAAATAATTAAAAATACCGGATATGTGCAAGGGATTCCCGACACTCTACTGTTCGTCAATTTTGATTACTTTTCCATTATTTATTTTGTTTAATTTTAATTTAAAATCAATTTTTCTTCCCTCATTAATCATTTAATTTTTTAGTTTCTTTGCTATTTTACTTTTCTTTTAATTGTCTTCCTGTGGAATCGACACCCCAAAACTGAATTATAATTACCGCGTTATTTTTTGGGCGTTATCAAATTTTGGCGCCGTTGCCGGGGAGACGGTAGAAGAATTGTTGGATAGTTTTTTTTTTTTTTCCTTTCAGCAGTTTGTAAAGGCGGTAACTTCGTTCCCTCTTTTTACTTGCTGCATTTGTTTATTTTTTTTATTTTTGCATGCATAATAGGTATAGAGACAAGTTAGGTCGATTTGCTTGTAGGCCTGTGATAGAGTCAAATTCAGTGTCTAATTTTTCTAATCCCTTGTTTGATACTTCTTCTGTTTCTGAAAATATGAGTGAACACGAGGATCAACCCACTAGGACCCTTCAGGATTACCTCCACCCTACACGCACAGCCACACCGTTATGCATAATGTTTCCACCCAATACGTGTTAACTTGATGTTAAAACGAGAGTGATACAGCTACTCCCCACTTTTCATGGGTTGGAAAATGAAAATCCATATGTGCATATTAGGGAATTTGATGAGGTAGTTGCGACTTTTCATAGTCAAAATGCAACTGATGACATTGTGAGACTTAAGTTCTTTCCTTTTTCTTTGAAGAATAGAGCTAAGAGTTGGTTATACTCGCTGAGGCCACAATCCATTGGGTCGTGGAATGAGATGACTCAGGCTTTCTTTAATAAATATTTTCTCCAACATAAGACCAATGTTTTAAAAAGACTGATCTCCACCTTTGCACAGAAGGACAGTGAGACTTTATATATGTCTTGGGAGAGATTTAAAGAGCTATTGAGTATGTGCCCTCACCATGGGTATGAGAGTTGGTGTCTGGTGAGTTACTTCTATGAGGGGCTTACACCTAGAGAGCGCCAATTTGTGGAGATGGTGTGTAATGGTGAGTTCTTGCAGAAAAATCCTGATAAGGCCATAGAGTACCTCAATGAACTCGCTGAAAAAGCTCACACTTGGACTGGACCTAGTGCGACTGAGAGCACAAATAGGTCACGACCTATAGGGAACTAAAACGGTGGTGGAATTTACCATCTTAGGGAGGAAGACAACTTGAAGGTTAAGATTGAGGTGCTTACTAGAGAGTTATAATTGCTAAAGGCCAAGGACTTGAAACTAACACACTTGGCTAATCATGCAGAGTCTTTTAGGCCATGTTTTGTGTGTGGAGGGGTAGATCACCTTGTCCAAGAGTGTCCCACATTTGCTGAGATGAGAGGATTGTATGAGGAACAATGTAATGCCTTAGGCATGTACAATAAGCCTTTTACACCTTTCTCTGAGACTTACAATCCGGGGTGGCGTAATCATCCCAATTTTAGCTGGAAGTCCGAAAACCAGCCACTTGCATTACCTGCACCACCTGCACAACCCACTAGATCATATCATGCACCATATCATGCACCTACATCGTCTAAGAGTCCTTTAGAAGACACTTTACATGCTTTTATTGAAGCACAGGGTAAGACTAACCAAAAGTTTGAATATTTGATTACGCAGGTTGTGGAAGAAAATAAAGAGATAAAGAATCAAGTGTCAAAACTGATGAGCTCCTTGAGTGTGACTGAGCGAGGTAAGTTTCCTTCTCAAGCTCAGTCCACTCCACATGGTCAACACATGGCACAAGAGAATTTGAAGGATATGAATGCCATTGTGACTCGTAGTGGTAACTCATCACACATCCCAACAACGGATAAATCAGAGGATATGGAGAAGGATCAAGATAGTAGTGCTCCCGAGCTACCAAAGGAACCAGAGGTGACAAAGAGCCTTGTTAAGGTACCATTCCCTTAAGCTCTGAAATCAAGCAAGCTAACTATGGATCCTAACAATGAAATCCTGGAGAATCTCAAACAGGTAAAAGTCAATCTCCCTCTTTTGCATGTAATTAAACAAGTTCCTACTTACGCAAAAGTTCTCAAGGAATTGTGTACAGTCAAGAGGAAACACCACGTGAAGAAGACATAATTCTTGACAGAGCAAGTTAGTGCTCTGATTGAGCAACAGATTCCTCCCAAGTACAAGGATCCCGGGTGCCCAACCATCGCATGCAACATCGGAAATCAAGAGTTTGGACAAGCTTTGCTAGATTTAGGAGCCAGTGTGAATCTTATACCTTATTCGATTTATTTGCAGCTGGGGCTAGGAGAAATCAAACCAACCATTGTGGTATTGCAATTGGCTGACCGTTCAGTCAAAGTACCCCGGGGGGTGGTAGAGGATGTTTTAATTCAAATTGATAAATTTTATTATCCTGTTGATTTCTTGATTTTAGATATTACCTCTGTTGTTGATACTACTTCTAAAATTCCTCTGATTTTAGGTAGGCCTTTCCTTGCCACTGCTAATGCTCTTATCAATTGCAGGAATGGGCTTATGAAGCTATCTTTTAGAAACATGATTCTGGAGGTGAATGTCTTCCATATTGCAAAACAACCGGAGGAGGATCATGAGTGCCACCAGACATATATGATTGATTCACTGATGGATAAGAGAGTTTTGGAAACTCATGATTTTGATCCCCTTGAGCATTTTCTGGTTAATTCTGAGTTTGATTCCATTACGGATTCATCTGATATAGTCGATATTTGTTCTATTTTCAACAGAACTCAAGATTACGGCATACAGAAATGGCAACCGAAGTTCGAGGAGTTGCCCGAGAAGAGTGAAAGACAGATTCCTTCAAGCATGGAAGCACCCAAAGTTGAACTGAAGCCTTTGCCTAAGGGTTTGAAGCATGTTTTCCTTGGTCCAGGTGATACCTTTCCTGTTATTATCTCATCTAAATTGTCTGAGTCTCAAGGTGAGAAATTAATTCGAGTTCTAAGTGAGCATAAGTCAGCTTTAGGTTGGAGCATTGTTGATATAAAAGGTATTAGTCCCTTGATTTGTTCACATAAAATTAATTTGGAGGAAGGAGCTAGCCCTCGTAGAGACCCACAACGTAGGCTTAATCCCACTATGAAAGAAGTGGTAAAAAATGAAGTGTTAAAATTGTTAGACGCAAGAATCATATACCCTATTGCTGATAGTAAATGGGTTAGTCCGACACAGGTTGTTCCTAAAAAGTCTGGTGTTACCGTAGTGAAGAATGACCGGGGAGAGTTAGTCCCCACCAAGCTTGTGACTGGGTGGCGGATATGCATTGATTATAGAAAATTGAATGCCGCCACCCGGAAAGACTATTTTTCTCTCCCTTTTGTTGATCAGATTCTTGAGCGTGTGGCTGGTCATCCTTTCTACTGTTTCTTGGATGGTTATTCTGACTATTATCAAATTGAAATTGCATTAGAAGACCAGGATAAAACCACTTTTACTTGTCCTTTTGGTACTTATGCTTTTCGTAGAATGCCATTTGGATTGTGTAATGCACCTACCACTTTTCAACGTTGCATGGTGAGTATCTTTAGTGACATGATTGAAAATAGCATGGAAGTGTTTATGGATGACTTGACTGTTTTTGGATCCTCTTTTGACGCATGTTTATTGAATTTAGAGAAAGTGTTGACTCGTTGTAAGGAGAAGGAATTGGTTTTAAATTGGGAAAAATGCCACTTTATGATACCTTCAGGTATTGTTTTAGGGCATATTATTTCTTCCAGAGGGATAGAGGTTGATCAATCCAAGATTGAATTAATTTCTAAACTGCCTACGCCTAAGACAGTAAAGGATGTGAGATCATTTCTTGGTCATGCGAGCTTTTATAGGAGGTTCATACAGAATTTCTCCATTATATCCAGACCACTATGTGACCTCTTAGTTAAAGATGCCCCATTTGAGTAGACACAAGCTTGTCAAGAGGCATTTAAAATGCTAATTGGCAAGCTTACCTCAGCACCTATAATGCAGCCACCGGATTGGACCTTGCCTTTTGAGATTATGTGTGATACTAGTGATTATGCTGTAGGTGCTGTTCTTGGACAGCGAAGGGAGGGGAAGCCCTTTGTTATTTACTATGCTAGTAGGACTCTAAATAGTGCTCAGATGAACTACTCAACCACTGAAAAAGAGTTGCTAGCTGTAGTGTTTGCTTTGGATAAATTTCGTTCTTATTTGATTGGTTCTCCTATTATTATTTTCACAGATCATGCAGCCCTTAAGTACCTTCTACCTTCTCACAAAGAAGGATGCTAAGGCACGACTAATACGGTGGATTTTACTTTTGCAGGAATTCGACATCACCATCAAAGACAAGAAAGGAGTGGAGAACGTAGTGGCTGACCATCTTTCGAGATTCACATTTGAGGAAACTTCTAACCATCTACCAATCAGGGATGATTTTCCCGATGAGCATTTACTTTCTATTACTTCTCTACCATGGTTTGTTCATATTGTGAATTATTTGGCTACAGGTGAGATACTGGTGGATTGGAGCGCTCAGGATAAGAGGAAATTCATGACTGAGGTACGTAATTTCTATTGGGATGACCCTCTTCTTTTTAAATACTGCCCTGACCAAATTTTGAGGCGTTGCATTCCTGATGAAGAGATTGCTAGTGTTTTGGAATTTTGTCACTCCCAAGCTTGTGGAGGCCACTTTTCAATGAAGAAAACCGCTGCAAAAATTTTGCAATGTGGATTTTATTGGCCCACATTGTTTAAGGATGCAAACATCTATTGTTGTTCATGTGAAAGGTGTCAAAAATTAGGAGCCATGTCCCATCGTAATATGATGCCTTTGAACCCAATTTTAGTGATTGAAATTTTTGATTGTTGGGGTATTGATGTTATGGGAAAATTTCCTCCTTCTTTTGGATATCAATATATTATTGTGACAGTGGATTATGTGTCAAAATGGGTGGAAGCAACAGCTTGCAGGAACAATGATAATAAGACGGTAATTAAATTCCTTAAAGAGAATGTGTTATCTCGGTTTGGTATACCGCGTGCTATTATTAGTGACCGGGGTACACATTTTTGCAACCGTTTCTTTGAGACTTTGATGAAAAAATATGGGGTAGTACATAAAATTTCTACTGCATACCACCCCTAGACAAGTGGACAAGTAGAACTTGCAAACAGAAAAATTAAGCAAATTTTAGAAAAAACGGTAAACTCGGATCGCAAAGATTGGTCTTTGAGACTAGTTGATGCACTTTGGGCCTACCGTACAGTTTTTAAAACTCCTTTAGGCATGTCACCTTATAGACTTGTTTTTGGAAAGTCTTGCCATTTACCTGTGGAGCTCGAGCATCGAGCCTAATGGGCTATCAAGCATTTCAATTTTGACATAGGAGCAGCAGGTAAGTTCAAAAAATTTCAATTGACCGAGTTAGAGGAGTTGAGGAATGATGCTTATGAGAACTCTAAAATCTATAAGGTTAAAATGAAAGCGTTTCATGATAAAACTATTTTGAGAAAAACATTTAAACCCAATGATCGAGTGTTTTTATATGACTCTAGACTCCATAAGCACCCAGGAAAACTTCAGTCTAGGTGGACCGGCCTTTTTGTAGTGAAGAATATTTTCAAAAATGGGGCGGTAGAAATAGAGGATCCTAAGGATGGTAGAATTTTTAAAGTAAATGGTCAGCACCTTAATATATTAATTGATAGAGAAGTTCCGGAAGTGGAAGAGATTCCATTTGCGGACCCGATCTATCAACCTTGACCACACCACGCAGGTATGTTTTCTTTTCATTTTTTGTTTTTGTTTTTGTTTTTGTTTTTGTTTTTTTGTTTTTTTGTTTTTTCGTTTATTTTTCTTTTTCTTTTTGGTTGCTGTTGGTTTTCTTTGTTTTTGTTTGCAGGTCAGTGTTAGTTTATCATTTCAGTTTGTCATCTCTAGTGCTTAGTGAGTCATCCTACGTCCTACATCAGGTGTATTCTACCATTTTCAGTACCCTCTATTTAGTTTTGATTATTAAATATTAAGGACAATGTTTCATTTAAGTTGGGGGGTGAGAACGATGTTTGTTGGAACTCTGTGGCATATTTTTATGAGGAAAAAAAAAGGTATCACACAGGCACCTTTTTACATGTGTATTCATGCTCATTCATGACTATCTTGGTGAATTCATCAAACCCATCTTAATCATTTTGCTGAGGTATTCACAGAATTTTTAATGCACGTATCCAAATTTTGTGGTAAGATGGTGGTTTGACACATGCAGCCAGAGAACTCTTTTACTTAAGTATTCTTATGAATTTTGGGAGAGGTTGAGAGCCTACAAATGCAGAAAATTGTGATAAGCGTTTATTGATCTGTTGAATTGGACACTTCTTTTGAGAATATCATTGCATGGTTGGTGGTAAGATGGTGGATATACTTGGGATATGACGAATGTCAACTTAGGATTAATGTTTGAGCCTTTCAAGCTAACCCTTCTCATCATAGACTCTTAGTAGCCAATTTTGAGCCAACAAACACATGTAGACTTTTTCTTTTCATATGCCCACATCATCCATACCTCTCCACATTGGAGTATAGCTTATACACTAATTTTTCCTACCCTTATTACTTCCAAGTGTGTGCTAAGTGTGGAATTTGCATACTTTCTTTTGTTAAAAAAATAAAATAAAATAAATAGAGAGCGAATGAAAAAAAGAAGAAGAAGAAGAAGAAGAAGAAGAGAGTAAAAGAACAAAGGGAAGAGTACAAGTGCAAAGTGTTAAATTGAGTGAGCTTCAAAGTCAAAAAAAAAAAGGGAGAAGTAGAAGAAGAAGAAAAAGTATTATTTGATGATCTGAAAAGTAGACGAGTGCATCAGGTGAAAAGTGTAGTCTATTGAGATATTTAATATGATTCATGTGGTATGTACTTGGAAGCTTTTTGAAAAGTAGACGAGTCCATAACTCACTGTTATACCCGTGAGTTATGGAGTTGAAACTTTTGCTTGAGATGTTCTTGATGTTGCATGTGTCACGGTTTGTGGTTGGATGGATATAGTTTGGATCACACACACACACTCTGTGGATCGCTATATGTGGATTAATTATGATTGGATTATTGGATTTCTAAAATTGTTTTGGTATGTGATTCTGAAAAGTGTCACTTGGTGACTTCTGTGTGTGATTTGTTTTTTGTCTCTTTCATCATTCTTTTGCATGAGAATTGCTAGGGACTAGCAATGAGTAAGTTGGGGGGTGTGATGAGTGCGCAAAAATGTACTCTAAATATCCTAATATTTGATTAAATTGCAAAGAATGAAAATAGAAATGATTGAATTTCACTTATTTTATTTAAGTACATTTCTATTTACATTGAGATGTTTTCAAGCATTACTTGTCTTTTTATATATATATATATATTTTTTGATAGGGGGTCCAAGATCACACGGCAACTAAAATGAATTTGCCAAACCGCACGGTAATTTAACTGGGACTTAACTTTTGGATAGATATATATATATATATATACATATATGTGAGACGTAAACGAAAAGGAGAAAACGGAAGAAAAAGCGGAACGTGAAGAAACGTGAGGCCGCATGGCATTCAGCATATATATATATATATTCATACGTTTGGAGGGGGGAGCCGCCAGACGAACGCAGGAGAAAAGAAGAGGAAGCAGCCGAACGTGCAGCATGAACGGAAGAAGCAAACGTACGCAGGAACGTGAAGACGCAGCGGAACGAACGTGAGGCAGCGTGAACGTTGGCAACCGTTTCAATGATTTTCTTCTTGAGAATTTTATTGTCCATCATGTGCATGGATAACTAAATTCTCAAGTAGGGTTAGGGTTGAATTTGCACACTAGATGGTATTTTTAATTTATTTTTAATTTATGTATTTGATTTTCAATTATTAAAATTTTTTGTTTTATTATTTTCAAAATATTGTTAGTGTTTTCTTTTCCGAATAATTTTAGAATTTATTTCATTTATAGATTCAGTCATGCTTTTTCTATTGAATGAATTTATTTTTTAATTATTTTTGGATCCATTGATTATTTATATTGATTTAATTCTCTACTGCAATATCGCTTCCTGGGTATGTTGTCGTCGTTGGATTTTCTCAATGTGAATAACAATTTGTGTGATTTAAAGTGATGAATGATTTTTCAAAAAATTACATTTGATTTAATTTTTATTTTATAATTTTATATCTTCCGATTGAGAATTACGGAATTGAATTCTCAATTGAGTTATCAGTGAATTGAAAATAATTAAAAATATCAGATATGTGTAAGGGATTTTCGACACTCTACTGTTCGTCAATTTTGATTACTTTTCCATTATTTACTTTGTTTAATTTTAATTTAAAGTCAATTTTTCTTCCCTCATTAATCATTTAATTTTTTAGTTTCTTTACTATTTTACTTTTCTTTTAATTGTCTCCTTGTGGAATCGACATCCCAAAGCTGAAATACAATTACCGCGTCATTCTTTTGGCGTTATCAGGCACCGACTTTTTTTTACCCATTAATGAAAAATTAGATTCGTTAAAATGACAATCCTCAAAACATACTTTAAACATATCCCCTGTAAGGGGTTCAAGGTATCTAATAATAGATGGATAATTAAAACCAACATATATCCCAAGTCTATATTGAGAGCTAACTTTTGTACGTTGTAGAGGTGTAATTGGAACATATACAGCACATCCAAAAGTACGAACATTAGAAATATTTTGTTGTTGACAAAATGCAAGCTGTAATGGAGAATATTTATGATATACAAATGATCTAATGTGAATTAGAGGTATTGTATGAAGTATAGCATGTCCCCAAGGAGAAACAGGTAGTCTTGATTTCATAAGTAAATGTCTAGCGATTAGTTAAAATATTGTGATCAAAGATTCAACTAAATCATTTTTTGTGTGTGTATAGGCAACAGGATGTTCAACATCTATTTCAATTGACATGCAATAATCATCAAAAGTTTGAAATGAAAATTCACCTGTATTATCCAATCGAATGGTCTTAATTGGATACTCAGGAAATTGTGCTCGTAGTTTGATTATCTGAACAAGAAGTCTAGCAAATGCAACATTTCTAGTGGAAAGCAAACAAACATGTGACCATAGACTAAATGCATCAATCAAAACCATAAAGTATTTAAATGGTCCACTTGATAAATGAATAAGTCCACATATATCTTAGTGAATCCTTTGTAAAAAGGATGGAAATTCAACAATGACTTTTGAGAGAAATTGTCTGATAATCAACTTACCTTGAGAACATGTAGAGTACGGAAATTCATTGGGTAGAAATATCTTTTGATTTTTTAAGAGATGCCTATGCGAATTTTCAATAATTCGTCTCATCATTATAGATCTTGGATGTCTAAGGCGATCATGTCAAGTCATAAATATTTTGGAGTCAATGCACTTCTGGTGCATTATCAAATATGATTCAATTATTCTCATATTTGTATAATATAATCCATAACATAGAGCAGACAATTTTTCTAATACAAGTTTCTGGCCCGATATTATTTTAGTAATAAGAAAATACTCTTTACTGCCTTCATTGGTCGTTTCAATATGGTAATCATTACGACATATATCTTTGAAACTCAATAAATTTCTTCTGAATTGTGAAGAGAATAAAGTATCATCAATACAAATTTTGGTGCCATTAGGCAACACAATATAAGTTCTTCCAAAACCTTCAATTAAATCTGATGAACCTAATATGGTATGAACATAGGTTTTACTTATTATTAGATTTTGAAAATATTTCTTTTCTCTGAGAATTGTGTAAGTTGTAGCACTGTCAACCAGACATATATCTTTATCATTCAATTCAGAGATAAAAAATTCATCAATGTGATCCATAATTCTATAAAATATACAAAATTTTGATTACAGATAATAGAAAGAAAATATATTAATTGAGTGGAACACTTCCATCTCTAATTAAGTGGTCAATACTACCTTCAGGATGATTAAAAAAATCAGAGACATCAATATGAGTAACATCTACATCTACTAAATCTAATAAATCATCTGATGGTTTTACTAAATTTGTTTCATGCATTTTATTCTTTCCTTTAATAGATGCTTGATATAAATCAGCTAAGTGTCTGACCGTACGACAAGTACGTGACCAATGTCCAGTCATTCCATATCTATGGCACACCTCTTCACTTTTTTTTGAATAATTATTCTGGAGATTTTTACCCCTTTCTGAATTGTATCACTTATGGTGATACGGTATATTATTATCACTTTTAATGTTGTCACTTCTAGAACTAACATTTCTATAATTTCTCCTACCACGTCCACGCCCCCGATTTCTTCTAAAGGATGCAACATTCACTTCTGAGAATGATCCAAATCTATTACCATTCACTTCAGGGAATGATATTGAGCCAGTAGGGTGTAACTGGTGGTTTGCTAATAAGAGCTCATTGTTCTGCTCAACTGCTAGAATATATGATATAAGTTCAGAATATTTATTAAACTTTCTCTCTCGATATTGCTGCTGTAGGAGTACATTCGAGGCATGAAATGTAGTATAAGTCTTCTCTAGCATATTATCATCAGTGATTTTCTCATCGCATAATTTTAGTACTGAACTTATTTTAAAAAGTGCAGAATTATACCCATTAACACTTTTATAATCTTGCAAGCTCAGGTGCAACTAATCAAAACGAGCTCTTGGGAGGATGACAGTCTTTTGGTGTTCATATATCTCCCTTAAACTGTTCCACAAAATATAGGGATCTTTTATTATAAGATATTCAGTTTTCAATTTTTCGTGAAAATGATGGTGAAAAAAAATCATTACTTTAGCACGATCCTGCAAGAACGTTTGATTTCCTTTTTTAATTGTTTCACCCAGGTTCATCGCATCAAGATGAATTTCAGCATCAAGTATCCAGGATAAATAATTTTTCCCAGATATGTCAAGAGCAACAAATTCCAATTTTTTAAAATTTACCATTTTAGAGGAATAAAACTACTAACTTCAGAATTGGTAGAACCGTTGTGCTGATAACGTATTATAAAACTAAAAAAAAAACTACTATTTCAACAGAGAAATATATAAGAAACTCTTTGCAACTTTTAAGAACTGAAAATTTCTTCTCTTTCTATATTTTCTGATGAATTTCATTACAACTGAAACTCCTATTTACAGGCCTTGAAATTACTATGCAAGTTATTATGTAAGTCACTATGTAAAATTTAAAATAATAGTTGTGGGATCATTCACATAATTTTAGTGGTAAGACAGGGGGCAGCAGCCGTCCCTCTTGTCGTTACAATTCATTACAAATTTTTACTTTTAGGATTTATAACTTATAACTTAAATAGTAAATTTTATATTTCAAAAATTATTTATTATTTGATAAATATGTATTTAAAGCGTTTTAAAATTAATTCAATAATTTTTTAAAAAATATATAGTTACTCGTATGAAATTTTTAATACAAATTATCAAATATATATATTTTTAAATGCTTTTAACTACTTAGTATTGTTAAAAAATGACTATCTAAATTTATAAAATAAATTATCTAATTAAAATTTGGCCCAACTAATTAGACCATGACTAGTTAGTCAAAAGATACTGTTACCTTCTCCTTTCGATAATTTTTTCCATTTAGAGCTCTTATATTGGATTGATCATTGCTAAAGTATGATTTTAGCCAATGTAATTTTTAATTTAACTTTTGATCATTTCATTTATATAAGTCTTCAAATTGAAATAGTTATTTTTTCAAAATATAACAATAAAATAATATAATTAACTTTTGATTTTGGTTATTCACATCAAATCTCCACATTGAATTATTCATTTATGAGAATACATACAATGAGTAATTAATAATTAAATCTTTGTTAATTATTTGTAATTATTAAAATAATTAATTTATCATATTTTATGTTAATTAATAATTATATTTTAATTAAATTATGAGTTAAAAAAATTATTAGTAATTATATTATATTTAAATTAAATTATTAATCGATATTTTAAAAAATATATATTTATACTTATTCTTCATCTAACTATATCTTTTTACCAATTTAATTTTTTCTATCCAAAAATAATTGGAAGAGAGAATAAAGTAAGAAAGAAAAAAAAAAGTTGGTTATTAGAACATTTTTATTGGATTATTCAAAACTAAACTTCAAATAGTATAATTTTATACGCATATCAACAAAACTTGATCATATTTGATAAATAAATGAGAAAAAATTTGTGAAAAAAGAAATAAAAATACTTTTTATCTTTAAAATTGAATAGTAAAACTAAAAGTTTTACCAAATTTAACTAATGTTGACAAAATTTCAGTTTTACTATTTATAAAAAATATTTTTATTTTATTTTTTTATAAATTTATTTTCATTTTTAATCAAATATGATCAATTTTTTTTTATAAATATACAAATTTATATTTTTTGAAAAAAAAAACTTAAGACAATTCAAAGAAAGTGTTTTATATTTGATTGGTCATGTTTAACATTTAGTTTGCATTTATTATTTATAAAAACTAAATTATTTAATTTTTGAATTATCTAATATATATTTAAAATAAATTTTAATAATTCTCATTTTAGCCAAGGTGCTCTAACCTTCAGAGAAAAAAAAAAGTAGGGTGCCCTAATAAGACGTCGATTTATTATCAAAGAAAATAAACTTCGTGACCCTGCACACCTGCACAGAAACCCTAGAAGAAGGAGACGAAGACGGAGACGAAGACGAAGACGAAGACGAAGGGGAATGGCAATTGCACGAACTGGAGTGTATGTCGACGACTATTTAGAGTGTAATCATCCCCGAAGCCTCTCTAATTTTTCTTCAAAACTCTCCCTAATTATTTTGTTAAAAACCTAAAATCTGAAATTTCTACAGACGCAAGCACATTACCGGCTGAGCTTCAGAGGCTTCTTAATACCATTCGAGAACTCGATGAACGGTCCCAATGTAATTCCTTAAATTCTTCAATATTTCAGTCAGGTGTAATTTTATTCCTCATATCTATTTTGTCTGTGGCTGCTAGTGATTTTTTTTTTAATTATTATTTTTTGGGTGATAGCGATGATAAACCAGACAAGGCAGCAGACGAAGTACTGCTTGGGACTGGCTTCGCAGAGCTCAAAGAAAGGGAACTACAATAGTAATACCAATAATAACTACTATTATAATAGCAATTATAATAATCAGGACGACGAGGTGGCAATTGAGAAAATTCGAAAGGATGTCGAGTCGAATCAGGACAGTGCATTGAGTTTATGCACCGAAAAGGTTTTGTTAGCACGACAAGCTTATGACCTGGTAGGCTCCTTTTTATTATTAATGGATTTGTATTGGGGTATTTCTAAATTTTATTATTCTCTTCTGTAATTGATGAGGCCATCTGTTAATGGGCGCTGTAGGTTTTGATGGCTGAAGGTTTTGTGCTTTTTTCGACATGATTAGAATGCCCCTAGTTCACGATAGCGTGACTGGTTTGCTCTACTAGTCGGTTTTATTCAATATATGGCATTTGTAGTTGAATGAGTAATCCAAATTGGACAATACATTCTTGGGCTGAAGCGTTCTAAAATTGTGTTGTTGTTCCCTTTTCTTTTTCTTTCTTCAAGAAACAGGATATTACACCAATTTTTATTTAGAGGCTTAGAGCCCCCGCTGAAGAATACCATGTTACACTTATCAGAAAAAACAGGAAAGCTTGCGGTTACAAAATGCTCAAAAGCAAGGATTTGAAATCCAAGAAACCACACAATTACAACCAACTAACAGGGAGGAAAAATTGACTAGTATAGTGCTGAGATTTAGCATGCATGGAAGAGCTCAAAATAAGATATCTTGCCATAAACATATCACCATGGTAGGGAGGATGAACATCGAGTGAGCTACCAAAAAGCTGAATCAATTTCAATAGAGACTGTAGAGATGTCAAAGTGCAAACAAAATAAAAGGGCCTCGTGCAAAGTTGATAGTTCAGCAATGATAGTTCAGCAATAATGTTAGTTCCTTGTCCCAAAAACTAAGAAAAACCTAATATTAGCTGACCAGAACGATCTCACAAAAGACCACAACCAGATTGAATAAGCTGCACTTTATGAGCTCTCAAAGTGCATATCTGACTATAGGATTGTTGTGTTTAACTTTATTTAAGCAACATTTTTTTAAAGTGCTTCTAGGAAAAGTTTCTCCGGATTGTTATTCAAGTCAAAGTCCATCATATGATTACAACTTGGTAATCGTTTTATTCTGTTAGGCTAATGTTTCTGATATATCATATTGGATGTATATGTGCACGTATACTTGTGATTTATGTATCTGTTTTTCTTCATAGTTGGTTTTTTTAGAGTTTCTTGAGTTTGGGATTATCGCATATGATAATTCACTCAACAAGTGGTGGTGGGTTCTTTACTATATTGCATGACCTTAGAGCCAGTTTTGTGGATTCATTTTTAACCTGCAGGTTCGTAACCTATAGCTTCATATATTGTGGGTTTTGAGCATCCTCTTGTATTTTGCATTTGCTTCAGATAGATAGCCACGTAAAAAGACTTGATGAGGACCTGAACAATTTTGCTGAAGATCTAAAGCAAGGTAGCTAAATTTCTATGATATATTGTATTATGTCGTCAATGATTTTGAAAGAAGTTCAATTCCAGTATATCGAACTATTGGAAGCTTTTTTGACTGAAAGCACATAAAAACACCAAAGAACTAATCTGCTTTGAAGTGGAAAAGTTTATTACCTATCTTATGATTTGTTTTCTTATCATATTTCCAATTTTTTTCAGAGGGAAAACTAGCTCCAGATGAACGGGTAATTCTACCCCCACTACCTATAGCCCCTAAAAGTGAGAAACGCAGGTCATTCTATGGAACACCTCAAGCAAAAAGGCTGGATTACAGGGATAGGGATTGGGACCGGGAGCGTGATAGGGATTTTGAACTCATGCCTCCCCCAGGAAGCCTTAGAAAGGAATTTGCTGCCCCAGTGGATGTTGATCAACCTATTGATCCAAACGAACCCACCTACTGTGTCTGTCATCAGGTCCTGACTTCTGTTTCAGTTTTGTTTTGGTCATATTCATTTTGAAAGCTTTTTGGAGAATTTATCAGGGTTTTTTTTTCCCAACTGCTTTGATTCGTTTTCTAATGTACTATAATTGTCTTTATTTTTTAGGTGTCATTTGGTGATATGATTGCTTGTGACAATGAAAACGTGAGTATCATTTTCTGAGCCTTGTTTTTATCTTCCTCTTGTTATCTAGTTATAATATTGCTTGTGGCTTCTTTTTACTTAGATGGCAACAATGCATTAGATACAAAAGTTTGATTACTAATAACAAGTCTCAGCTGTAAGCACTTGAAAAAATTTACTTATTTAAAAAAAAAAAAACTACTTGAAAATTTTTGCAGAAATGCTTGTGTGGGTCCACACTCCATATTTAATTTGATCTAGTTCATTGTGGGAGATCTTAAAAACTATACAATAACTGCATTAGTAAAAAGACCGAATGAATTGAAGACATTCAATTATGGATTAGCCACTACTAAACCAGTTTTCTCTTTGGATTTTATTTTTTATCCCCCCCACCCAAAACACACACACTGAGTGGCTTCAATGTAAAATAAATTAAAGGAACTTGAGATATCATAAAACTGGCACCTTCTAGTTTGTGGATTGCTACTCTGCGTGAGGATTGTTGCCAGCACTTTCTATACATCCATGATTCCATATAAACAAACAATGTCAAGGACTTCGGATCCATCAGTGTATGATGTATATTTTGAAAATTTCTCTTATGAGAGTACAAGTTTCCCTCTCTGTTGCGAGATCCTACGTTAGTCAAATTTTTTACAGATTGACAATGATTGCAGGCAGTTTTAACAGTTCATAGTTTGTATGTTATCATTATTTTACTCTACACTTGTATGGATTAGCTAACCCTTTATAAATTGGCAGTGCCGAGGAGGTGAATGGTTCCATTACTCCTGTGTGGGGCTTACACCGGAGACAAGATTCAAAGGAAAATGGTATTGTCCAACCTGCGAACTGTTGCCCGAATGCCAATAATGTTACACACTTGAAGCTGCTTGGGGATTTGGGGAAAAGAGGGACGAATAGGGCTTTTTAACTGTAATATGATTAATATGCCTTGTTGCTAGCAAAGTTTTGGTGCACTAAATGCCCACAAATATCCCGTCGATTCTCCCTACGCCCCAAGAAAAATAGAAAAAAAAAAGTAGATGAGGTCACTTCAAACAATTTTGGAGAAAACTATAATACTTAAATCATATAAATTGCCAATTGCGTCAGAGATTTTTGTGTGTTATAAATAGAATCAAAAGTGTGAGAGTAGAAAGTAATATTTAATAACATCAATAAATGGTAGTGAAGTAGTTCGTGAATGGTAGACTAATAATAAAATTGATGAGAATCGTAGTAAAATTATTTGAGAATATCTGAGAACAAGTGTGTTCTCAGGCGTAATTATGGTAGTAGTAAGGGCTAATTTTGGTAGTAGAGTACTATCAGAATACTCTATTATTATTTTTTATTGAATATTTCGTACTTTGAAATATTTTATCATTACTTTTTTTATTAATATTCACATAATATCTTAGATCATTCCACTAGCTAAATGCAATCTAAGATCTTGTTTGGATGTTGATGTGAGATGATAAATATATGAATAATAGTGAAATAATTTGAGTTAAAATGTTTTATGGAGTTTTGAAAAATGTGAGAGAATAGAGAAAAAATTAAATAAAAATAGTATAAAGTTAAAAATTATTATAATATCATTTTTTAATATCATTTTGTATTGCAACTTGAAAAAATTGAATTATATTTTGTAGTTTATTACAAAGTTTGAGAGTGTTTAATGATTAGGAAATCGTTAGATGAAAAGGTTAAGATTTAAAATTAAAAAATATTTATAGTTGAGTGGTGTTTGGATATTGAGACGTGATGAGATAAAATAATATTAACTTAGCATACAATCAAGGCTAAGGGGATATTTGGAAAACAATGTGGAAGTTGAGAATTATGTAAATAATAATAAGATAGTTTGTAAACAGTAATAAAAAAAGGTTTTATTGTGTTTTGAAAAAGGAAAGAAAACAATTTGAATAAAAATATTATAAAATGAAAATATTTTTAAAATATAAAATATAAATATTATTTTTATTTTGAAATTTTGAAATATATTATATATTATGTTTTATTTTAAAATTTAAAAAAATTATAATAATTATTAAAGATTAAATAAAAAAAGTTAAAGATTTCATTGTTACTAGAGAATTAAATTTCCCTCTCCCCTTCTATATTTCATTTTGATAAAAATTAAAAATTGAAAGCGATGAGGCATTAGTTGGTCGTAACTTGTCTTTTTCAAATAATAAATGATATGATTATTATTATTTTACAACTTTTTTATCTTTAATTTTTTTTAAAAAATTTTAATTTTATTTAATGATTAAGAATGTAAATATTAATAAAATTATTTTTTTTAATTTTTTCTCAACGATTAAGAATATTAAAAAAATACTTGAAAAGAATGATAAAAAAAAATGAATTAAACTATAAATTGCAAAATAATCGTAAAAGGTGTTGTACACCTATCTTCACTCTTTTCAAATCGGCTCAAATCTAGAGGATGGGAAATGTTAGCGCGGAGCTGGTTTTAACCTTAGTTTGTTTTCATAAATAATTTGGTCTTATTATTATTTTAAAATTTTAAAATTTTATATAAAATAAAATAAAAATTTTAATTTTTTAAAATTTTTAAAATATTTTTTTAAAATTTTAAAATAAAACTGTTAAATCCAAAGTTTCAAGTTTTGTATCTACAAATAAATTTTGATAATAATAAATAAATTCAAAACTCAAACTGAAGTTGTCTGCGCATGAATGAAACTAAGCACATCAAGAAATCAAGTATGAATAAGAAAGAGAACAAGTTTACAAATGAAACTCATAGAATAATTTTGTACATCTCTTGATAAAATTTGAAATTGGACTAAGATTCAAAATTAATCTTTTCTCATAAAATATCAAATTATATTTTTCACATGTGCATAACATCATTAAAAGTTTTAATTTTGAAAATTATATTTTACATGTGCATGGCATATGTAATGACTTCATTAAAACGTTTAAATTCAAAAATTATATTTCACATGTACTTGACATATGCAATGACATCATCAAAATTTATATTTTGAATTTGGAAGATAATTGAGTGTCATCTTTTGACATGTGCATGTGTTGTTTGAATATTTTGAAAGATAAATGATGTTGTCTTGAAAATATATGCTTTTATTTAAATATTTTGAAATGTGAATGATGTCTTCACATTTGTTAAGATTTGAAATTGAAGACTCATTTGCCTATAAATAACTCACTTGAGGTTTTACAAAATCACAACAACAAGAGCCTACACATCAATTGCAAAAATTTACATTATTTTTTCAAAGCCCTCGTTCTCTTTTTTCTAAATTTTATGCCTTAATCATTGTTCATTTTGAGAGAGATATAGGTTGTGATGTATTATTCTTATTTCACTCGTTGAGGAGTATATTTTTATAATCTACCCGCTATCAACTCTTGTATTAGTAAAAGGGTGCGTCTAATCTCGTATGTATAGAAGGTAATCTACACAAGGAATAGTTGAATTACTAAGTGTGAAGTGATTGCAAATATAGAGGGTGTTCTATACGGATTTTTTGTAGTAGTATTGCTCAAAAGTGTAAAAGATTTATATCCACACTTGAAGGAGATTGAATAGTGAATTTAAAAATCGTCAAGGGGTAACTTGAGACGAGGACGTAGACAGTGGTGCTGAACTTTTTAAAAAACTGAGTTTGCTTCTTCTTAGTCTTACTTTTTATATTTTCTGCTATTTCGTATTTTGTTTATATTTTATCTTGTGTATTTGGTTTAGAAGTGTTAATTTTTTAATATAACCCAATTCATTCATTCTCTTGTGTTAATCATCTGGCAACAATTGATATCAGAGCAAGAACTCTGTTATAACATTAATTATCTATTAAGTTAATATCATATGGCTAACATTGCAGCTACATTTGATGAAGGTCAATCCAGTAATTGGCCTCCGTTATTTTGTGGATACAATTATACTTTTTAAAAAGTTAAAATAAGAATATTTCTTCAGTCTCAAAGTCGAGAAATCTGAAAATGTATTGTAAATGAACTTTATATTTCAACAAAAATAGTTGATGAAATAAAGGTCAATAAGGAAGAATAAGAGTTTGATCGTGAAAATGATAGACTTTATATAGTGAATATAATGGCTATGAATTTTCTGTATAATACTCTCAGTAGCAATGAATTAAACAGAATAATGACTTGCAGGACAACAAAAAAATATGGGACAACTTGAAAGTAACTTATGAAAGAATTTTGCAGGTCAAAAAAATAAAAATTTATATTTTTACGCATGAATATGAAATATTTAAAATGAATGATGATGAATCTATTTCTTCTATGTATACTCATTTCATTAATATAATAATTAACTTGACAGCTCTTGGTAAAATTTATTCCAGCTTGGAGATAGTGAGGAAAATTCTCAACTCTCTGCCAAAACGTTGGGAATCAAAAGTGACGATGATTCTTGAAAGTAGGGATCTTAAAAAACTCGAAATAAATGAACTCATTGAATCACTTATTACTCATGAGTATATATTGAAAAGATGAGAAAAAAAATGAAAATAAAATAAGAGTTTGATACTCAAAGTTGTTCCTCATGAAAGTGAAAGCGATGAAAATGAAAAAAACGATAATAAAGATGAAGAAATTACAATAATTACAAGAAAATTTAAGAGGTTTTTAAAAAATAAAGCTCATCTGAGAAAAAATTTTAAAAAATTTTCCAACAAAAATACAGGTAAAAATGATTCATTAATTTGTTATAAATGTAAAAAATCTGGATATATCAAAGCAGATTGTCCCGTACTAAAGAAAAATTGATACAAAGGTAAGAAAATAATGAAAGTTACATAGGATGATGATTCAAGTAACTCAGACAGCGACGCAAGTAATGAAGAATTTACAAATCTTTATCTTACGACTAAAGATGATCTTGAGGTATACATGAAGTCCTCCATAGGTAAAAGTAAATGGTTTTTAGACAACGGATGTTTAAGACATATGACAGGAGATAAAACTAAATTCATTGATCTCACTTCTAAAGAAGAAGGACACGTGACATTTGGAGATAATTCAAAATGAAAGATCATGGGAATATGTAAAGTTCAGGGGCAGATCTACTTGGGGACTAGGGGGGCCATGGTCTCCCCTAAACTCTGAAAAAAAATATAATATATATTAGTCTTTTTATAATTTAATAAGGTAATGTTAATTTTAGCATATATTAGCCCCCTCTAAAAAAATTATATTGACTTTTTTTATAAAATCATTTTAATTTTTTTTAAAATAAATTTCTAAAAATATTTAGTTGCCTATATTGAAAGAGAAATAATTAAGAATTTTGATTTAAATTCAATATTTGATGTTTTTGTTTATTTAAAAAGAGCGCAAATTACAATTTTAGACACTATATTTCTTTTGTTTAATATATGTATATAAGTGTCTTTATTTTATTTCAATGATATATTATTATTGATATATCATATATATTTTTTAATACATAGGTTATATTAAACGTATTTTATTTTTATATTAGATCTTACTATCAAATTGTTCTATACCGCAAAAAAAAAAAATTATATAGAAATAAAACAAAAAATATCTTATGTATATTATTTTAGTTTTATTTGGCCCCCCTAAAGCAAATTCCTGGCTCTGCCACTGATAAAGTTGGTAAGGAGTATTCTCTCATAATTAAAGATATTATATTTGTTGATAATTTAAAGTATAATCTTTTGAGTATAAGTCAATTATGTTATAAAGGATTTACAGTTACTTTAAAAAAGGATAAGTGTATTGTTTTGAATAATCATGATTGCAATATTTGTTTTATTACTCTTAAAAACAATAATGTTTATATAATCGAATTCGAATAAATTGTCTCATAAGATGCTATTTGTTTATCAGCACAATATAAAAATAGTTGATTATGACATAGAAGGTTAGGTCATGCAAATATGGAATTTATTTCCAAACTTTCAACAAATGATTTTTTAAGAGGTTTGCCAAAAACAAACTTTTTTAAAAACAAAATCTATGATGTATACTAGTTTGGTAAACAAACAAAAATTTCTTTTAAAATCAATAAATATATTTCCACTACTAGACATTTGCAACTAATACACACGAATCTATTTGGACCAATTAGAGTTACGAGTTTGGGAAGAAAATATTATGCATTTGTTATTGTTGATGATTTCTCTAGATATATTTGGATCATCTTTATTGCTCATAAAGATGAGGTACATAATGCATTTACCAAGTTATACAAGAGAATTCAAAATAAAAATGACTATACTATTTCAAACATCCGAAGTGATAGGGGGAAAGAGTTTGTCAATAAAGATATTAAATCTTTTTGTGATGAAAACTATTTTGTGCATGATTTCTATGCTCCTCGAACTCTTCAACAAAATTGGGTAGTAGAGAGGAATAATAGATCTCTTCAAAAAATGGCAAGAACAATACTTGATGAGAATAGTTTACCTAAGTATTTTTTAGCCGAAGCGGTAAATACTCGTGAGTTTTGGAATGAGAAAAATTCTAATATTGGTTACTTTCATGTATTTGGATGCAAATATTTTATTCTCAATGACAAAGATAATTTAGAAAGTTTGATACAAAATCTAATGAAAGTATCTTTATTGGGTATTCTAAAAATAGTAAAATTTATAGAGTATTCAATAAAAAGATTTTGACTATATAAGAATTTATGCATGTAGTATTTGATGAATCTAACCCTCTACTCTCTAAGAAATCTATTGATGAAGAAACAAAATGTACAAATAACACAAATAGTTTCAATCTCAATAAAGAAAATACAATGAAAGAAGTCCAACATGGAGATATCAGGAAAGATCATCAAGACTTAGTACAAGATGCAACCGAATAGTAGAAACATGTGAAAGATCACCCAATAGAATAAATTATAGGATAGCCTTCATGAGGTGTAAGTACTCGATCATCTCTTAAAAATATTTGCAATCACATTACTTTTTTATCTCATATTGAATCCAAAAATATTGATGAAATACTATTTGATGAATCATGGATTTTAGTTATGTAATAAGAGTTAGTTGAGTTTAAAAGAAATAATGTTTGAATATTTGTTCCTAAACTCAAAAATCATACTGTTATTGAAATAAAATGGATTTGTAGAAATAAGAAAGATGAGTCCAAAATCATCAATAGAAACAAGGCTCGATTTGTAGTCCAAAGTTTCAACCAAGATGAAAGAATTGATTATGATGAGACATATACACCAGTTATAAAATTAAAAACTATTCGAATGTTACTTACATATGCATGTTATAGAGATTCTAATTTTTTTCAAATGGATATTAAATTTTTTTTAAATGGTTTAATGAATGAAAAGATATATGTTAAGCAACTTCTAGGTTTTGAAAATCATATTTTTCCTAATTATTGTGATTTTTTTGATTGAAAAAAGTTTTTCAAGAGGAAAAATCGATACAAATTTTTTCATTAAATATGAACAAAATAATATTCTTCTAATTCAAATTTATGTTGATGATATAATATTTGGAGCTACTAATGAAAATATGTGTCAAGATTTTGCTAAGAGTATGCATGAAGAATTTGAAATTAGTATGACGAGCGAACTTAATTTCTTCCTTGGATTGCAAATAAAGCAAGCAAAAAGTGAAATATTCATTAATCAGTCAAAATATATCAAAGAGTTACTCAAAAAATTTGAGATGGAATGTGCGAAAGTAATTGGAACACCAATGAGTCCAACCACCAAACTTGATAAAGATGAAAACGGTAAAATAGTTGACTCAAATGTATATCGATGTATGATTTATAGTTTATTATATTTGACAGCTAGTAGACTTGATATTATGTTCAGTGTTTGTTTATGTGCACGTTTCCAATCATCTCCAAAGTAATTTCATTTGATTGCAATCAAGCGTATTCTTAGATATCTTGTCGGTATCATTGGTCTAGGGTTATGGTATTCTAAGTACACTTCTTTTGATCTTTTCAATTATTTAGATGTAGATCATGCTGGTTGCAAAGTTGATCGAAAAAGTACTAGTTGAACTTGTCATTTCTAAGGTCATGCACTTGTTTCATGGTTTAGTAAAAAGTAAAATTTTATAGCATTATCTACTGCTGAGGTAGAATATGTTGATACAAGCAGTTGTTGTACTCAAGTTCTTTATATGAAGCAACAACTTGAGAATTTTAAATTTATGTACAATCATATTCCTATTAAATGTGATAATACTAGTGCTATAAATCTTTCAAAAAAATCAATACAACATTTTAGAACTAAGTATAAAGAAATTAGATATTATTGTCTTAGAGATCATGTACAGAATGGTGGCATTTTCACACACGATCAATTGGTAGACATTTTCACAAAATCCCTATCAGAAGATAGACTATGCATGATTAGAAGATAAATAGGAATGATGCATGCTATGAATATCTGTTGAATATTTTTATTCCATTATCTCAAATGACTTACAAAAATTTGAGACTTCTAGAATCATCTTTCAACTGCATTTGCTCTTCATAGACCGACATGTTATTTTCGTCTAAATGATTAGACAGTCGAAATGAAGAGGCAAATAAGAATTTTAAATATTTATTATGTTGCTTTAGTTATACTATTTTTCTATTTAACTCATAAACAAGTTGTTGAAGTATATAGACTGTTTTGCTAAACTCCTCAATTTCGCAAGTTTTGGACTGTAACAGAGCGAAAAAAATAACAATAGATGATGAGTATCAAGTTTCGAGACCCACAAGCTCATAAATGACGTCATGATCTGATTTAATAGCCAAATCAGTCTCTTGTTGCTTCATGGCACCTATGACAAATGTAGAAATAAATTGATCACGAAAAAACTGAAGGAAAATTGATGAGTCATTAAAAATTTATAGAATGAGAATGCAAACGAATTGAAAAGATGAGAAAAAAATTTGATGCGAAATAGATAAATAAGAATTGCTCTTATTGAGCAGAAATAAGAACAATACAAACTATCATCTTTTCAAATTTTATTTAGTCAAGTTTACAAGATATGCTGGATGAGACGATTAAGATGACTAATTGAGACGGTTCTTGGTTCAAATCTGAAAGATTACCAGAAGAAATTTTCATTGCTATTCTATCGTTTTGGATAAACATATACTTGATTAATGAGCAATGTAAGATCTTTCTTTAAGTATCCGATGAGTGAAAATGATCATTTAAATAGAAACTCAAAACTTTCAAATTTTAGTATTATCTCATTTGTCAACAACATCAAGTGGATTTCAAATCTCTGCACCGAGACAATAGAGTTAGGCTTCAGTCTTTGTGGTTTTTGTCAAAAAATAAATGGGTCCAATTGTTCAGTTTCAAATCTCTGCCACATCTAATTTGTCAGCGAATTTGAGTCTTCTTCTGCACCGAGATGATACAGTTTTTACTAATGCACTATTTTATTTATTTATTGATTGTTGTAGGGAGATGCTTTAATGATGATAATTACAAGTCGCAGATTTCTACTAAAGATTTTTCATCATAAAAAATGGAGAGATTGTTGAACCCAAGATTTCAAGTCTCGTATCTACGTATAGATTTTAATGATAACAAATAAATTTAAAACTCAAACTTAAGTTGTCTATGCATGAATAGAGCTAAGCACTTCAATAAATCAAGCATAAACAAGAAAGAGAATAAATATACAAATGAAACTCGTAGAGTAATTTTGTACATCTCTTAATAAAATTTGAAATTGGATTAAGGCTCAAAATTAATTTTTTCTTATAAAATATCAAATTGTATTTTTCACATGTGCATAACATCATTAAAAGTTTTAATTTCGAAAATTATATTTTAGATGTGCATGACATATGCATAACATCATTAAAAACTTCAATTTCGAAAATTATATTTTATATGTGCATGACATATGCAATTAAGGGTGTTCAATTGGGCCGGATTTTTTTCCGGTCCGGTTTGTAAACCGGATAACCGGTTTCCGGATCCGGTTTTCAGCCCGGTTAAATTTATAACCGGATCTATTTTAATTAATCCGGATTATTATGGTCCGGGTATGAACATAGAATCCGGTACCCGGATTTTAAATCCGGTACCCGGATCAGAACAAAATCACGTCGCACAGTGCGACTCGCACTTCGCAGACTCAGCTGCTCTCTCTCTCTCTCCCTCATGAATTCGTGACCTAGCTTTCTCTTTCTCGCCCGATTCGCCTACATAACCGGGTTGCCATCGCCATCGCCATCGCCGATCGCCGATCGTGACCTATCTTCGTCTCCGAGCTGTCATTTGCTGTGTTTCTAAGGTACTCTCTCTCTCTCTCTCTCTCTCTCTCTCTCTCGCTCTCTCTCGCTCTCGATGTTTCTTTGACTTGATTTGTGTGTGCATAGTTTGCTTTGTTAGTTCTTGATTTTCTTAAGCTTGGTTGCAGTGTGGATCTGGAAGTTGTAATTTGAACCATTAAACGTTGGTTATCATAAAAGCGTTTTATTCTATACCCAAATGCTATCTTGTCAACTTTTGATTTTTCTAGTTGCTTTGGATGAACTGAATAACAAAAATGGGAAAAGAAGAGGAGCAGATGAGATAAAATGTTGTAATTTGCATGCAGATGAGATGTTGTTTGCACTCGAGCAATTACCCGAATACATAAATATATGCTTCACTGCTCTTAATGATAATGTTTACCACATCCCAAAAGCTCCCCTCCCTCTGAAGAAGCAACACTGCCTATGTTGTTTTCTTACTTGTTTGCTTTCACAAAATAACATTCATTCTATTTTGAGAAATTGATAGGCTTGTTTACTGTAAGCTTACACTCTAGCGTAATTTTTTTTATCAACATGTAAAATATATTGACTAAATTATCAAAGCAAATTACAATGACCATTATTGGAGAAGAATTTAAGTCCAGAAAGTCTAAATGATTCCACTCACTTACCTTTACATAAATAACTCAACAAATACAACTCTGTTTGTTTAAACCTTTACATGCCCTGCATCAAACCCATGTTTGTTTCCTCCATCGCTATGGTCATAATCTTCCATTACCTTGATACAAATACAACTCTGTTGCATAAACATAGTTCTCCACAGAAACATATGGTCGAAACTGTGGCTGTCTGACAAATGTTTTAGTTAACCCTTCTGTTGTAATTTGCAACCATAATCGATTTTGAGTTGTGCCTTCTGTGTCGACTGGTGTGATATTTCCTAAAAGACATTAAAAAAAAACCGTCTTTATTAGTTATAATTTTATTGCCACATCTTAAATCCATTCAGCATTTATTCATGTTTATGTGCATGTTTGCAGCTTCATCAATAACAGCTATGACATTTGTTATTTATCCAACGTAAATCCAATTTCTCAATTGTAATCATGTATATAACCAATAACAGCTATATAATTATTTTTATAGATTACAATATCATCCGAATTCAGTAAATGATTACAATTTATAGAATTATTTTTTTGTAATTTCTTTGTAATGAAAATATTTCTTACTAATTATATATAATGACATAAGAGATTATAAATTACCGAAATGGTATTTATATTTTAAGACACAGATTAGTTATGTATACCCGATCCAATTATCAACTGTTAAAGAGTGACAAAAAAAATAATTAAGCAGTGCTAATATCCTCGCCTATTATCTAATATCGAACAAATGTACCAATGTAGGACACGATCTTTATTCTTTAATACATGGAGTTGAAATGTGTTCGTATTCTTTTTGCTTGGAGAAATGCACTAAGCTAAGCCTCCAATTTAGAATGCTATAACATAGAGCCATTGCTCAAGATATTAGGACTGGTTTGACTGATTTCCGCCTCTTTCTTTCGGCTTATAGGGCCTCTGCCCATTTGTGCTTTATGAATTCAATCATGCCTACTGTTCAGAAACCCGATCAAGAGTCTTTTGACATCAAACGTATATGCATGGTGCTATTCGTCAAATGATTAGGAAGGGCTTTGAATCCTCTCCATTGGATGCTTTTCCAAGTATTATACTAACAAAATAATATCTTATATTTTATGTCTTGCAGTACCTTTATGCTTTAATGTATATAATTTTGGTTGCGAATAACATTTGCATTGGCACTGCTTGGATAGTAGAATTATTTATGGGCTTTATATGCCATTTGAATATTGGGGAAAAGTTGTACAGGGTCGGTCTGTGTATGATTTATTTACTATATGTGTATTTGATTATTATTTTTTTATTTTTTTGTGGTAGTGATCAATTACTTGATAACAGATGGAAGAAGATTCTGTGAGTTGTAATGTTGGTACAACTCAATGGTTGGGTAGTGATTCTTCTATTCCAGTTGATGTAGAGGAACATGGGAGTCGTCCAACCGCTTCATCCACACGTACAAAAAACCCTACTAGTTTCATCCCACCTGTACCAAAAAAATCCAAAAAAACACCTAGTAACAAATCAATAGCTTGGGATAACTTTACTAAAGTAGAATCTATTGATCCCGATGACCCAAAAGCTAAGTGCAACTGGTGTGGTAAGGAATACAAGTGCCACTACAAGAATGGCACTTCCTCTATGAGGACACATCTTTTTAATTGTTCAAGATCTCCTTTTTTTGCTCCAAAAAATACCTCTAGTAGTAAAAAGGATGTAGAGGGAAAGGTGTGTAGCCCACAAGTTCTATTGAATTTCGATGCAGAATAACTTAGGGTCTCAACCGCTAAGTTCTTTATTAGGTGTGAATTGCCTTTTAGGCTTGTGGAGAACGAAGGGTTTATTGATTACGTGGCTGCTTTAGAGCCCCGGTTTACCTTACCATCCCGAATCACTCTAAAAAGGGATTGTATTAAGCTGTATAAAGAAGAGAAGATACAGCTGAAAAATTTGTTGTATGGTCAAAGAATCTGTCTTACCACCGATACTTGGACATCAGTGCAAAACTTGAATTATATGTGCATTACTGCACATTTTATTGATTTTCATTGGAGATTGCATAAAAAAAATACTCAAGTTTTGCCAAATTCCTGACCATAAGGGCGATACTATTGAAAGGGTGTTAGAGTCAGCATTGTATGGATTTGGTGTTAATAAAATATTGACCATTACAGTTGACAATGCTAGTTCAAATGATGTTGCTGTTGATTACATAAAGAGGAGAATGAAAGACAATAGTCGTACAGTTTTGGGTGGTGAACATCTTCACATGCGGTGTGCTGCCCATATATTGAATATGGTCGTAAAGGAAGGCTTTGAGGAAAATTCTAATTTAGTAACAAGGATTAGGGATGCTGTCAAATATGTGAAATCTTCGCCATCAAGATTTGTCAAGTTCAAGGCTTGTGCGGCAAAGGAAAATATTAGCGGGAGAATGGTTTGTTTGGATGTTTCTACTAGATGGAACTCCACGTATTTGATGTTGAGTACCGCTGAACAACATAAACAAGCTTTTGAACAACTTGTGTATATGGATGAAAATTTTAAGAACCCTCCCACTGCTGATGATTGGAAGATTGCACGAGTTTTTATTGATGTTCTGAAAGTTTTTTATGATGTTACATTTAACATATCTGGTTCTCTGTATGTGACGAGTAATATCTACTTTGAGCAGCTTTGTATAATTGATGATTCATTAAATGAAATGATATTGAGTACTGATAATATCATCAGTTCTATGGGTGCAAGTATGAGACTCAAGTATGACAAGTATTGGGGTAATACAAATAAATTCAACTTGATAATATACATTGGTTTTTTGCTTGATCCAAGATATAAAAAGATGGGAATGAAATGTTGGTTAACAAAGTGCAAAGGGCATACGGAGGCAGAGGCGATAGAGAAAAAGGTTAAACTTCTTTTAGATCGCTTGATCGAGCAATATAACACATTTCGTGTGACTAGTGGAGGGGGTTCTAATGTGGCTCAAGGGAGGCCACACACTACTAGTAGGGGGAGTTCTGATGTGCCAGCACCACCTACAAATAAACTCCGGATGATTTTCAACCAATACCTTGAGGAGCAAGGTGGTATGGAGTTTAAATCAGAGCTAGAGAGGTATTTATCTGAGGCGTGTGTAAAAGACTCGCTTGGTTTTGATATTCTGGATTGGTGGAGAGTTAATGCCGCCAATTATCCTGTCCTTGCTGAGTTAGCACGTGATGTGTTAGCCATCCCTATTTCCACTGTTGCCTCGGAGTCTGCATTCAGTACTGGAGGACGAGTATTGGATCCTTTTAGGAGTTCGTTGTCTCCAGAGACTGTCGAAGCATTAATTTGCACACAAAATTGGTTGAGGACCAAACCTTTGGACCTTGAGGAGTTACAAGAATACGTACAAATGATGGATCTTGAAGGTAAGTTTGAAACTTAAAATATAATTTTTTAATATGTATTGAACTTAATTTATTATTTATCTAACTTAATATTTAATACTTTTTTAGATGATGATATAGATGAAATTTCAATCGAGGCTTCTGTGAGTCTTCCTTCCCATTCATGATAATCTAGAGTAAGTGCTTTATTTGAGTTATATTACAATATTTAATATTATTCATTTAGAATTAACTTTTTGACAATATAAGTAGATAATGAAAACACTTTTTGTCCCAAGTAATTTATTGTTATTGTTATTCTCATACACCTTGTTATTAATTGATCCCTCATATATGCTTCTTTATTTTTTCTGTAGAGATAATGATGGGTATAACAAATGGGACTTGACAGCAAGCTGGAGATCAAATAGTGGCTGTGCACCATTATTTTGTTTATGTACCATGTTGTTGATTTAGTTTAAAAATTGAATTGTTGTATTTCCTTTCATTCATATATGTTGTGACTAATTAATAGCTTGTAGTCACCATGCCTTATGTTATGAATGTTGGGGCTGATTAAACAATTACTACATTATATATTGGTATAACTCAAGTCCTACAGATTGTAGGATATTTACAGATTGGGGAAAAGCATACAGATCAGAGAGATCTACTTTGATTATTATAGGGTATTGAGCCATCGGTTCATCAAAAGAATTAAGTAATGCTTGCTATTGTTGATATCAGTTAGATGTATGAAATCCAAGTGCTTGCAGATGATATGGGGAAGGTTTAATTAGCCTATAGGATAATGTCCAGATTCAATGAGATGTATCAGCCTTTGATTGATTTGCTATAGTAATGTCCTAGTAGATAGGAAATAAATTTTTTCTATTGGCTACTACAATTAATTAAGTAATGCGTTTATATGTCCAAAAATATGTTTACTTGTAGTTTGATGTATAATTATGGCTAATTCTCTCCTCTATTCTCGCCCCAGCTATTTGCAAATTTTGATGTATATATTTTCATGGCCTTGATTGACAGGTTAACCTAGCAGACAGATGTGTAAAACTAATATAAAGCTGTCATTCTATTTCGCACGATAGTTTGGAGAGTAGGGCAAGTTTTTGCGTAGAAAGAGGGACGAAGTTGTGCGTGGGAAAGGTAGGGTAAAAAGGAGATGAAGGAGAATGCAATAAGGAAATGGGTAATCATGGACGCCATCAGTCTCATTCTGGAATGCGAGTGCCCTGTGATGATCTACACAACTCAAGTTTATATATCTATCTAATAACGCATATATGCATACATATATATATATATATAGTTTTATATGATTCATACATATATATATAATAATTATTTATTTTATTTCTGCAAAAAAATAATAAAATAAGCTTTGAAAAAAAAAAAACCGGGTTAAAACCGGAAACCGGATTTCCGATTTTTAAAAAAACCGGATTAATCCGGATTGAAACCGGATTCCAACCCGGGTAAACCCGGGTTGGAGTCCAACCCGGATTGTGTTATCCGGTTCCGGGCCGGGCTGACCCGGAATTCCGGTTTGGGCACCGGATGTTCAGCCCTATATGCAATGACTTCATCAAAAAGTTTAAATTCAAAAATTATATTTTACATGTGCTTGAAATATGCAATGACATCATCAAAATTTGAATTTTGAATTTGGAAGATGATTGAGTGTCGTCTTTTGACACGTGCATGTGTTGTTTGGATATTTTGAAATATGAATGATGTTGTCTTGAAAAGATATGCTTTCATTTGAATATTTTGAAATATGAATGATATATTCACATTTGTTAATATTTGAAATTGAATACTCATTTGCTTATAAATAGTTCACTTGAGGTTTTGCAAAATCATAATAACAAGAGCCTACACATCAATTGCAAAAATTTGCATCATTCTTCCAAAGCCCTCATTCACTTTTCTCTAAGTATTGTGCTTTAATTCTTATTCATTTTGAGAGATATATATATTGCGTTATATTGATCTTATTTCACTCATTGAGAAGTGTATTTTGATATTACCCACTATCAGCTCTTATATCAGTAAGAGAGTATGTATAACTCTTGTGTGTGTAGAAGGTATTCCACATAAGAAATAGTTGAATCACAAAGTGTGAGGTGATTGCAAGTGTAGATAGTGTTCTACACGAATTTTTTGTAGCAGTGTTGCTCAAAAGTGTAAAAAGTTTATATCTCCACCTGAAAGAGATTGAATAGTAAATTTGGGAATTCTCGATGGATACCTTGAGGCGAGTACGTAGGTAGTGGAGTTGAACCTCGTTAAAATATTGAGTTTGTTTCTTCTTACCCATACTCTTTATATTTCCTGCTATTTCGTATTATGTTTATATTTTATATAGTGTATTTGGTTTATAAGTGTTGATTTTTTAATATAACCTAATTCACTCCCTTTTCGTGTTAGTCATCTGGGCAACAATTAATATTAAAAAAAAATATTTTATTTAATTTTTAATTTTTATCTTATTTTATTTAATTTTATTTTAGATTGTATTTGAGTAGCAAAGTGATCTCAAATATTCTATAAATAATAAAAAGGTAATGATAAATTTTAAATAAAAATAAATAGTAGTAAAAAATAATGAAAAGTAAGTAAAAAATAAGAAAAATATTATTTATATGTGGCTTGTATACTTTTTGCGTACACGCCATATATAAATATTATTTTTATCAATTCTTTAGTTTAACTATTCATGTTTTTTATTTTTATCTCTCTTATTATGTTTTTATCTTTATTTTAATATATATTTTTCTAATATTTTGATTGACGTGAGATTATTATCACGTTACCGATTTTACAGAAAGTATGCGAGACTCTATATTTATAATATTGCTCAAAAAATAATGATAAAATAATAAATAATAATGCGTATCCAAATCTTGCCTAATTTATACCATGCCGGGTCCAGGAGTTAACAAGTAGGCTTAGAAGTTATTAGATGATTCCAATTGACTTATTATCCTATCTTTTAAAATACATTTTAAAAATTTACTTTCTATATTTTGCATATAACTTTAGTCTTTTATAATACAACATATACCAATTTATCTTTTATATATATATTATTTATTATTTTGTGAAAGAAAAAGTATTAGAAGAGAGAAATTATTGGCGGAGAAAAAAAACAAGAAAAGAGAGAAAATAAATAAATAATGTTTACATTTGTGCATAATCTACACTATATATAGCGACAACACTGTAGAAAATTGAAAATAGATATGAAACGCATCATCCGTTAGATGCACCTTTGAGCTACTTTTCTTCAAATTTCACATAAAAATGGATTTTACAAAATTAACTGCAAATGCTCTTAGATTTTTCTCGTTTAGACATTACGATGGCATGAGATAAGATGGAAAGAAAATTATAAATAAAAATAAAATTATAAAGTTAATATATTTTAGAAAATATTTGAAAATGATAAAAAAAGGTCGAATACAAATATTATACAATCGAAAGATTGTTATAATATAACTTTTATTTTTAGATTTCAAAATTGAGATTTTATTTTTTTGTTCATAAGTTGTGAAAAGTTATAATGATTAGATGAAAAAAAAGTGTTTAAATAATGTTTAAAAGGTGAAGTGATTTGAGATTATCTATGAAGACTATAGTAAGAAATTAGCAAAAAAGTAACAAATAATAATAATAAAAAAATGATAAATAATTTATAAATATTAATAAAAATAATCTAAATAGTAAATTCTAATCAAACGGGATCTTAAGTCTCGTTTGGATTTAGAGATAAGATGAATTGAGATAAATTTAATTTATTTTTTAATATTATTATTATTTTAGAATTTGAAAAATATGTATTGAAATTTGAAAAAAGTGTATTAAAATTTGAAAAAAGTGTATAAAAATTTGTATTTTATATAAAAAATTATAAAAATATAATGATAAAATAAAGATGAATTGAAATGAGTTTCTAATATAAATAAAACCTTAATAATGTATGATACAGTCAATCATAGTAAAGATTAAAGAAGTTGTTACCTGATGGTTGATTTATCTGTCATCTAATTTTCCTTGTTTGTTTATTTCTTACGTACGAAAAAAAAAATGATTCATCGCACAATACTGTCTTCCGAAGAGGCAAAATAGAAATAGAAATTGAGAAGGATAAGGATAAATAAATCATAAATGTCTCTTCAATTTGAGTATTGGTGAATAAAACTTTTGTAGGTAAAAAATAAGCATGGGACCGCCCACTGCCCGGTCAAGACAATGACATAACACAACACAAAAATGCATACGGATTACGGATCGGTATATGTCATTGTGTCATTGTGTCATTGTTTGGTCTCTCTTTAAAATTCGGGGGAGGGGTATTATCGTCTAATAAAAAGTATAAAAACTGGTAACTATGTAGGCTGAGGAGGGGATAGCGGTGGGATTGATGGGCAACATTTTGAAATCCAATGAAAAGGAAAAGGAAAAGGAAACAGCTTTAAAAGAGGGAAAGCAAGAAGGGGGAAATTCAAACTCCCAATATTACGCTTCCCTTACAATCGACCGCCATTCACTCAAACCCTACTCGGTACTCCCTCCCAATCACCCTCTCTCCCCACTCCCATACTCTTTCCTTTTCTTCTCCTTTCTTGGTTTTGGATTCTCCATTAATCCATTTTTCTCGAATTTCCCACTCGAAATTGATCGTATAAAACCGTATCTTTCCTTATTTCTTCCCCAGAGAAATCTCTCTTTCTCCCCCCTCCTATAGCAGAGATCTGAGCGTTAAAAAACCATACCCGCTAATACGAAGAACACCCAAAAGCAGAAGTAAGAGAAATACATCAAGATTTATTCTCCATAGGTACGCCGTTTTTTAGATCATTCATTTTAGGATTACTTGTTACTTTTAAAAAAAAAAAAAAAAAAAAATTCCTGCGCGTTATCTTATTGAGCTGCCCATGTTCAATTTTTGTTCTTGTTATGCTCAAGCGTATGAAAAAGAAAATGATAAAACTTTTCATCCCCTGCAACAAAGAATATCTTTCTTTTTGGTTACTGAAATATATGGACGCAGATAAACCAAAACTGTAGCTTCAAAGTTTAGATATTTGTTCTGTTTCCGCCCAAGAAAACATTTAACTTTCGAAATCTGTGGTACCCAGTTGCTCATTTTCTTCAACAAAACAATAGCACAAATAGACCCGAGGCAGAAACCAACACCTATGTCATTAGAAAATGTCCCCCATATATGTTTCTTACATATTCATTATTGCTTTCTAGATGTTAGTCTTGGAAGAAGGCTTAGAATAATGTGGTGAAAACATGTTCTGCTGAAAGCACATCATCCCAAATGATTGTACTTTCATTTACGTAGTATCAATGATTCTTCCTTCGGTTGTTTTAGGTCAGCAATGGGTCGGAACCTTAGCCCAATACTACGGCAGGAGTTGGCAAATCTTGATAAAGATGCCGACAGTCGTAAATCGGCAATGAAAGCGCTGAAATCTTATGTGAAAGACTTGGACTCCAAGACAATTCCAATTTTTCTTGCACAAGTTTCTGAAAATAAGGGAACTGGTTCTTTGTCTGGGGAGTGCACGATTTCACTCTATGAAGTTCTTGCTCGTGTTCATGGTGTCAAAATTGTTCCGTTGATAGACAGTATCATGACATGCATAATCTCGACCTTAGCTTCAAGTGCTGGGTCTTTTCCTCTTCAACAGGCTTGTTCGAAGGTGGTTCCGGCCATTGCACGATATGGGATTGACCCAACTACCACCGAAGACAAGAAAAGACATATAATTCATTCACTTTGTAAGCCTCTTTCTGATGCTCTCTTGGGTTCGCAAGAGTGCCTGACTTCGGGGGCTGCCCTATGCTTAAAGGCTCTTGTGGATTCTGATAATTGGAGATTTGCTTCAGATGACATGGTTAATAAGGTCTGTCAAAACGTTGCTGGTGCTTTGGAAGAGAAATCCACTCAGACCAATTCACATATGGGTCTGGTGATGGTTCTAGCAAAGCGTAATGGTTTGATTGTGGAAGCATATGCAAGACTTTTAACACAATCTGGATTGCATATATTGAGGGCTGGGGCTGTAGAGGGAAATTCTCAGAAACGTTTGTTGGCAATTCAAATGGTGAATTTCTTGATGAAGAGCTTGGATCCCAGGAGCATATTCTCTGAGCTTGAGTTGATAATTGAGGAGATAGAGAAGTGTCAATCTGACAGAATGGCATATGTCAGTGGTGCTGCTTTTGAAGCTTTGCAAACTGCAAGAAAAATATCTGCCATGAAGGGTTTGAATTTTGAGATTGCTCCGGGTTCAATTACCGGGTCAAATTTTAGTAGGAGAGAGCATAGGAGGAATTTGTATAGTGCTGGTGATAGATCTCCTTCATCTGCATCGCCTGAATCACAGACTCTTGACTCCTTTATTGGATATGATTCATTGGGTGAGACGCCCATTTCAATGAGACAGGTTCCTCGGAATTCTGATTATGATCGTAGGAGTGTAAACCGGAAGCTTTGGAGTTATGAGAATGGGGGGGTTGATGTGTCTCTTAAGGATGGTTTGTTCTCAGAGATTGTTCAGGGAAGTCCCATGTCTAATGCGCATTCACTGCATGATGAATATGCTTATAATGGTGAATGCTATGCAGAGGAATTTTCCGGGTTCTTGCCCAGAAATCCTAGAAGTGGAATTTCGAGAAGCACTACAAGTAGTCCCCAGGTACTGATCATATTATCATTTTTTGTGTTTTTCCATTTTGAATAAACGTGTAGCCGGTTGTTTTTCTTCTTTTTAAAAAATTGATATTGACCTTTATGGAGCTTCCATTCGAGGCCTTTGAAGTATACTTTAAAAGTCAAAACTGAAAAAAGGTCATGAGAAGAGGGGTAATCCTTTCTCGCCATATTTAAAATAATATAACAGAAACCGTGGTGCCTAAAAATGATGTAGCATCGGTGGTAGCTTTGAAATTTCTGGTTCGATATTCTGGAAATCGTGCTTTTCTTTATGGAGTAATGCTTTCTATCATTTTAATTCTCATTCTTTTTTATTATTTTATTTATGACCTTATCATTTAATGTCATATCATAAAATGATAAGAAAATAGGTAATAATTAGATTTTTTTTCTTTATGATATAAGTAGTCTGTAATTAGTTAAAGTTGCGTTTAGATGTTGAGATAGTTTTAAATTTCTAGATTGATATGTAAATAATATTATTTTGTGAGTCACATTGAAATATATTTGAACCTATGAAATAAGTTAAAATGAGTTTAATTTTTTATAAGAAAATTAAAAAAGTATTAGGTCTTTTTTGAATTTGGAATTGAGATGAATTAAGATGAATTTAGTTTATTTTTTAATAGTATTATTATTTTGAGATTTGAAAAATGTGTGTTGGGATTTGAAATAGGTGTATTAGGATTTAAAAAAGGTGTATAGGAATTTGTGTTTTATATAAAAAATTATAAAAATATAATGATGATGAAGATGGGTTGAGATGAGTTGAGTTCATCTTCGAATATAAACATAACTTTAGTTTTATCAATAATTAATTTAAGATGAATTAAAATTATTTCAACAACCAAACACACTTTACAAGATTTGGCAGGTCTCGTCTTCTCGTGTTAGAAGCTCTCATCACAGTTCTGATCCTATGTTCTTTCTTGGTATTTGATTTGACCATAAATCTTGGCACTCTTTCTCGTGCCTCAGAGATCTCGCACTCGTATCGATGTTGACAACATAAAGATTTTCAAGACTCCAAGGAAACTCATTTGCTCTCTTCAGGATCCAAATGATGGTAACTCAGAATTTTTTCAGAAACAAGGCAGAAGGTTCAGAAGCCTATCCCCAAGCAATATTCAGTGGAGCCCATCTGCCAAATATGACCAAAATGGTTTTTCACATGACATGAACTATAATAGCAAAGAAAATGGAGGTCCAGAATCAGTTTCATCAACTGATGATGTTCTCACTGATGCTGATTTGCGAGTGTCCCAGGAAGCTGTTCCCGACAATAAAACTGCAATTCAATGGGCTGGTGTTCCAAAGGCTCGTCAAAAGACTGCTTTAAAATTCTTTTGTGGGCTTGTTTTTGCTTCACTTGCACTGTTTACTCCGCTACTTTGGATCAATGTTCAGGATGAAGGCTACTATCTCGTTCCGACTTGATGCGGCTCATAATGATGTCACTTCTCATCATAGGAAATCAGTGTTAGGATAATTGTTGAAAGAAAGCCTTTAACAAAATATGGGTTTTATTGGAGGATTTCTATATATGTCAGTCCTGTATCAGTGTTTAGTATTCAATCACTTCATTCTTAGTTTTGGTTGTTCAGACTCAGAGCCATTTTTTTATGAAGCACAAGATTTCTCTTTGAAAGAGATTGTCTTTTCTTTTTCAAAAGATCTTGCTACTCTCTTGTCTAGCATATCTTATTGGACATGCCCTTTACTCTTTAGTGCAAATGGGGTTTTTTTTTTTTCTAAATGTTTCGAACAATTTTTAAATATCTTTAAATAATAAAATAAATACAAACATATTATCAGTACCTTGTTTAAATATATACTAACGATTAAACCGACTCAAATAAAGGATAAACTAGCATTTGCCTTCCTAAAATACTCTTATTTTCTGGTTGAATTCTAAGCGCCGCCTAGACTTGAAATTGCAACACTGTTAGTACATTTTGTGAGATGAGAAATGATACTTGGAATTGTGAATGCATAATCACCGCACAAGTGCTTTGCAAAAAAATGACCGCATCTGTACTTACAACCCAAGTCAGCCAACATAGTGAATGGTGTAGGACGAAGTATTATTTTCCCTAGCAAGATAGTGAATGGTAATTCCTGGAGAGTTTTTGGGTGGGGGTGTCTTAAATTCAAGATTAAGCAGAGCGAGTCGGTCTAAACAGGATACATTGGAAACCACCAGCAATCCCAACCATAACACGGCTAAGGGCTGAGTGACATATACAAAGCACAAATTTTTAGACATCTTTCCTACATCAAACAAAATCTTTCAAACGAAAGCCTTTCGCATCTGAATTTAAATCAACAGATGCCTAACCAGTTCAGCAACCTGCCTTGCGATACTAGTCAAACCAAAATGGTGATGGCCACATGAAACTAATCCTCATCCATCCCTGCAGGCTGATCTCCTCTCTTTGGACCACCGGCTGGTTTTGCCATTATAATCTGATATATAAGGAAGCAAAGCATCATCAATCAAAGTTATAAAACTTGCTAGGAAAGAAGATTTGGAAAAAAAAAACCGAGATTCCGCTTAGAATGTTCTATAATTAATTACAGGATCTTAACCTATTTATAATTAACAATAAAGGCCACAGAATTATTCCATATGAAACTCATTTGAGACTTATAATGAGGGTTTTGACCAAAATTGTGAACCTCTAACATTGGGAACAATGCAACTTAATCCAGTAGTTTAGGGGGTGACTACCCAACTTTAAAACATATTTTTTTTTATAAGTAAAAAATACATATCTTATGCCAAGGAATAACTTTTCTTAATTACAGAGCAAATATGGCTTGGCCATAAACAAAAAGGTATTCCGGTGACTTGTTCAGTAAAAAGTGCATTCATCTTAAATACATACAGCAATCTAAAAGGGAGTCCATTACCTGGTCTACACGGAGTACAGTGCACACAGCATCAACAGCATATTTGAGAGCAAAGAACCTGTACAAAGTCCCCACCCCAAAAGAACATTATACTCTTGTACAAACATAATGAATGTTGGTTAAACACAAACAGCAGCTCAGACTATAAATAAGGGCAAAAGAATGCTCTGCCAAATTCTTGAAATTATCAATCTGGACATGAGAATTTATAAGACTGGTTATCCTAAGGCTTGGTTTGTGATGTAGGAGAACGTGAAACTCAAGAGAACTATAGAATAATAGTAAAGAGAAGAGAAGAAGCAAGAAGAGACAAGGAAGAAGAAGCCTAGAGAAATGGGATTGGAAAGAGATGGCTGCAACAAGCATTTTTAATATTCATCATTATTTGCCCCACAATATCTCTTACCAACCATTAAATAGCAAAACATACAAAACCCTAAATAAACCCTAAAGAGGCCATGGGCTATGGGCTAAAGCCCAAGGCCATTAAAACAAGCCCAAGTAACTAAAACAACCAAAGTAAGGAATACATAAGTAAAATAACCAAAATGTCCATGTTAAGAGATGTCCTCATCAGTTTGGAAAGAGAGTTGAGATAATATGAGTTAAGATGGTTTGTGAAGAAAGAGAAAACCCTAAGGTTAACCCCATCGTCACCTTTCACCTAAGTCACCTCACCACCGCCATAGACAAATCTGACGAACTCCGGAGTCTGTAGTAGGGGGCACTTTTGCCGACGGTCCTCCCTCCGACAACCTGAAATTTCCCAAATCTCTTGGAGTAGTTGAGGAGCTTTCTTGAAGGCATTGTCGACCGTCATACTTGTGCCTTCCTGACTCAGTGCCCTAACGTCGGGCCTCCCTCTAACACCAAGACGGAAGCATCAAGAAGATCACTCAAACCATTGTCCGTCAGATTTATGCTTCCCCCATCACATATTCTACTGTTGGGAGAAGATGTGATTTGGGATCGAGAGAAGATGATGCGCAACGCTGATTCGCTTCAGATGGGAGGTGAGAGGTGATTGAAGGTGGAATAAAAAACTTTCATTTTTATGAAAGAGGGAGAAAATAGCTTTAACATCTCTAAATGTAGTAAAAGGATAACTAAGTTCATATGCTTGTGTGGGACGGCAGCTTCATGGATTGGTAAAGAAATAAAGGATTGTTAAGAACTCATCTATCATGATGGATTATTCATGGAGTTAAGAATGGGTAATGGAGTTCTCATCGTTCAACATCCTATATACACAAGGGATAGTTTCTACAACTTTTAGAATTCCAAAATGGGAGGAAAGGTTTGTTGGTAATTCCTGAAGGCACAAATGGCATCAGTTGGAAAGGTTTTATGAATTCCATTAGACGCGTCACTAGGTCAAAAGCTGTTTTTCTTAAGTATGCAAACATAGGGGAGTTTGTTGATTGAAAGATGGTGGGAAGGCATTCCTCGGTCAAAGGTGCGTAGTACGCCTTGGTGTTGAGATCACCAGCGGGCAATCCGATTGACAAAGGTTAGACACTTGAAGAGACAAGGGTTGTCGGGTGAAATTGGGAGAAGTGAAGTGTAAACACCATTTGGTGCAAGGTGGAATGGCTGCATTGGTCGAGTGTAGTGCGGGAGAAGTGGAGCGGGTCTTGTGGGCTGCTAAAGCTCAATTGATGGGAGTTATGGAGTACGTGAGAGATCTTATGATTAATGTCTAAAGAGGCTAGACCTGGTCAAGGGTTTGGGTGATGGGTTGAAAACGAATAAGGGAGCGTGGGGTAGATACTAAGGCCTCAAGTGCCGACAAAGGGCACTTCAACCCCGTCACAGATAAGGTCGTCGAACACCGGTATCACTGTTCATGCCGATTTTCTGTTTGACTGCCCTCAGTCACTTGTTGCATTTAGGGTTGGTACATTTTTCTAGGGTTCACTTTCAAGTGAAGATGGAGGTTCATCCAAGTTTGAGCACTTTGAAAGAAGCAAACGAGCTTTTTTCAGAAGATGAAAATGGGATAACAGAAGGTAATGCTCCCCCTGCCTATTCCATGCCTCATGAGGGATCAGTAGTGACACAAAGGGTCATCAGGAGGTGGAGCAACTACAAGCAATGCTCTCATGATGGAATGACAACACCTATGCTAAAGGTGAAGGAACCTCTAATGGTGACAGCAACAATGGACATCAACAATATATCTGTTGAGGAGGTTCGGAATTTGAATGTAGGATATTTGGTGAAACAAACTACATGTTTATAGTTGGTGCCTTGTGAGGAGGAAGGTCCAAGGTCGGTAGAGCAGGTGGGAACTTTGTTTGGGGATAAAAGGTAGTTCCCCTGGTTTCTCTTCCTCTGTCAAACAACATAGCAAGTTCACCATCAGATTGGGTTTTGCATAAGGTTCATGAGATTCAGCAAATTGTGGAACTTTCGTATGGAGGATGTGAAAACCAATTTAAAGTATTACTCATTGCGATAGAGGTGAGCCACTCGCTTGAAACCAAATCAAACTTAAAAAAAAAAAAAAAAACAGGGAGTTAAAGCATCTTTCTTGGGTAGTCAACTACGACACTAAAGAATGTAGCTCAAGTCGAGGGAAGATGATAGGGAGGGCATTATGAAGATGTCCTTGTTGAAGGAGTTTTGGGTGGAGTATCAATCTTACGAGCGGTTGGGGTTGGGGAGTTGTGTTCTATTCCAATTTGGGCGTGATGTATTTTGGATAGATTTCTAGTTTTCATGGGTTTTTTGAGTCATTTGAGGCTGGCTAGTATGAGCTAGGTGTTTTCTTGTATACATCTAGTAACTTAGTTACTCTTATTAATATATATAATATTTTTACTTTCAAGAAAAAAGATAGTTTGTGAATAGTAGTGAAATTGAGTTGAGATAAAGTAAGTTAAAAATGGTTTGAGTTAAAATAATTTATGGGGTTTTGGAAAATAAGAGAAAAAGTTAAATAAAAATATTATAAAGTTAAAATATTGTTAAGAGTATATTATTTTTATGTGGGAATTTTAACAAGTTAAATTATTTTGTGTTTTGTCTGGAAGTTTGAGAAATTTGTAATAATTAGGTAAGTGATTAGATGAAAAAGTTCAAAATTTGAAATTGAAAAGTGTTTTTGTGGTGTTTGGATATTGAGATGAAATGGAAGCATCTATCCAAACCAGACCTAAATCCACACCAAATAAATAACAATTTTGCGATCTATAATCTTAATCACTATTCATGCATCTCTTACCAAGATGATAGCTACATGTCTAACGATGCTAAGTCAGGAACTCTGCTGAGAGCCAGCACAAAGCTGAAGCACATCAAATTCAGTCAGACCAAACTAACAATTGAAGAACTATAAAAGAACTTTTTTGTGGCTAGGATCATTTATCCAGGATTTGCTCCAAGGAGTGAATCCGAAGGGCCCCTACCTTGTTGGAGTTCTACTTCATTACCAAAGAAAAAAAGGGAAAAACAAAGAGGCACTACCCCAAGACAAAGGCCCCGAGTGTTCCTCCTATAAACAATTGCAGCCACACCCTAAACTATTGAGATAAGCCTTTAGATCCTGCACTGTATCACACATCAGAAGTAACCAACATGTACCACAAGTTTATGAATAATGCATTAGAACCAGCTTACTTAGTAATGTAGAGATCCCAAACATCCAGGGTTGAGATATCCTTGCAAACACCTTCCCCCAAGTCAATACCCACTTTGCTATTTCCAGATGCATGTTCAGCATATAGAGAAGATATGATCTCCATTTCATTAAGGCCAGCATTCTCAGCCAACGTTCTAGGCACCATCTCAAAACTTTCAGCAAATTTTGCTATAGCATACTGATCCAATCTGCATATCCAATTTGGGGAGACATTTGAGTGCACAAAAACAAAAGACCAACTCATTTTTCCTCATTAATTTCGAGGCTAATTAGCAAGCAGGCAGCTTTGAAAAATTAGAGAGGATAAAAGAGAAGCAAATTACCCTGTTTCTTTGTAAGAGAATTCCTTCACTCTTCTAGCTAACTCAATCTCAGTAGCTGAAGCTCCCGGTACAATACGGCTGTCCCGACACATAGCCTGAAAAAAAAAAGAGGTGATGCAAATAACTACTACAGAAGTCACATTGTGTATAATCCAACCATATTTACAAAGGCAAACACCTATAAAAATTTATCAAATTTCTCGTAGTCTTCAGAAAAGTTACCTTATAGGTGTTGACTCCATCATCAATTGCTCTTTCAAGGTCATCTAATATGCTATCAGTACTTCCCCGTAAAACCACAGAGGCAACAGAGTTCCCACCTTCTTCATTCTTGGCAATGGTAACCTAAATACATATATTTAGCAAGAGGAAAAAAAAAGCATCATGCAGACAGACAAAAATAAGTAAAGCAACAAAACTCAGAAAAGAAAAGAAAAAATAAAGTATCTTGAGGCCACATTCTCAACATACCCTCACACCACCAATTTCCTCAACTGTAATAGAATCGACATGTCCCAAATCGTCTGGATTAGGCTGGCTGAGCTTCAGCTGAAGCAAGAGTACAAAAAAACATTATAAAGCAACAAGAGGGTCCATAAATTAAGTCCCATTATATTACCATGGCAACAGAACCAGTTGTACGACAAAATCGACGCAGTTCAAATTTTGAACTGATTTTCAGAACCATAAGCCTGCATGCAAGTCACAACAATATTAGAAAAACTATCTTTTATAGTGTCATAAGCATAGAATAATTTTTATATCAGTAAGCAAGATTCCAAGCATACAATCTCAAAAGCTATACCAAATATTGCCAGATGATACATATTCATCAGGACTCAATTCATGAATGATTAAGATATTAATGCATATGCATACTTGCATGACTGAAAATTATGGAGACTATAAAAACTTGGCATACTTGTAACGCTCACAGAAGTGCAATGCCATCTCTCCAATTGCTGCTCCACTGACAATTACTTTGGCACCTGAATCTGCTACTGCTTTGATAAGTTCCTCTACTTTTGCTTCTTCCGTTTTTGAATAGTTTTCTAGCTATAAGATGCCAAGAATACCCAAAGAAAAAGGTTTCCACTTAAGTTACAAAATTCCATAAAGGAAGATAATTGTGCTGAAATCTCAGTGTGGAATAAGTACAGTAACCAAAGTCAGATATGCTGCTTGCTACAGCCAAGGATAAAATTGTCAAAACAAGTATGGAAAAACTCCAACTGTAGTATACCAGTAGGAACAACCATTCCCCACTAAGTGTCAAGTGGTTACATAAATCCAATGCAATCAGTACTACTTTCCATTTCCTTTATTAAGATATGAAGAAGGCATCAATTTTGAGCTACTAATAAGGGGGTCAGGAAAGGAGAAGGATCCCATCTAAACTTGTTCTGATTTGGAAATGAAACATCATTGACCCAGCTGCGGAAACAACAATAATGATGTTTTGCAGAGCATTGCAAATAGCAAAAATAAAAGAGCCAAGTTTGATATAAATTAAACGATTAAAGAAATAAAAGCATTAACAGGAAGGGTAGAGAGCGAGAGACAGAGAGAGTAGATTAGACAAATGAAACAACTATAAAGAAGTAAATTACTTTGGACGATAAGAGATGCCCCCAAGATTACCTGCTCCGCACTATGGATTAAGACGGTTCCTTTTGTTTCAGTTGCAGATGTATCAACACCACCAGCAAACACAGCAACCTAAAGGGAAAACATTAAGAGAAGATTAAATTTTGACACCCTGAATTAAAGTACTTTCCCCATCAAATTAAAAACACATAAAAGCAGTCAATATTATAAAAAAGAAAACACAATACCAGGAAGTTGACTAAAGTTAGCATCCCTATATTCAGTCAGCTCATAAATGAAGACAAACACCCCCATCCCTCAAAATCAAAACTATTCTTTTCAAGTGCAAAAAAATATAGATCATATTAAAGGCAAATAAAAACAGGGCAGCTTGTGCTCATTGTCCTGAGATAGTCACAGAAATTTTCATCCCTACATCAAGTTTTCTACTGGATAAATAGATAAAAAAGAACTCTTGCTGCCAGTAACTAAAAGTGAGACATGCAAGCAAAATGAGATATTACAGAACATGACCAGAGCAAACATGAAATTCGTTCTTTTAAACAAAAAACAAATGAGTAATTCTACATATAACTGTGAAGTGTGTAAACGCCACATATTCGCTTTGAAAATTGAGGTCCATAAATAAAAGTTAATTTTTTCACGTGGGTCCCATGTTCTATTCACTTTTTTCAAAACGGTTGCACAATTCATGACTGCAAATATATTTTCTCTTAATAAAAAAGAGAAACAAATAACCAAGAAACTAAATTACAAACCATGAAAAAACATCACTTTCTTTTTGCAAGTGCATATCAATTCTAACCTTTGCCTTCTCCACTCGCTTTATACTCCCCACAGCATCGCTTTTCAAAACCATACCCCGAACTACTGCAGAATTATGCAAGCCCCCTCCCAAGAGCTTAACAATACGGACATTATCCACATTAAAGTTTGCAGGGTTTTTGGGGCACACTTGGATGCATGCCTATATTTATAAACACATACAGTTAGCACCTCCTGCTAGAATGCTAGATAGAATAAAAGGACAACAACAAAAAGTAATAGGAAGAATATAATTACATCAGCAACAAGGGAGCACAAAATATCTTCTTGACCAAATTGCTTGCTAGCAACAGCAGCTTTCATTCGACGAATGACTTGATCCTTATTTCGCACATCCATATTCTCAGAACCTTTCTCAACCAGCTGTTCTATGATTTCAACTGTCTGACAATTTCAAACCATAAAAACTGAATCAGGAGACAATATTCAGCTATACCTCTACTAAAAACACTAGTCCACCCAGGTCGGACAGCATTAGCAAACCTTATTAATTGCTTTAGTGTATCCACTGATGATCTCACTTGGGTGCAGACCCATCCTGATAAGTTCCTCTGCATTCTGGAGGAGTTCCCCAGCAAAAGAAATCGTCAAATTAGCTCCATCTCCAATTTCCTCTTGCTGGGCTTTGCTGGCTAAGACAAGAATCTTGGCAGCAGGATGCTGAACCTCGAGTTCATTCACAATAGTGGCAGCATCATTCGTGACAAAGAGCTTATCTAGGTGATTGATGACCATCTTGTTCATACCTGAGTAGAAGAAGATTAAGAATTATAAAAAAGAAGGAGGAAAAAAAATGAATAGAGAACTAATGCGACATTAGTCTTGTTCTACAGAGATGAAACAAATATGATGCCATCCAATTCTTTGATCCCACAACAGAAATATAATCTCCGCATTTCCCAAGGCAATTGTCCACATTCCAAATCCATGAATGTCTCACTTACCAAGAAAATAATCTGACTTTCATGAATTCAAATTTCTACAATTGTCTGCAGCTGCAATGCTGCTGTCGACAGCATTAGCTATCCACAGCAAGCACTCGGTTAAACTCTGTCCAACACCTTTTTTACAACAAGGAATTAAGATTTCGTTTATTAGAACATAGGGATAACCCATGTACACGGGACACCGTTTCATGCTTAAGATTTCGGATTGATATTTTCCTTCAAATGGTGAATATTCTTGCAAATACATCAACTAAAAACTGGTAAAAATAAAAACGACAGCATTGCACTAACACGTGCCAATTAGTCCGTATATTTGAAGTCTTACGAAAAATAAATATTTGCAGTCTTCCAACCAATCTAGATAAAAGGGGTTTCACTCAGATATAATGAAATCAGAACATAAACTACAATCAAAAGACAAGTGTTTCGCTCGAGATAATATATACTATACCATTGGGACCAAGAGAGGTGCGAGTGATAGCGGACAGCTGCTTGCAGGCATCAATGTTCTTGAGGACGGCTTCGTCGAGACCAGAGAGGTGTTTGTGGCCCTCTTTAAGCATTGTTTGTATCCCATATGGCTGCATTTGGAAACCCATTTCTCGCAGATCGAAACCCAGAAACCCTAGCCAAGGCAGAAATGCGCCTTTTCTCAGTCGCACGCCTTTTATAACTCCGAATGAAATTTTTTATAAAAATAAAAATTAAAAAACACAATTCAAATCCAGAATGCCCTGCAACTTGTACACGGTACGGTCGATACTAGCTAGTGTTATAGTCTATGGGCCGACTTGAATCCAGAGGTGAGTTGTTTTTTAAAAAAATTTTATATAAAATATAATAAATAATTTAATTTTTTTAATTTTTAAAATAATAAAATTTATAAAAAAAATAAAATTTATAAAAAAAATAAAATTTTATTTAATTTTTAAAACTTATCTCAATTCCTTTTCTAATCTAAATTATCCCTATATGACGTTGAAACTTCTTTTTTCTAGAGAACCGAGCATTTTATTTTGGAAAGGAAAGCGAAAAATATTATATATATATATATATATAAATTGTTTAAGACTACTTATCAAAAAAAAAAATTGTTTAAGATTGTGTTTGAATTATGAAAAATATTAAGAAGTATTGTAAATAATAATTAAAAAATATAAAAATAAAATAAAATATTAAATAATAATATTGAAAAGAATACTTCATTCAAATGTAGCATAAATCTTTCATAAATAGATATTATTTAAAAATTTTAAATTGAGATAAGTTAATTTTTTTATAAATAGAAAAATTTTAGTTACAACCAGCTTTGTGTAATCATTGTGCACTCGTCGATCATGGGACTCGCACATTTTTCAAGTTTTATCAAACTCATTTTTCCTTATTTTCAATTTTATTTTCATGCATCTAATGAATTATATTTGTTTGTTTTTTTATATAAGAATTGAAAACAATATTAAAAAAATTATTCATTTTCAACCTTATTTTCAAATTATTATTTTTTATTTTCATTTTCAATCTTGTTTTTAATTTAAAACTTTTTTTTTAATTTTCAACTTTGTTTTCATGAGTCTAATGAATTCTGTTGATTTGTTTTTTTATAAGAATTAAAAACAAAATTAAAAATGAAAAAAACAAAATTTTAAATTAAAGTCGAGACTCGACTCATCCTCAACTCTCTACAATCGAATTTTTCCTAGAATTGCTCATTTTCATTTTTTTTTAAAGATTTAATGAGAAAATATCGAGAACTCCACTTGATTTTTACAACGAAGAAGACGGAAAAGAATGAGCAATATTTGCCATTATTGAAAGCAGAGTGAGCTGTAGGATTGCATACAATGGACGAGAAAAAATTTGAACTTTTACGGAGAGGAATGAGGAGAAAATGAAAAACGAAATGAACCCTAATAAATTAGCGAGATAGATATACACTACAAAAAAAATGAGCAGTAATGACTAAATTGTTGTAGATGGATAGAGAGAGAGAGAAAAAAAATGGTAAAAAAAAAAAGAGTTGTGGAGGAGAATAGTGAAAGGCAAAAAATGTAGGAAAGAAAAACCTAATTCAAACAGTTTGATTTTGGTTTTGTGTTGAATGCTTATTTTTTCCAAAATACTCCTCTCAAAAATTCGTTCGAATGGCTAGAAACTACACACTTAAAAAAAATTGACAATACATTTCACTTTATAAAGCAAAAGAAAATTTAAAGCAATTTGACACCAACTTTCATGCTTAGGTTCGAGTGGATTCCATGCTTGACCTCAATGTCTTCTCTTGTGAGATGCAGAATAGGCAACTGTGAGATGCATGTGTCAAGCTTCAGTGATGATGATGTTATAATATTTAATCTAATGGCTTGTATTTGGTTTTTATAATTCTGCCTATAATTACTTTATTTACTTAAGGACATTTGTGTAATTTGGCTGGGTGATATATATATGACTCGAATGCTTTAGACCTAAAGCAGAATGCTTCTGCCACTTACAATCGATATTCAGAGAGAGAGAGGGAGAGAGCTGAGGGTTTGAGAATGAAAGCTAGGGTTAGGATTTTGAACCCGTGTTCTTGGTTGTGCTTAGAGGTAGAAAATTTGAGCTGAAGACTTTGTGATCTCCGTGGCTGTAAGATTGTAATCTTTTCTGTTAATAATACATCTCCTAGGATTCTTGCAGTGGATGTAGGCCATTAAAGCCGAACCATGTTAATCTCTTGTGTATGTGGTTGTTGATCTCTTCTTTCTCTTTAATCTTTCATTTACTGGTGTTTATCTTGAATTGTTTCATTTTTTGTTAACTAAATATGAACCCTTTTTTCAAAACTCCAAGATAAGCGATTCTTGGGTGCTTAAATAAGTTTATAAGTGGTATCAAGAACCTAGGTTTCAATGGGGACTGCCATATTTGACATAGAGAAGTTTACTGGCCAAAATGATTTTGGCCTTTAGAAGATTAAGATGTGAGTCATATTAGTTCAACAGGGACTTCAGGAAGCTCTTCTTGGGGAAAAGAAGATGGCCTCCTCCTCCTTAGAAGAGAAACCATCTTCATCGTCCTCAGAGAGAATCGAACCTGAAGTCCGACAAAAGGCACATAGTGCCATTATTTTATCTCTCGGTAATAAAGTACTGAGAGAGATTGCTAATGAAGATTCGGCAGCAGGGGTTTGGCTAAAACTAGAAAATTTGTATATGACTAAATCCCTAGCAAACAAGCTCCATAAAAAGATAAAACTCTACACTTTTAAGATGTCACCGGGACCCTCTATTGATGATCATCTTGATCAGTTCAATAAAATATTGTTGGATCTTGCTAATATAGATATCACTATAGAAGATGAAGATCAAGCACTTCTGTTATTAAATTCTTTAGATTTTTCCTATGCTAGTATCAAAGAAACTATAATGTATGGTAGTGAGAGTCTCACATTAGAAGAAGTGCAGTCAGTTTTTCATACTAGAGAACTCAACAATAGATCTGAGTTAAAGTCAGAGTCTGGTGAGGGTTTAAGTGTGAGAGGCAGACCTGAAAAGAAGGGTCAGAAAAGTAAACACAATAAATCTAGATCAAAGTCAAAAGGCAAACATTTAAAATGTTTTGCCTGTCACAGAGAAGGGCATTTCAAGAAGGATTGTCTTGATAGAAAGAATATGGAAAATACATATAAAATGGAAGAGGGAAAGGCAGCAGTAGTCTTAGAAAATGGTTATGATAGTGCTGAAGTGCTAAATGTCTCAGAATTTGATTCTGGAAGGGAGTGGATTTTAGATTCAGGTTGTTCATTTCACATATGCCCTATAAGAAACTGGTTTGAAAATTTCACTACTATAGAAGGTGGTTATGTTATTTTAGGTAACAATAAAACTTGTAAAATCCAGGGAATAGCAAATGTGAGATTAATTATGTATGATGGGTCTGAAAAAACTACTAAAGGAGGTCAGGTATATTCCTGAACTGAAGAGAAACCTAATTTCTCTAGGCATTCTAGACAAATCATGATACTCTTTTAAATCTAATAATGAGACCTTAAAAGTTAGTAAAGGGTCTCTGACTATGATGAGAGAGGTGTTAAATAATGGGTTATACACTCTTATGGGAAAACAGTGATAGGTGAGGTATCACCTGTCACACACAAAACTGAAAACCAAGTTCTCCAATGGCATAAAAAACTTGAGCATGTCAATGAGCAGGACCTTAGAGAATTGGAAAAACAGGGTTTGTTGGGAGATTAAAAACTTGGGGACTTACCTTTCTGTGAACAGTGTGTTCTAGGTAAATTCATTAGAATAAGCTTTAAGAAAGTCATTCACCAAACACACCAAACCCTAGATTACATACACTCTGACTTATGGGGTCTAGCAAAGATAAACTCACTTGGTGGGGCTAGACATTTCCTTTCTTTAATTGATGACTATTCTAGGAAAGTGTGGATATATGTTCTTAAACAAAAATGTAACACTTTTGAAAAATTTAAGGAATGGAAAACATTAGTTGAAAATCAAGTGAGCAGAAAGATTAAAACCTTGAGAACTGACAATGGTCTTGAATACCTATCTACTAAGTTTAATTATTTTTGTAAAGCTGAGGCTATCATTAGGCATAAGACTGTTAGGGAAACTCCCCAACAGAATGGCCTAGCTGAAGGATGAATAGAACTATCCTTGAGATGGTGAGGTGTATGCTGGCAATCTCAGGGTTGCCCAAAACATTCTGGGTAGAGGCAGTAGCCACTATTGTTCATCTAATAAATAGGTGCCCATCCTCTGCGTTGGGTTACAGAACCCCTCAAGAACTATAGTTTGGAAAACCTGCAAATTACCAAACTTTAAGAGTTTTTGGCTGTGGAGCCTATGCTCACTATAAAACTGATAAATTAGAACCAATGGCACTTAAGTGCATATTTGTAGGTTATCTAGAAGGTGTTAAGGGTTATAAGTTATGGGTTATGAAACCTGGCAAACAGAAATGCATAATCAGTAGGGATATCATTTTTAATGAAAATCAAATGACAGGGAAGCCAGGAAACACTTTTGACTCTGGAAAGACTGACCCTAAAACTGATATACAGTTTGAGGTGGAGCAGCCCTCCACCTCCACTGATAATCAGGACAAGGAGACTAACCAAATGGAGACCAACAAAGCAGATACTAGAGACCAGGACAAACCAAATACCTATCTCCTTGCAAGGGATAGCGAGAAGAGGGTTATAAGACCTCCATAAAGGTTTGGGCAAGCTGATTTAATAGTTTTTTCCCTATCTGTTGCTGAAACAGAGGTAGAACAGGAACCTAGGACCTTTAAGGAAGCCATGAATTCTAAAGAGGTTGATAAATAGATTCTTGCTAAGCAAGAAGAAATTGAGTCTTTGAAAAAGAATAAAACATGAGAAATGGTTCCTAAACCCAAGAAATAAAAATTGTTTGGATCCAAATGGATTTTTAAAAGGAAGGAAGGGATCCCTAGTGTAGAACTGCCTAGGTATAAGGCTAGATTAGTTGCAAAAGGGTTCACACAGAGGGAGGGAATAGATTATAATGAAATATTCTCTTCTGTGGTGAGACATAGTTCCATAAGATTTTTACTCTCAGTTGTAGCCTATAATGATTTACACTTAGAACAACTGGATGTTAAAACAACTTTTCTGCATGGTAATCTTCCAGAAACTATCTACATGCAACTCCCTGAAGGGTTTTACTCAGATCTCTGTAAAGATCATGTTTGTTTGTTAAATAAATTATTGTATGGTTTAAAACAGTCCCCAAGACAATAGTATAAAAGATTTGATGCCTACATGATTCAAAATGAGTTCTATATGAGTAATTTTGATGGTTGTGTTTACTATAAAATGTGTGATGGAAATCCTATTTACTTGCTTTTGTATGTTGATGACAGGTTATTAGCTTGTAAGGATAAAATTCATCTAGATCATGTTAAGTGTATGTTAAAGGCTGAATTTGAGATGAAGGACTTAGGTCCAGCCAAGAGAATTCTGGGTATGTAAATAAATAGGGATAGAAATAAAAGAGTTCTCTATTTATCTCAAAAAATATACATTTCCAAAATGTTAACTAGATTTGGAATGGACAATACTAAATTTGTTTCTACCTCTGTTGGTCAATATATTAAACTGTCAGTCACACAAGCACTACAAACTGATGATAATATTGAGTTTATGAATAAAATCCCATACACTAGCATGGTAGGGAGCTTGATGTATGCCATGGTATGCACTAGGCCAGATTTAACCTATGCTGTGAGTTTAGTAAGCAGGTTTATGAGTAAACCTGAAAAATCACATTGACATGCATTAAAGTGTATTTTTCAACATCTGTCATGAACCAAGTGTTTGGGGTTAAATTTGGGGATTGTGATTTAACTAATAGGAGCTTAAATGGTTTTGTGGACTCAAATTGTGCTGGAAATGTGGACACCAGAAAGTCTTTTTCCGGTATGGTGTTCATGTTTCTAGGTGGAGCTATAAGCTGGAAAGCAAATCTGCAATCAGTGGTAGCTTTATCTACTACTGAAGCAGAATATATTGCTATGACTGAAACCTTCCTAGAGGCTTTATGGCTAAAGAGTTGACTCTGGAACTAGGGATGTTAGATGGAAGTGTCACTGTGTATTGTGACAATCAAAGTGCCATTCACTTAGCTAGAAATCAAGTATTTTATGAGAGGTCAAAGCATATAGATGTAAGGCTACATTTTGTTAGGGATATTATTTCTTCAGGAGACATAGGAGTTGAGAAAATACCCACTGAGAATAACCCATCTGACATGATGACCAAATCTGTACCCTTCATCAAATTTAAACATTGTTTGGATTTGATTAACCTAGAAAATTGCTAGTATCCATTAGAGGGAATTTGCAGAAACTATATAAGGAGATGGAGCTGTAAAGGAAAATAGATGCAAGCTTGCCAATGTGGAGATTTGTGAGATGCACGTGTCAAGCTTCAATGATGATGATGTTATAATATTTAATCCAATGGCTTGTATTTGGTTTTTTTATTTTGCCTGTAATTATTTTATTTACTTAAGGACATTTGTGTAATTTGGCTGGGTGATATATATGGCCTGAATGCTCTAGACCTAAAGTAGAATGCTTCTGCTGCTTACAATCGATATTCAGAGAGAGAGGGAGAGAGCTGAGGGTTTGAGAATGAAAGCTAGGATTAAGATTTTGAACTCGTGTTTTTGACTATGCTTAGAGGTAGAAAATTTGAGTTGAAAGTTTTGTGATCTCCATGACTGTAAGATTGTAATCTTTTTTTTTTTTTAATAATACATCTCCTTGGATTTTTGCAATGGATGTAGGCCATTAGGGTCGAACCACATTAAGTGCTTCAAGATAAGCGATTTCTGAAACCCTTTTTCAAAACTTCAAGATAAGCGATTCCTAAGTGCTTAAATAAGCTTACAGCAACAGTAGCCATTGGTGCATGTATCACTTGGGCACTCACATACTTGTTTGTACAGTGCATCTTTAGGGCATAAGGCTTTAGATAGTTTGTAATCTTGGAGGCTTGATGGCTTTTTTCTGGAGCACTCTACACGGAATGTCGCAGCGTCTTCGATCCAGAGCACGTTGAAAATGATAAAAAATAACGCCATTTCTGTTGCAGTTTCAAGTAGACTTAGATTTAGATTTATATTAAAGCTTTGTCATAATGGATAAAATCATAAACGATCTTTATTATCTTACAATGGTCCGAGAAGGAAATGCATTAAAATGGTTTTGGGCATTTGAGATGGATGCCAGGACTTTTCGTACTGAGGACATGGTTTTTCTTTCATAAATGATTTCTTTCTTCTTTCAGATTTTTTCTTTCTCTTGGTATTTTCTTCCTTTTCACGCCATGTTTTGCCTTTTTTTTTTTTCTCTTTTTCTTTTTAAATAAATATAACATCTGACAATTTGTTATTAAAATAACAATAGGTCCGCGGATTGGTGTCATGGTGGGCCAATCTGTTCGTACGTAACAGAAGTCTTATGAATAATAATAAATTAAAATAATAGAATAGATTTTAGAGATATATTTTATATAAATTTAGATGTGTTTAAAAGTATTAAAATGAGTTTAAATATATTTTTGAGAATTTGAAAAAAAGTTAAAAGTTTTGCTTGTAAAAATGTGTCGAGTTAAAAAAAAAATTAGGTCCCACATATAAATAAAGTTTTAGTTCAAATGAGTTTAGTGATTTTAGAGTTAGATATTTAAATATTAAACTAAATTTAAAATTAGATTAAATTAAATTAAATCGATCTTACTATATTTTAACATCTAAATGAAACCTTATTTTTTAATGATTTAGAGTTTTAGACTATAAAATAAAAATAAATATCTATTTTAATTGGACAGCGTACTCCTTTAAAGATTTGTTTGGATAGTGAGGTGGTTTATAAAAAATAGTAAAATTGTTAATTAAAATAAAATTATATAAGATGAAATAGTTTTATCATATCTCTCTATCCAAACTAATCTTAAAAATTGTGGATATCTAGATTTTGTGTAAGGGATTAAATACACATATACTCAATCGAAAAGCAGTAATTTATTAAATATAGAAATATTTTCTTATACCACACATTTAGTGATGTGAGTATTTATTTTTTATCTTTTTACTCTTTTCCTTTCTTTTTTTGTTTTTGAAAAATTATATTTTTTTTCCCTTGAGTAGGCGTTGATGTGGCACTGCTGAATATAAATTTTCTTTTAATTAGAAAAATATTTAAGATATTTTACAAAATTAAATTCAAACTCTTTAGACTCGATTTGTTTTACAAATTAAGTTTAACTCATCTTATCTCATTTTGTATTTTCAACTCATTTCAACCATTTATTTCAAATTTCAATTCATTTCAACTACTCATTTTATTACTATTTATAACTCATCTCATCTCATCTCTAAATTCAAGCGAGTCCAAAACTTCCTATAATATAAAATCTTTACAAACCTAACCCATAAGTGAAAAACCACGAAATCAAGGATTGACCTCACAATTCTCCTTGCACTCTGTACTCTGTAGTGCTCTCATCCACCCTTCAAAACTACGCTAGCAAGTAGCAACCCAGTTCAGTAACACCATCACTGTTAACAATCCACCCCCCAAACAAGGTATGGACATGGAATCCCTCATCTAACATGCAGAAGCACTTTTATGACAAGATTTAGATCTCAAAGTGTACTAGTATAACATCTCACTCTTAATATAACATTTTAAAAATATTTTAGAGAGTTGGCATGCTATTAAAACTTTTCTTTACAAAATATATCAGATACGAACATTTTACAATAAATAAAACAATCTTTATTAAATTTAAAGAGAGTCAAGAGAAACATATATTTAAAATATTAAAATCAAACGTGTTTACAAAAATATTTATTTACAAAAAATTATAAAATTTCAACTAATACACTCTTTAGGCCTTCGCATCGCCTTCCTGAGTCAAATATTGTCAGTTGTGCATCATCATCATTTAGATGATTTTTAAAAGAAAATATAGAAATAAAAATAAAATTAGTCGAATACTCAATAAATAACACATCATACAATAAAAATAATAGTCATCGATTTTTATGCATACTCATAGATATATATATATAATAACATGAACGTGATCTTTTTTTCATAAATGATGAACATGAGATTTTTCATAAATGCTAAAAACATGAGCTTTTCATAGTCTTATTGTATCTTATCATATCATATCATAATCTTATTGTATCTTATCATATCATATCATAGACTGTTATCCACTGTTGACCCATGTGACTCAAGGTTAGCGAATTTAGAAATATTCTGATTCCACCCGTGATCGCGAGTTGTATAATCCATACATAAAGAAGACATATTTGGTGCACCGCTAGCATGTACGACCTAATTATACAATATACTTATACATAGGTACCGTTTTCATATCATACATAGGCCGCTTACATATCTTATTATATTTGCATACTTATCATATCATAGATTTTAAAATAAATCATATACTTTCATAACATGTCCTGATGCATACTTCCTTACATTAATTCATAATCTTTCATAAATAATTTTAATGCATATATCTCACATAAAATCGTAACTTTTAATAAATAATTTTAATGCATAAAAATATTTCATTTCATAAATATCTTTAATGCATAAATCTTCTCATAAATCATGCATGGATTCTCATAAATTTTCATGATTGAGGTATATAAAAAGGGGGCTTCTAATGATGGCTATACATACATAATAATTTTATATTTATAAAAAATGTTTACCGTATATGCATGTAAAAATATAATCATGCTAATTACCTCTGAACACTACTTCATGATTTTCACATCATAACTTGTATCTATACGAGACACTGATAGTAACTTGTATCTATACGAGACACTAATAGTCACTAACTTTCTAGAAAAATGATATTGTGTCATTTTTTAATTATTTAAAATCATAAATAGAGATAATATAATAATTAACTAAAAATATACTTCAAAAATATTTTCTTTTAAACATATGGAAAGACCCAAAATAGTTTTTGAAATATTAAAGAATCAACCCAATGATTTTATTTAAGAAAACTAGCCCAACACACCTCAAATAAAAATACTAAATCGAAAGTGGGCTTTAGTTTCAAAGACATAATTTAATTTCAAAAAGAAGAAAATAGGAGCTTGTGCGACTAGCTTACCTAGGGAAGGAGGAGAAGGAGTGACAATGGTTCTAACGGTTGAGGGAGTGGTTGGAGATGCCACTATGTTCCTCGAAAAAGTGGCGCAATTGAGAGGGAACGAGAGTTTAGAGAGGATCCAAAATCTGAGAAAGAGAATGTGACGAAGAGTTGTGTGGCTTGCTGTGAGGAGGATGATTGACCTGGGGTCACACCACCGACATTTTCTATGCAGTCTAGTGATGCTCCTGCGAGATGGTGGCTAGCGGCGTGAAGAATTTGGCGTCGTGGGGTGGCTTCGAACATAAAGAGCACTAGTTGTCTTGCTCTGTTTCAGGTGTGGGAAAACAGAGCTATGGGCAGGATAGTTTTGGCAAGGTGGGTTTGAGAGATGAGGCATGGTGGTACAATGGCCACTTTGTGGGTGGTGGGTTGCGAGGGAAATGCCCTGACTGGGTGGTGGTCGAGCAATTTCGTCTAGGGTTCAAGGTGATCGATACGTGCATGAAGGGCTGATCATGTGGTGGTTTGTGGTGATTGTCACTGGGGGCATGAGCTTTGAGGGAGGAAGACGAGGTGGTGGCTTTATGTTGGTTGCAGCTGCATGGTGGTTCAAGAATGTAGTAGCAGCAGCCCTAATATTTGAGAATGGGAGATGAGCCCTTGTCCAATGATTTCTACTTAAAACCCATGACCCTTTGTCCTTTAGGCCCACCCCCTCACATAGAAAGCAAATCAGACTCAACACTCAAGCCCAATAGCTTCACTCCAAACCCATGATCAGACAAAGCAAACCAACCCCCTATCATCCCATAAACTCCACATATGGACTTAGTTGGACTTACACCCATGCAATGTACCCCAACACAGGAATTAGCAAGCTACCAGATCTCAATTCCTCTAAACCAACAAACCCAACCTATAAAAAAACAATCAAAGCCCTTTAACCAGTCCCACATGATCATGCATGACTATATCCCCTTGATTTACCATCGCCTTCGTCACCATACACGAAATCACCCTCGCTGCCACCATTAACCATACACGATCATATCCCAAAACCCACATACCATGCATAACCACATCCTTTCCTGACATAAACCAAAAACAACCAACATTGACTCCAACAAGAAGGCCAAATGACTCAACCACCCTAGACTACATCCAACTGTCAAATAAAAAATTTCAAACCTTATCGAAGACAAATGCACCAAATTTTGATAATGTTAAAACCAATGAGCAATAATCAAAAGAGTCAACACTAGCTCTCACTTTGCTGGAAATGCAATAAGATTTTATGGTAAAAGCAAAAAAACTTAAGGGATAGGCTCATATGTCACCATACAATAGGCCATTACAACCTATTCGAGGAAAGTCCAAACAAGTTAGAGAGGTAAGTTTCAAAATGCCTCCCGCTTAAATGAAGACAATGGTTTGGAATTGTAAGGGTCTAGTCCAACCCAAGACAATAAAAAATTAAAAGGCTAATAGTAGGACTTATAACTCGGATGTGATCTTTTTGTTGAAAATCTTAGTGTCGGATGAGCGTACCATATTTATTGTAAAAAGAATTAGTTTCTATCATTTTGTTAGCTTTTCAACTTCATGTAAAAAATGAGGCCTCTTACTCATGTGGAGTCTAAGAGTAGAATTAGAATATGTTCATATTAATATGAATGCTATTTCAGTTTTAGTTTACTGAGATCCTTCATACCATCCACGATTAATTATCTATGTATACAAACTAGCTCAAGGGAACTATAAATCAAATGTTTGGAGCCACTTGAACTCAATATACTAAGCATTTCCAAGGTCTTAGATATACATAGACGATTTTAACAATCTTCTAAACCAATCAAGAAGCATGGTGGAGACCCGATCCCCTTCAATCAAAACAAAGAACTCAAACATTTAATGAAAAAATGGACTCATTAAAATCGGCTATAAGAGTCTAAATTTACATGGTTGAATAATAGGCGTAGATTACTCATATATGGTTAAATAATAGGCATGCGCAAGTCTCCCGTCCCACCTAGGTGCGGGCGGGGTGAATGGGATGAATGGGGTTAAATATTCCAGTCTAGACCCTAGACTGGAATAAGTAAAAGCAATTATTTTTTATTTTTTATTTTATTTTTAAGATGTGTCTATGATTCGCATGCCTAAAAAATTTGATAACAAGATTTACCTGAAGGATTACTTATAATGAAAAAGTTTCACTGATTGGTGTGACGACAAGGTGAAAAATTTGAATAAATTTTATAAAGTATGGTGGTTATAATGTAAATTATTTGCTACTCAAATTAATAAAATCTGGACGAGTCTTTGTAAATCCAACGTTTATCTTGTTGTGGTAAACTAAAGATACAATCACATCAATATCTGTAATAAAATTAGAACAAAGATTTATACAATGTTTTGTTGTGGTATGAATGCAAGATTTGTTATGAATTTACAGTCAAACACTGGCTATTAATAATTATCAATCCGATTCCCGATCGAATAACAAAAAACCCAGAGCTAATTTTGTTTCACACGTTAACCATTATAGCTTGCTTAAAACTACAAAATCCAAACCAATTGTAGTAAAACACGCAGTATATGAGACAAGTAGGAAGTTAAGTTGCGTGTGTATATATATATAATAAGCACCCAAGCCATGCATCATTGCCCATCTTTCAATGACAGTAAAGGGTCACATTCAAACTCTTGCACAAAGATGGCATTCCAAAAATTAGAAAAAGAGTTGGCCCATGAGTGAAATAAAACTTGGAAGACCCACGACCACACACCCTATTGCACTATTCTTCTTCTTTTTATTTTTATTTTTATTTTTTTATAATATTTCTCTGTTTTTTTGTTTTTTTTGTTTTTTTTTTTTGGGTATCCGACAAATCTTCTGCTATAATTTGAATTATATAGGTGAAAACTCAAACCCAAAGCTATCTGTGTTTATTACAACACAAAACGATAATTTTCTCTTGTTAAAAAAGAAACAAAGGAGATATATAATAATAATACTAATAATACACCACAAGTTGTCTTAAAAAAATTAAATTAAAAAAAAAATCCTATTGGTTATTACAAGGCCACATTTGCATGAAGATGTGTCTGTGAGACAGCACACCGCTGTACATTGATATTTCATAAAATTACAAGCCATGGTTATAGCTATAACCACAGAGAGATAAAAGAAAGAGAGAGAGAGAGAGAGAGAGAGAGAGGAAAAGAAAAGAAGGGAAAAGACAACAAACCCAACCCAACCCAACCCAACCCAACCCAAAGGCCACCGCCATCATCATCACCATTTTAACATCACCACTTTCGTTTTACTTGCATACACATTTCCTTTCTCTCTATTATCGCATAACACCACTATCTACCGAAACCTCCACCTTATATTTTTCTCGTCTCAACAAAAGTTCCAGCTTCTGCTAAATATGTTCGTGCGTTTTCACTGACAAACAAAAAGAAGATCCCTACGCGATCGATCGGCTTCTGTTGACTCGTGTCTGGTGCGTTCCCTTGCTTCCGATCGTTCTGGTTTTGCTCTTTCTTGGGATCGATCTGTGTCCGCTCTTTTCTCTTTCCTTTCTTCTTTCTTGCTTTTGATTTTATTGTCCGTTGCACTGCCCAGCTTCCTTTGATGATCTGCTTGAATACGTTAAAATCTGTGAATTTTCCACGGATTGAATGATCGGATTGGTTTGAAATGTGTATCTTTTTTTTTTTCGCTTTAGTTTTTCTCGGTTTGTATTACCGGCATCGATCAAAATTTGTTTTTGATTTATTTTGTTGACGTAGTTTACTGTCCTTATTCATCCGTCATATAAAAAAAAAAGAAGAAAAAAACTGGTCTAATGTGCTAATGTAGATGTCCAAGTTCGAATAGATTTGTTCGTATATGAATTTAGGTGCATTTGCTTTGTTATTGCTTGGTTATCAGAAAATTAAATTTTGGGATAATTATTGTGGAAAAAAGTATATTTCTTCTGTATATTTTTCTTCTACAGTATGCTACTCTCTGATCGTTTTACACGGCAGCCACCTAGCCAACTCTTTTGTTTTGCGTCTTCTAATATTTTTTGTATACATCATCATTGTTGCCACATAATCTTTTAGATCATTGTATTTTTCTTCAAATTCAAAGTTATTTTACTGAAAAAGGAGTAAAGGATGATTTTTTGTTGTTGACAATGATTTTCTTGTATAAGCTTGCTTAACTCTGGGTGTATCACGTGTTTTTTATATTATAATTTCAAAATTGGGCTGCAGAAGATCCAATGAAGTTGCGGACTACGCCCCTAAATTTTTCCGATTAAGTCTCGTAGCCCCAAAATTTTCCAATCTAGTCCACTTGATTTAAAAAGAGAAAGATTCTGAAGGGATTTTTTGATTTAGGTGAATCGACTGGAAGTGATTTGCATGGGGTGATGATGCCAGAGTTAAGAAGTGGAGCCCGAAGATCAAAACGTGTTGATGATCTTTACCCTAGCCCACAACCAATTGATCAAGGAGACAATTGGCTACAGCCTGCTCAAAACAGAACCAGAAGGAGAGTTGGTGGTGGAAGAGGGAGAGGTGGTGGTAATGCCACAGCTCTAGCAAAAGGGCCTTCACAAGCAGTACCAACCAGGCCAACTGCAGCAGGTAGAGGCCGTGGCATTAGATTGATAGATTTAGACCCAGAACCCTGTGAGGTTCTTCCTGAAGCTGTTGCTTTAGGAGCCGCAGAACCCCTGTATAATCAAGTGGAGGTAGTGGCAGATATAGGTATTGGAATGGAGGGTGGGAGCGCTGACAAAGTAAATGGGGTTGAAGAGGAAGCAACCGCAACTCCTGTTCCTGAGAGGGTATGTCCTGCTTACTCATTTGCTCTTTTTGGTGTCACTGTTATCTTTTAAAACTCTGTATCTGGAAAATATTTACACAGAAACGTGGTTGCTATTTATAGCAATAGAGCTACTGTGAGTACTTGGATTCTTTTGTACTCTCTTCATTATTGTCTGGATAAGACATGTCTCTTTCCATCATTTTTACTCCACTCATCATATTGATATGGAATGGGCTTTTTAATACTAATAAGATGTCAGTGCTTTTATTTCACTCAAGGAGTCTCTATTAAGATGGTGGTTCTGCTGTTACATGCAGGTAAAAGTAGGTAATTCCCCTGTATATAAGATAGAAAAGAAGCTGGGTAAGGGCGGCTTTGGCCAAGTCTATGTTGGTCGAAGGGTAAGTGGTGGAACTGATGCTGATGCAATTGAGGTATGACTTCATACTTCTATGTTGGCCAAGTCTATGCCGATGCTGATGCAATTGCTGTACAATGATTTTGGATAATAAATTGCATGAGATGTGATGGCTTAAAAATACTTTTTTCCCAGGTCGCACTAAAGTTTGAGCACCGAAATAGCAAAGGTTGCAATTATGGCCCTCCTTATGAGTGGCAGGTGTATAGGTAAGTTGTATATCTGTACTGTCTGGGTTGGCTTAGCAAGGCCATATTTGTCAATCGCTAAATGTGCCATATTAATTATCTGACCTATTTGCTTTCCTGTTTACTTTGGGACATTATCAAGTACTCTAAATGGATGTTATGGAATTCCTTGGGTCCATTACAAGGGTCGCCAAGGAGAGTTCTACATTCTGGTGAGATTTTGATCCGGACTCTTATGATTAGGATTTCCAAACATGGTGTCTGATGGATATTACTATTTGTCAGGTTATGGACATACTTGGGCCTAGTCTCTGGGATGTTTGGAATTCTCTTGGCCAATCGTGAGATATTGATCCTCTATCTTACCTACCAATGAGTTTGCTATGCCCAGTATTGTATAAGATATATTTATTTTTATGAAAATAAATTGCCCTTTTGATACATTAGTATCTGCAACAGGATGTCGCCAAATATGGTTGCTTGCATCGCTGTGGAGGCAATATCCATTCTTGAGAAGCTTCACTTGAAGGGGTTAGTCCTATTAATTCCTTTCTTGCTCACTTTTATTATGTTCCCCCCTACTGTCGCCCTGTCTGTCGGAGTTTAACTAATTCGCAATTATAAATATATTTCCTTTCCGATCCTTGAACAAGGTTTGTGCATGGAGATGTGAAGCCAGAAAACTTCTTACTCGGTCAACCTGGAACGCATGATGAGAAGAAGCTGTATCTTATAGATCTTGGTTTGGGTATGCTACCCTTTTTGAAGTCTTCATTCCTTCTACTCTGTGTAAAGGGTCTAGCTTTGGGGCATTGCATGGTGTCATGTGGTGGTGGGGTGTGTGTGTGTGGGCATTCCACCCCCCCTCGCTCTCTTTCCTCCTCCTCCGTACCATGATTTTCAAGCTATTTGGAGTAATGGTCTTCACCTTATGTTTGTTTCACCCATAAAGGAAAAAAAGGAGGATAATTTTTTTCTGTTTATTTTTTCAAGGGAGGGAAAAGAAAAAGTGAGGAGAATCTGTCAATATTTTCCTGTCGAGACCACCAAAATTTCTCACATTTTGAGAGAGTTTGGTATAAGTAAGAACATAATTAAAATGTTTCTTTTTCTTCTTTTTATCTTTTTTTTTCCCCAAGTAAATAAGAGAATTTTATACCAAGTAAACTGGTATAACCCTGGTACACAGGATGTGAGAATACACCTAAATACAAGCTAAAACAAAACATTGCAAATGTTCCCATCCCTTACAAGATTCTTTGCCCAAAAACTTAAAGTGCTAAAGAAAAACTCCCTAAGTTCCCCCATAGAACGTTCACAATCTTCAAAACTTCTCCCAATACTCTCCAACCATAGGCACCAAAATAAATATAAGGGGATCATCCTCCACGCTGCTGCACTGCCTCTACTCCCCACAATACCTTGCCAGCAAGCCAAGAAATCCACCACATGCATAAGAATCACCCAAGCGATGCCTACCCTTGCAAAAATCTCATTCCACAACTTAGTCACCACCTCGCAATGAAAAAATAGATGGTTAACAGATTCACCATCCTTCTTACACATATAACACCAATCAACCACCAGTAAACCTCTTGTCCTCAAATTATTCGTGGTTAGTATTTTCCCAAGTGACACCAGCCAATAAAAGAAAGCAACCTTTCTAGGCACCTTGGCCCTCCAAATACATTTCCAGGGATAGTCTGCTGTGGGTGCAAGCTAATAACTCTGGATTTTCGGTGAAATCTGTTTACAAGGTGTTCATTAGTCAGATTTTCTTCTCCTTATATTCTCTTCACTTTATCATAATTGCCAAATAATGGAATGTCAGCCAAGCAAAATGCTAATATCCATTAATGCTACCATTAACACCCTTCTGTTTCAGCATCCAGATGGAAAGATGCATCATCTGGTCAACACGTTGAATATGATCAGAGGCCTGATATATTCAGGTTTGTAGTTTGTGTAATATTCACAAATATATGCCCAATTTATGTATTGAATGTATACCTCTTCTGGCAGGGGAACTATAAGGTATGCAAGTGTACATGCCCATTTAGGTCGGACGGGAAGTCGAAGGGATGATCTTGAGTCATTAGCTTACACGTTGATATTTCTCATAAAGGGAAGGTTACCTTGGCAGGGATATCAGGTAAGTTTTGTGGTGTTTCTTGGACACATTCATCTTGAGGCTTCGTTTAATTTGATATATTTCTTTTTCTGTCTGTTTTTATTTTTTTATTTTTTTTAATTTTACAGGGAGATAACAAGAGTTTTCTTGTTTGTAAGAAAAAGATGGCGACTTCTCCAGAGTTAATGTGTTGCTTTTGTCCAGCCCCTTTCAAGCAGTTCCTTGAAGCTGTTACTGAAATGAAGTTTGACGAGGAGCCAAATTATATGAAGCTGATATCTTTTTTTGAAAGCCTGATTGAACCCTGCACGCAATTAAGACCAATTAGAATTGATGGAGCTCTTAAGGTTACCATGCTCTCTCTCTCTCTCCCTCTCTCTCTCTCTCACCCCCCTATACATACATACATATGTAAACACACATTTTATATATACATACAGGCATGCATATATATATATATATTGTGTGTGTATATATATATATATATAGATGCATAGAAATATGTTTGTTTATCTGTGTTGAGTTGGATTTTATATTTGGCTCTCTTGCCCACATTTGTCATCTTTTGCCTAATTAGGTTGGGCAAAAGCGGGGGAGATTGCTTATAAATTTGGAAGAAGATGAACAACCAAAGAAAAAATTGCGATTAGGTAGTCCTGCGACCCAATGGATTTCAGTGTATAATGCACGTCGTCCCATGAAGCAAAGGTAAATTTACGGTTTTACCTTCTAATTTAATTTGACATGTTCTGGTTTATGGCCTACTTTGCTCATATGATTGTTTCTTTATAACATATTGCTCTATCTCTGTCATATTTTGAAGTTCTGGATTGAAATTCCTGCATCATGGTAATATACGTGGTCACTTTGATTTCTTATTTACCTTTTTATCATCCCAGGTTCCCCTGTATGTCATTGTATTATATCTTTTCTGTCTATATATATATATATTTTCCAAATAGTTTATCAGGTTAAGTTTCCCAATTTTAACTTGGCTAAATATACCTGAAAAATGAACTTCTGGCTTTAATTTTTCAAACTGACTATATGACTGCAGTTTGATATTCATACCTGCATAAACTTGGCTGCTGGAGTTTGTTGGTTGCTGCTGAAATCTAATTGTTCTGGTACTTCATGAAGTAAAAGTTAAGGTTGCGGCAAAGTTGTGAAACAACTATATGATGTGAAGCCATGATTTTAATTTGTTTGGCAACGGGTTTATCATTGCATTAGAGAAAGTTTTGGAATGGTTAAAGCAATTAGTGATAGATGATCGTAGAGTGTCAGTTGGCCTCATGCCTCTTGCTCGTGAGTTGTCTTTTCATAACTAATGATTTTCTGAGAAATTTTCTTGCTATCAGGTAATTTAACTTTTAAACTAATTATGTGTTAAACTTTTTTCATATTGTTTTCTTAGAAAGACCTCCGTCTTAATTCTCTTTCCTCTAGATTAATTTCTTATCAAACATGTCTGTACGTGAATACATGAATGTATGGACATGCTTGTTTGGAAATTGAATACAGTAGGATGCAATTTTGTCATTTATATATATGCATACTTGTTTGGAGATTGGATGCAAAAGGATGACCACTTTTGTCCTGGAAAGTGCAACTTTTCTACATTTGAAATTAGCAAAAGTTTCTTGGCACGGATTAAAAAATTTATTGGACGGCAGATATCACTACAATGTAGCAGATTCCAGGCTACATCAGCATATAGACAAGGGTAATGAAGATGGATTGCATATCAGCTGTGTGGCTTCCGCAGCAAATCTCTGGGCTTTAATAATGGATGCTGGAACGGGTTTCACTGCCCAGGTTTATGAATTGTCAGCAGCATTCCTGCATAAGGTTGTAACCGAAAATGTACTGGTTGCTATTATCTTTTGTGAGTGATCATAAGATGAGTAGATATATTGACTATCTCAATTCTGTCTGGATTCTCTTCAGGACTGGATTATGGAACAATGGGAAAAGAATTTCTATATCAGCTCAATAGCTGGTGCAGCTAATGGGAGTTCCTTGGTTGTTATGTCCAAAGGTTGGCAATTTCTATGCTATGATCGAACCATATACCGTGTGTTTGTGTGTGCAATTTTCCTCCATATTTTTTATTCCTAAACTGTATCACTAGTCAGACCAAACCGTATGAAATGGTTTATATCGAGTTGACTTTGGTTGGTACTATGTCTCAAATTTTTATTTTTTTTGTTTCACTATGGCCTTGTTTGGATTTAGAAACCATCTCATCTTATCTAATCATTATAACTTTTCTAAAATTCCACGTAAAATACAATAAATAATTTAACCTTTTTAAATTCAAAAACAAAAATAATATTAAAAAATAATATTCTTACAATATTTTATTCTACTTTCATCTTATCCCAACTCACTATCCAAACCTGCCCTATATCTTTTTACGTGCATTGGCCTTTCGGCGTGCTTATTTAATCTTCTTTCTCAATGGGCATAAATGTTATACATTCAGGCATTCTTATAGTTTGGGTGATGGAGGGAATTCATATTTTATTATTATTTTTTACCTATTTCACTACTAATTCAATATTTTATCATTAATATTTTATTATTTTTCCACTACCATTCATAGAATATTGGAAATCATCTTACTACCCAAACACATCATTAATTTTATTACCATCTTAGGAATGTTACCTTGTCAAAATTTATGTTTAGATGGGTGTCTGCTAGAGACACAATACTACAAAAGATTCTTCATTCATTTGACGCAATCTCTATGGTAACAACTCTGTAAGTTAAGAATCATGGAAATTTTGATGTAACCTTTCTGCTAGGTTTTTTTGCTGTGGCTAGAAATATAATACTGTTTAGTCTGGCTTCAATTCAGCTTGTTTTGGGGCTTACAATTACCTTCGGGCATGCCCCTGTGTGGTTTAGCGGGTCTCGGGTCTGCCACAACTCTATTTTTACATAATCAACTCATTTGATATATTTATAAATTTTAACAGGAAATCTTGAAATTATATAAATATTTGAGGGCTTGAATCCCAAACTTCTTTTATTAGGGATAGGTAAAGATTTGAAATTGAGACCTACCCAGTGGCATCCCATCTTACCACCTGACGCAATTGCCTGCAGAACTTGAGTACTTGAGTTTTTTACCACTGAAACAGCCGCATCAGCTTTGTCTTTGTGAAATAAATATCATGGCTTCTAATGTATTAAATATCTGTTATGATGCCTATTTCCACTGGAGGAAGATGCCAGTTCAGATATGAAGCAGGATATTTTGGGCCTATCAATTGCTGATCCCTGCCTAAAATTGACTTGATCACCACACTTGTTTTATGTAGTATTTGTCTCCTTAAATATCCAAGTCCCTAGGCATGCCTTTTGTTGTCTGATGAGTTCTTTTTAATATCTTGTAGGAACTCCTTACACTCAGCAATCTTACAAAGTGAGTGAATCTTTCCCGTTCAAGTGGATAAATAAGAAGTGGAAAGAAGGTTTCCATGTTACATCCATGACAACTGCTGGCTGCCGTTGGGGTGTTGTAATGTCCAGGAATGCTGGATTCTCTGATCAGGTAAGACTTCAAATTCAAATTAACATCATACCAATGACTTTGTGAGCCTTGATTAATGTTCAACAGTTGAGGCTTCTTTTGAGTTGAGCTGATTTATTCTGTCTCTCTCTCTCTTCTCCCCCCCTCTCTTCTAATTCATTGTACAAGGTTGTGGAGCTTGATTTTTTGTATCCAAGTGAAGGAATTCATCGGCGATGGGAAAGTGGTTACAGGATAACATCCATGGCTGCGACTGCTGATCAAGCAGCCTTTATCCTGAGCATACCAAAACGTAAATTGATGGATGAAACTCAAGAAACTCTGCGAACCTCTGCCTTCCCAAGTGCCCATGTAAAGGTAGGTGTGATGAGTTGGGTGCCGAGCGTGTTCCGTTGTAAAGGGAGATGTGTGTGTTCAACTAACTATAAAATTATCCTTGCTCATTCTGGACTTAGCCTTGCTTGTGGGAATTGATGGTTTAGATGAGTAATTTTGGTTATGCGAAAATGATTGCTCACTTGTGTGTATGTATACTTTTTTGCAGGAAAAGTGGTCGAAAAATCTATACATTGCTTCGATATGTTATGGAAGGACTGTTTGCTGATCCGTGGAGAGTGTATATTTTGGGGAAATCAACCCCACCCTCCCAAAGCAGATGTGAGAGTCAAGCATTGAAGGCTTGGTTTTGGGATTGGGTGGGTTACAGGTTACATAAAATCGAGGCTTCTCAGCGATGAATGTGAAAAAAAATTGAAAAAAATTGAAAAGTTAAAAGAAAAGAATGGAAAATGGGAGTTGGAAAGCAAATGTAGCCTTTGACCAACCTAAGGTAGTGAGAGGGATAACGGTTTGTTAAAAACATATACGCGATAGTAACCTGGCCATTTCAGCCAGAGTGGTGTTTCATGACGGCCAATATGCTTTTAAATTATTTTAAATTTTTACTTTTTATAAATCGAATCGATTGGATTGGCCATGTTTTTGCTTCTCAGCGGCCTGAGATTGCCGTGAGTGTGGAAACGATATCAAAAAGGAAAAGAGCTACCAAATGGCAAAACAAAAAAGAGAATCACCAACCAAGGAGTCCAAAAAGAGAGATCGGAGATCAAGGGTTTGACCACCCCCCTCCCTCCTCCTCCTCCTCCTCCTCCTCCTCCTCCTCTGGCTCCTATATAATAATAATAAATAAATAAAATTATTCTCAAGTAATTTTTTAAACACACGGAAGGCTATTTCTTTAATAAAAATGCTATGTGTTGTTATTTTTGTATACTTAATACTATAATTCACTAATATTATTAATTATTGAGTTAATTACAGGAGTGGAGTGCAAAAAAAATATAAAATAAATATTTTAGTCAAGAGGACTGCTGGGTACAGTCAAATTCATAGGCCTGTTCATTTGTACTAGGCTGGATTTGAAATTTTATTTATTTTTTAATATTTTAATTTTTTTTTAAGTTTAAAAAAATTTTGAATTTAGACTTTAGATTTAAGAATTCGAAATTTGAATAAACACTTCTAACTCACATGAACAGTAAAAACAATGTTTATGCGAGTTAGACTTGTACAAGTGGGGACTGCACCTATATTTTTTCTTTTCTTTAGTCAATCATATGAATGGAGTGTGTAAAAAATTATGTAAAAATGAATGTCTGAAATATTTTTATTATTTTTTAAAAACAAAGCAAGAGAAATTGCTTAATTATTTTGAGGCCTTCGCAGTTTGTTTGCTCTCTCTAAGGTTGTGTTGGTAAGTGAAGTAGTTTTAAATTGCTTAATTATTATTTACTATTATTTATAAACAATTTATCATTATTAACAAATTATTGATTATTCTTTGTACTATTATATACATATAATCTGAAATTACTTCAAGCATCCAAACATCCAAACATCTGTTGAAGCTTCATTCCCTACACTTGCCGGCAGGCGGCAGCTTCACAAGCAAAGGGAGTTTCATATCGTCGAGCCATTCTAGGCTCCAGCGCTCACTCGCCGGCAGCACAAGGCCTCCTCCTCGTCAAAGCTCATTAATTCAAATCTCTCTTTTATCAAGATTGTAAATCTTCGCTATAGAATTAGAAGTCCTGACCGGCCGATGTTTTAACAAATTATATAATAAGGTTGCCGTTGCTCCCTAAGCAAGAACTCGAGGAGAAATAAAAGGAAGAAATTAGTCAATGCAGCAAAGAAAGCTCACTTCGCTGGATGGTGTTGGGAGCTTGGGAGAGGCCCAAGTTTTGCATTTCGGCGATGAAAAATAATAGATATGCAATCACTTTTATAATTTTTTTTTATATAATTATATTTTAAATGAGAAATATTTTGTAAAGTAAATTATAAAATAACATCATTTTATATAAAAATATGTTCATTTTAAATCAAAGTTGTATGGTTGTAATTTTTTATTTATTTATTTTATATATGTATCATTACTTATAACCAATTAGAACCGTTCTAATTGCGAATTTGTAATATCAATTAAACTAGGAAAATTTCCATAAGGAGAAATAAAAAAGTATACCATTCGATTGGCTATTAATTAAGGTTTGGTTTGGTTTGGTTTGGTAAATAAGGTGAGATTTCATCTGATCTCATTTACACTCTTATACAATATATAATAAATAATTTATTTATTTTTAATTTAAAAATAATAATAATATTTAAAAAAAATATTTTATTTAATTTTTAATTTTTAACTTTTATTTTATCTTATTTCATTTATATAACTAGTCAGACGGTCTTGAAATAATTGGTGTATAACCATCCCCTAATAATAGGTCGATACAGAAGATATCGCATGCCATGCAACATGCTACTTGTGTTAATCAAGAAAAAAACTTGCAATTAATATAAAAAACCTAACGTATTTTATAAATGCAAAAGAAGTTCAATTTATAAATAAAATAAAATAACCTGAAATATGTGAAAGCAATCATAAAAATATAAACAAAAAAAATCCAAAAATAGATAAATTAAAACAAAAATGTTATTATACGGATTTAAAAACTCAATTAAAAATATTTTTTATCATTTAATTTAATCCACTATTTTTTTTATATTTTATATTTTTGCATTTAATCCTCTATTCTAGTAGAACTGTAATGGTGAGATTGGGGGCAATTAAGTCATTTTGAAGCATACAAAAACCCTAAACCCTAAAACAACCCACGATATCTATAAGTTGGCACTCACCCTTCACCTCCTCTTTCCAAATCTCTGCTAAATCCGTAAACAATGCGACCCCCAAGAGGCGGCGGCCGCGGTGGTGGTTTTAGGGGAGGCCGAGACGGTGGACGCGGAGGCAGCAGAGGAAGAGGAGGAGGTGGCCGTTTCGGTGGTCGTGGCGGTGGCTTTCGCGACGAGGGCCCACCGGACCAAGTCGTCGGTCTGTTTCTTTTTTCGTTTCCTTTCTGTTTACTTACTGAGAAGACAATGCAAAGTATTGTTAAACCCATAAAAAGAATCGTGTTCTCTTTTTTTATTTATACGTATAGTTTCTACTCTTATTTGCAATACCTTATTTCTGAGACATCTTTGCGGAAAATTAAGTCACTTTCGCTTGCTTATCGTATCGATCTTTTTCTATATTAGCTCATTGTTTGGTTTCTGAGGAATCACTAAAATGAAAAGAAAATGTTCAACTTGGGTGTTCTGAGCAGGATCTTTTGACAAGGGAAGTTTTTGCCTTGCACAATCGATTTAGGTTCCCTACTTTTAGAAACTTAAGCAATGGAAACAAGGCCATTCATTTTGGTCATATAATTTAGGTACTCAAATTACGTTGAAGAGTTAGATTTTTAAAATTTAATTTATGTTTATTCTCACTATTTTATCAGTCATGATGTAGTAATGTATGCCCGGGTGTCTGCAGAGGTTTCAACATTCCTTCATGCATGTGAGGGTGATGCAGTCACAAGGCTCACAAACGAGAAGATCCCCTTTTTCAACGCCCCAATATATCTGCAGAACAAGACCCAGATAGGGAAAGTTGATGAAATATTCGGCCCCATCAATGAATCTGTGACTTCCCTTTCCTGGCATTGTGTTTCTGGTTGCTCGCGATTTATGCCTTACGCTTTAGTTTTGACTCTTCTGGACTTTCCCGTTTTGATATGCAGTATTTCTCAATTAAAATGATGGAAGGAATTGTTGCAACTTCATATTCGCATGGGGATAGATTCTACATTGACCCTGCAAAGCTTTTGCCGCTTGCAAGATTTCTGCCGCAGCCGAAGTATATTCTTCTCCTAGCCCATATATTGTTGAAAATGGTGCATTTTTAACCGTTCCAAAATTTTCCTTGACTGCAAGAAATGTACTACATATTTATCTGTACTCTTGTTTCCTCAATGCTCATTGAATATGGCATATGTAAATGTCCATATTAATGTGCGTATGTAGCATATTGGAGGTTACAGCATAGATCTCTATGTATACCAAAGACCCATAGTGAGAGAATGGGTCTGAAAGTAGGGGCAGGTGAAGGCATTGCAATTTTAAACTAGGCTGTTTTGCCAAGTGCCTGTGAAAGAGGGATGTAGGGCTATTTTCCATTACACTTGAAAGATGGAAACTGCCTGTTATGGGTTCAGAGGCATGCTACTGATTGATTCTAGTGTCCAGGTTTAAATGGCCAAACAGGCCAGACACCCAGGCTGCCAGGATTTAAGCATCTGGATGTACTGGCATGGAACACTATGTGAAGAAGAGTGCAAAATTATATCTTGCCTAGTGTTATGCACTTTAGTTTTTTGAGGAATACTAGATACAATCATGGGTTATGCAAGCGCCGCACACCACACACTCTTTTTGAAAAAGAGTTGGGTCCACCATTAAAAAATAAATTTTTTTGGGTCTCATATTAATTCATCTTTTTCAAAGGAATGTGTGGCGCTTGCACAATTCATGACTGTACCTTGCATTCCTCAAAAAACTAAAATGCATAACCTTAGGCAGGATATAACAAGATGCCTCCACATTTTCGTAGCCAAGGGTACACTGTGTGCATGGTATGAAAGGGAAAAAAAAACCATGATGGATTGACACCTTATTAGAGAAAACACTGCCTTATGTCATGCATCTCAACATGAAAAGCATAATCATAAGTAGTGTGCTAGACTGTAACAATAATTGGTATATCTAATAAAGGATAAAATTATAAATGGTTTATCTCTTACTTATTTTTAGTCAAACAGCCTAAGTATGAGGACCATTATGTTTTCTTATAATAGATAAATAAATAAAGGGGCCTTTTATTTTTTTCTCCCCTGTTTTTCACGTTGCACTTTTAGTTTTAGGTGCTCCTATAAGTGAATGTAAGTCTTAACTGCTATCTCAAGTGTCATTTTCCCTCGTGTTCTCTATATTGTGGTTGTCAAAGGAGTTGATTGTGTTCAGTTGTCGATAATAACATGGTTATTAACTCATTCATTTTTGATTTGCTTATATTTTGTCTTTAGATTTGACTCTTAATGCCGTCTTTATTTTAGATGTTGATCCATTTTCTTACCACTGTGATATCTCCCCAAATGCTGGTGGAAGAGTTATACTGTATCTCATTAATGTATACTAAGTCATGCCTTGAAACATACTTGAAAAACACTTCATGATTAATTATATACTTTTGTATCGATGTACCTGCCTGTCAGATCTAACTGCAATGATGGTTTTTCATTGTAGGGGACAGCCACAAGCTGCAACTAGAGGTGGTCGTGGTGGATTCAGAGGTGGTGGTAGAGGTGGAGGCCGTGGGGGCGGTGGCTTTCGTGGAAGGGGTGGTCCAAGGGGTGGCAGAGGTGGTCCTCCCCGAGGTGGTGGCTTTGGCGGCCGAGGTGGTGGCTTCAGAGGCAGAGGAAGATCATAAAACCGTCTGTAATTTTATTAATGGACTCAAGAATCAGAGTTTGAATACATTTGGATGTTGGCTTTCGGATGTTTTTGGAGTATTTGTAATCTTTTCCTATTTCAATGGCCTAGAATCCATTTAGTTCGAGAATGTTACAATTGTGATTTGGTTAGGGTCCCTCTAGAAGGTTATCATGATTACTGATGCAGAGTTTGCATGTATGCAATGCGGTCCATTATGGGGCCGAATATCTTCGGTGTTATGGTACGAATGAGTAATGTTAGAATAGTCTTAAGAATGCGGGCACATTTTGTTTTTTGAAAAAAAGTGGGATGTATTATTAGTAAGTTTTTCATATTGATATCAGATTTAATTAATTAATTTTAAGTTAAGTAGTCTGCGGGACTTGCATACTCTATAAGAGTTGTAAATATCATCTTTCGACATTAAATCCCCATTATTTTATTTTTGCAGTATTCAGTGATGAACCCATGTTTATTTTGAGTGCATGGTAAGTAATGTCTTAAAATATTTGAAGACATACTTGTTTATTTATTTGTAGAAAAAAATAATAGTTTTCTTAAATTTAGGAGCTACGATTTAGAGTTGGCTTGGCACTGAAGCCAATGGAGTCTAGGGAAGTTTTTAGTTGAGAGTGAGAGGAAGAGGAAGAGGAAGAGGAAGAGGAAGGGGGAATTAAGGATTAGAAGGTCCAAGAGAAGTATTTTTCGATTTATATATACTATAATACTATGTAAGGGCTTCGTGGCAGACGTTCTTTAGGGCACACAACTGCACAAGAAGGCAAAACATGAATTTTTCTTGCACTCGTAAAAATATTTAAGAAAGTGGTAATGGGATTACCCATCGGAAGAAAATGAAATAAGGGTACAGTTTAGTTTATTATTGGGTGAAGAGTACAACAGAGCCAGAGGCACTTGGAAAATAATAAGGAAAACGAAAAGCACAAAGATTAAAAAAAGAAGTCTCTATAGGGTTATTGGGTGGATGTCAAGGACAAAGGCTAAAGCCCTCAGAATTCTGAGTTACAACCAAAAAGCCTTGAAACGACAACAACATAAGGATTAAAGGAGAGCCTCTGCCTTGCTGTCTATTTTTTTTTTGTGTTTATTTATTAAAAACGAGCAAATTATTTTAATGTTTTTTGGGTTGGTTTGGGTGTGGGGGGGAGTCTCAGGCTTCCCAACCCCTGAGAACAGTAGCCCGAGCAACACGATTAACTCCAAGGGTGAAGGCTCCCATTCGAAGGTCACAATTGTGGGTCTTGCACATCTCCTTAACATCTTTGAAACCCCTTATCATGTAATTCTTCAGTTCATTGTTTACTTTCTCTTCATCCCACATGAATCCTTGGATGTTCTGCATTTATTCATTCACCAATTCAGTTTCATAATCATATGCAAAATCTGAAAACTAGATGCATAATAGACGAGACGACCACGTATAAGGAAAGCAGCCACTAGCCAGAGTAGAACAGCCACTAGCCAGAGTAGAATGATGAGTTGACGGTAGAGGAGGAAAATAAGTAGTACCTGAACCCACTCGAAGTAGCTAACAGTAACGCCTCCTGAGTTTGCGTATATGTCCGGAAGGATAATTACACCTTTCTTGGATAATATCTGCAAGTAATTGCTATGAATTATAATAATAATAATCTTCTTCTTCTTCTTGTAACTACTACTACTACTACTACCACTATATTCCAGAGGATGCACTGACCTCATCAGCCTCCGGGTCAGTTGGATGGTTAGCTGCTTCAATAATGAATTTGGCTTTAATTTCATTTGCATTTTCCCTTTAATCATATACCAAAAGTTAAGCACTTCTCAAAATTAATCCATGAAACAGAAAGTTAGCAGATCTTAATAATGAATCAAAGTTGAATTTTGTTGCATTCTAGTCCTAGATATAGAAAGAAAACAGGGTTAACTTGTTTTTACAAACAGGATTTGTTGAGTTATATATAGATACAGCAAGAAAAAGAACCTGTTGATGACACCTCCAAGAGCAGCAGGGATGAGAATGTCACAGTCTTCAACCAAAATTGAGTTGGGATCAATGGGATCAGCACCATCGAAATTTTTGACTCCTCGATGTTCTTTTGCATGCTTCAGTAGCCTTGGGATGTCAATTCCTTTTTTGTTTTTTATGGCTCCAGTTATGTCACTTACTGCAACAATCTTCCCACCATTCTCACTGATCAATTGAGCAGCCCAGGAGCCCACATTTCCAAAACCCTGACAATATATATATATATATATATATAATATGACTGCTTAGATGGATGATAAGTGATTAGAGTACCACATTCCAAAAGATCAAAACACTAGTATGATATAGAAGGTTCACCTGTATGACAAACCGCTGTCCAGAGATGCTCTTCCCATGCTCATTGAGAAGAGCCTCAGTTGCAAAGAGAACCCCTCGTCCGGTGGCCGCATCTCTGCCTAGAGATCCACCAAGGTCCTAATATAATTAAGGACCAAAAAAAAAAAAAGAAAAAGTGGACCCTTGTCATACAAAGGACCAAATTCCATTGGAAACAGAATGAATCACAGTGATTTCACAAGAATGTCATTGCACTTGGCACAGTGAGGGAACATAAATTCATTCCATAGCTACCAATCAGGTCTATTAAAACAATAGCTAGAATTGGATGCGAGAGCTGGACTCTCTTTCTCTGTATGTACTTACAGTAGGTTTTCCAGTCACCACTGCAGGTGAGTATCCATGAAATTTCGAGTACTCATCTAGTATCCAGGCCATGGTCTGTTCAAACAAAAAGAAAACAGATATAAGCGCCAAAATCAGTTCAAAATTCATTATACCTCCAGTCTAGACACACAAACTAATTCCACCTTTTAAAGATAAACAGGCAGTTTTAACAAGATTCGAGTGTAATATATTAGACCTGTGGACCTGTTCCCATGTCAGGTGCTGGAACATCTGTGTGAATTCCAATAAGATCGTGTATCTTTTGGGTGAAAACTCTTGTAAGTCTCTCTAACTCAGAGATGCTTAATTCCCCGGGATGACATCCTATCCCCCCTTTCGCCCCACCATATGGGATATTTGCCACTGCTGTCTTCCAAGTCATCAGTTGTGCTAAAGCATTCACTTCATCCGGGTCAACCTGTATCATTCATAAAATCATCCACGTTAAGACCCAAATTAGGCAAATAAAAATAAAAATATTACATGCCTAGCAAAGGAACCACACCCCCGGCCCCCAACAACCATTCTTGTTTCAAAAGATTTCCAACGTCAGAATGTAAATAACCTCTGGATGGTATCTGATTCCTCCCTTCATTGGGCCTCTAGCATTGTCATGCTGAACCCTGAACCCAACAAAAGATGCCAAAGAGCCATCATCTTTGGGAATGGTACACTCAACCTGCAATTTTGCTCAAAAGCAGTTAAAGAAGAGTTGGATAAACTAGATCAAATCGGTATGCATAAGGAAAATTGGGAAATTAATTAGAATCCACAATAAGCAATCTGCCTCAGGGTTATCCTAATACAGGCTAAATCCTAAAATAATCATCAAATGATGATCATTTTTCCGCTTGATAGGTGTAGCAGTTCCTATAAACAGTACTGTGCATTGAGGCTTTAAAGTCACCAAGTCAAACTTGATTGGACAAATGAACAATGAAATCATAGTTTATGTACGATAAGGTGGTCTATTTAGCTGCGAGAGAGAAGGGAGAGGGGAAGAGAGGGGAGGTGAGTCTAGGCTTTTAAGCACTGAAAGGCTCATATCGTGTGCTTTATAATCAGCTTGGCACATCAGCTGAAATAACTAACCGATAGTGTCTAAATCTCATCCGGATACACCACATATACTAACATATTTTTTGGAAAAAAAAAAAATCGAACATAAGTAGACAACGTAATGGATGTTGACAGCTAATTGAGAAAAGACATTGATCAGTGATTTCATGAAAATGTTCTAGCATTCTTGTGATCCTTTCTGTTTGTTTGCTATCCGATGAAGTAATTACGGTTTAAAACGTAGGTATTATCAGAGAGAATTTGCAATGAAAGAGAATATCAAGACATTTAATCACCTTGATTTCCCTAAAAGGAATTAATAAACTTTTTTCCAGCTTGGAGTCCAAACCCAGAAGCCGAGCTGCCAGCTTAAAGTTTCTGTTGGTTGCCACTAAAGCATTCATAGTTGTTGTCTGAAAACAGTCTGTAAAGCAAAACACATAAATCAGATCTCTCTCTTGCAGAAGCAAGGAAGGAAGATGGGTCAATTTAAGTCAAATCTCTCATTAGCACAAGAGATATATAGCATGCAGTTAGTCCGAGTCGATGCCAAACAATAATCAACAACATATTAATAGACGTAAGTAAGAAAGATAAGATCAAAAGCTTGTTCACTCCAATCAGACAAAATAGTAGCTAACATTTATCATTAGCTTGCAATATGCTGCAAAAACGTAAAAATGAGAGATATCGACATCATAATTTATAAGAAAACATATGAGACATGTGATGTGCGTCTTGCAGTGGCCAAGCAGATGTTACAAAACACCAATACTTGTTTGCATTTTGAAGGCAACAGCTGACAAAGTTGTTCGTTTAAGAGTTAAAAGAGGTACCCATTATTGAAAAAAGATTTTTGCTTTGTCTCTCAGAAGAGTCACCAAAGATAATACGGTAAAGAATCCCCCCATGCTGCATTTGCCATTTGTCGTCACTCAAAAAGTGACATATATGTATAATTGTATTTAATGCTCGATAATTAATGTACAAGCAATTTTAAGGGTCTGAATATTTCCTTAAAATTCTAGTTAGTATTGCTAAAGCATCTACAAAACTAGGAAAATGACCCCAAGATTTCAGAACTGCAGGCAAGTACTTAGTAAATGCCAAATGCGCGCAGTATCATCAAAAGATTTTTGAAACTTAAAATTGCAGAGTGAAAAGAATGGCAATGGTGTTCTTATAATCTTCAAATGCCAGAGTCTGAATGTGGGAAGCTAGTTCTCCAGTATCGGTACTTTGTTAATTTTCATCCTTCCATAACGTGTACCTGACCCCTAAGCCCCTCCAGTCTTTTTAATAATTGAACTATCGAGATTGACTTGTGTTTGTTCTCAACATCTGGCTAATGGTCTCAGAACATATTGAATCCAACCCAGCGTTACCAATCTAATCTAGGCATGGTTGGATTTTTCACTTTGGGAATTGCTGACCAGATTTCTGAGTTTTGACTTCAACATATACATACGTACATACATACATACATACATACATACATACATACATACATTATATATACATATATATGTATGCATGTATTGTGTGTTTTATGGGTGAGAATGAGTACTGTGGAGGTTGGTGTTTTTTTAAAAGTCCAGGAAGTGGCATAACATATATATATATAATGTATATACTCGTATTTTTGGACCTGTATTAGAACCTAAAGATATATGAAGATGCTTTAAAATGTCAGCGTATGTAGATCATGGCGACTATAGTCTATGTATGTTGTTCCCAGCCCAAAATGATACAGATGTAAAGGGACTTGCCCATGGTACTGGAGAACAACATAAGTCCACCAAGGGACAACTCACAAACCAGAGGGCTCCATCTCTTTGTAGAGCTCTGCTTGAATTCGAACAAGACTTTCTTTCTTTGGGGGGAAAAAAACGTAGAAGACTATGAAGCTCCAAGCAAGTAAGAAATTAGATTACACACAAATGCAAAGGGTGGCACAATGATTACCAAAAGAGAGTGAAACAAAACATTAACATGATTGAGACGAATGTTATAGGTTTCATACCGAGAGAGAGAGAGAGAGAGAGAGAGAGAGAGAGAAGTATATATTGAACCTTGAAATTGAGCAGCAAATGAATTTGTTTCTGGGGTTGAAACGAGGGCTAGTACAAGTTAATATAAGAGGGAATTTAGGTTTTTTTTTATTATTTGAGGGGAAACAATATTTCTATTAATTAATAACGGATATTACAAATGAACTTTTTATAGAATTTGAGATATACATTACAAGTTAATTAAATGACGATTTGTAACTCTTTAGTATATTAAAAGTGACTAATATTTTTTAATTTTAGCTGTCAGACTCTTTAGAAAAAATATGAGAGATAGTCCTAATTCTATTCTAAGACAGAATGACAACTAAGACCAAATCTCACTTTTGTATTAAGACGATTTAGAGGACAAATTTTAAAGATCACAAGTCCTAAAGAATAATATTTTTTAGTTTTTATTTAAACTTAGAGACAAAAACTAAAATTAAATGGGAAAATCAAAATCTCATGGTCTGATTTTCATCTTTAGAGAAATTTAAAAGTAATAAAGAATACTGCTGTCAGTGGCGCGTGATCCCAAAGGCGGGGGAATCAGTGCAAGCAGAGCAATAAATAAGGAGAAGAGGAGGGAGGAATAAGAATTTAATTCGGGAGGAATCAAAGGCGGGGGATCCGTGCAAATGAAATCCAGAATAATCGAGTTGACATAAAAACAGAACAGAGAAGGCTGTGGAAACAGGATGACAGGATGAGATGAACGTCACCAACATGTCTTGGGCTTCTCAAAAGAATATGATACCCTTTTTCACCTCTTCTCTCACACACTCACACTTCTAGCCTTCTACTACTGTCTATCACTACTCTCTCGTGATCAATAGGGAGAGTGACAGAGAAGAAGAAGAAGAATAATCAAACGTGGAAACGCAAAGCAGCGGAAAGGCAAAAGCCACAAATGGTTATGGAAGAAGGTGCAATCCAACGCGATACCCATAATTATTATTATGCAAAAGTCTCATTTTTGGAAATATAATCAAAAGGGTTAAGTAGCAGCCCCTTGCACGTCCCATATTAATCTTCTCTGCTCCTTCCTTGCTGTTTGAATGGCATTGTGATTAACAGCTGCCTGTGTTTCTCGGTGTTTGCTTGCGTCTACGTGTGTAATGTGCGTCCATTGAGTGAGAGAGAGAGAGAGAGAGAGAGAGAGACAGCACTTTCATAATCATTATTATTAGGTTATTTAATTTTTAATATTTGCTTTTGAAGGTGTCGTCAGACAGTGATTGCACAATGAAATCAGGAAAGCTAAAGCCATGAGAAAAAGAAAAAAAAAAAAGGAAAGGAAAGAGAGGCAGATGAAGACTTGATTAATAGGTACAGATGAAGACTTGATACAGATGTAATAGCGTTGTAAAAGCTTTCTATCAATTTTATTCAACAATTTGCCTTTGTTGAAATTCTCTTTATGGGTCATCAATTACATCTACTTTCTATCTTCAACGATATTTTTTTTTTCCTTTTTCGTTTTAATTTTAGTTTCCTCTTTCAACTTATATCTCATCTTTAGAATCTATCTTTTTATAAATTATTATATTCTTAAATTAGTGTGAAGAATTAAATTTTAAAACTTCTCTTATAAATCAAATTTTGTTGTACAAAAACTTTATTAATTTAGCATTTACACCAATTTATAAATACAATAACTCTTTTGTTATATGATACTATAGATCAATTACACGCTCAAATTATGCATTGCTTAAAATAAGGGCAGCAAGAATATCCACAGCGAAAGTCCAAAACCATCAATTTCTTTTATATATATATATATATACATAAATATATATCTGTTATATCCAAATGTTTTTCAGGGGTGTGATTATGTATAGACGGTGCTAGTCCTCCCGATTTGGGATATAGGCAAATTTTATTTTATTTTAATATTATTTTTTTAACATTTTAAAATATGTTTTTTTAAAAATTAAAAAATTACAACAGTATTTAAAAATACTTAATTAATTATAAAATTAAAAAAAAAACTAAAAAAAAAAGAAGAGCGGGATCCCATCATGATTCCAAAATCAAGACCAATAACATTTTTCTTAGGTATATACCTTACTAATCATGCTCTCAACTTTATTCTTAGTTCCTGACTTTATATTGTGGCTGTATGAGATACATATAATATAAATATAAATATATATAAAACTGCAGAGTCATGATCCATGTATTTCATATATATAATATAATCAGAAAGTTTAGCTTGCCAGCTGACCTTTTTTTATTGGCTGCCTCCTTAATATGCTTGTTCGGTAAACATGATCTCTCAAAACGAAAGCATCCTTCACTTTGAGAATCATATACATGTGTGCTTGCAACTTATTCTATCTGTCTTATATCTTATTCATCGTCACGTTTCCAAAACTTTTTTTTTTTTCGTTTACATGACATCAATTAATGTATTTATATATCTTTTAAATTAAGATGTATATACATTTTTAAACAAAAACCTTGATTCAAACTCAAATAAAGGAAATGGAATTAATGAATCAGTCTTAAGCGACTTTTCAAATCAAAGACATGCACGTATGCCAAGTTAAAGAAAAATTAAAATTGTACTCGTTATTGTTATTATTTTTTGTTTGAAAGAAATGGTAAAGGATCAATCGCCATTCAATAAATATGTATATTCTACTCCATCTTAGAATGGATAAAGAGTTGTTTGTTATTCTGTTTTGGGCAGAGTTGTGTTTCTTTCTATTTGATAGTCTAAAGAAGTTTGCAGCAAGGATTAGACTATCACTTTGTGGACTGAGGAGTTTGTAACGTTGTAATAAACTTGTAATATGTGTAAAAAAATGATAAATGATCATTAATTGTCATTATTGAATAAATTTGTGTTTAATATTTATATACAGTAGATCTATTGATCGTGATACAACTATATATATATTTTTGATGTAACCATTGCTAAAACTTTAGTTATATTATCATGTTTCTAAAATATACCCGATGGAGTGGAGCACAAGACTTAATTGATCACTTTCCTCTTTCCCCTCTAATTAAAAGAAGAAAAATGTTAAATATATTTTTAAAAAAATTACAAAAAACTTATTTTCTCATATGTTAGTTATTAATATGTTGAAAATCATTAAATTTGCATTTCAAAAAATAAAAATAAAAACTAGCAATATAAATTATGTAAATAAAAGTGTAAGTAAAACTGTAAGGACATATGACACTATAAAAGAATTATTAATATTGCCAATAATGATTATAGAAAAATTATATTTATGAGTCGACGTAAATAGTACATTTAATAACATAATTTGATATCGAAGAAAAGTCTTTTCAAAATTTGAATCTTACAAAACAAAATATATCATTTAAATGATATGGATAATTTAGCTCGAGAACGTCATAATTCTTAAGAAGTGGTCCATGAAATGATATTTTTTTCTCCATTAAAGATAATAATTGAGACAAGTTCTCTTTCTTTGGAAGAAAGACACAGAAGCCAATAGGAATGTAGGGTCGAAAGGTTGGATTTCCACTACACCAATTAAGAACCCCTACGCATACTTCCCCTTCAAACTTCAAAGTGCTCCAAAGTGACAAAAAGATAAGATACATGACAAACCAATCCACCCAATACCTTTCCTTCCGTCCATCAACAGCTACAATATTTAAGCTCGTTCCTTAAATATTGCTTCATGTATTGTAAATTATTATTGTGTTTCCTAATTTAATGAACATGAAAGTCATAAAAAGTTGCAATGATTGATACTCAAAAACTATTAAACAAGTACATGGGCAACACCCATGTTTATACACCAAATTAAAAAGAGTTTTTGATTTCAAAATAAGCTTAAAATTAACAATTCTTGATTTGATTATGAGAAATTAAGGAAGAAACTTGATTTGACATTATAGTTCAGTTGGGGGGTCAAAACCAGGAATTAAATGATTCCAAAGGCTCTATTCCTTTCTTCAAGTGGACGTCACATTCCACTTAAACAAGTAGATCGAATAATCTCAAAGAGACATGATGGTTGGTTTCTTTCTTTTATATTTTCCAATATAATTTATTGGTTTCCTCTTATAAGCTTCCTCAATATAAGTAAATCGGAAATAGAAGATGAAACTCGGTACAAAATGTGATTAGAAGAGAAGGGAATCTGTAACCCAAAACCATATACGCATACACAGGTGTAATAGTGCGTAATGGGGCACAGATAAGTAGTGTAGTAGTGGTTTTAAAAAGATAAAAGAGGAATGTTAATTGCCACTAGCTGCTGCAAGCCACACAGAATCATTGTTGGAATTCCTTGTCAGAATCTACAAACAACGCCTCCTCCATTATGGGCACAGGATAGATTCCCCTTTGCATTTATTGATAATAATAATAATAAAAAAAAAAAAGAGAGAGAGATTCCCCTTTGCATTTAGACCAGCACTTATAATGTTTGTTTGTTTGTCTTTTTTTTTTTGTTTTTTTTTCCTGTCTTCTTGGGTAAAGTGAATTGAACTAATCAACGCTTTTAAATGAATTAAGTTTTAATTGTTTAATTTTATATGTCCATGTAGTCCTGAAATGGCCCAATATTGAGGTAGAAAATCAGAGTCCCATTTGGTCTGGTAGAGAGAGCTAAGGTGGAATCCATACTGTGAATAATAATAACATTGCGAGAATCGAATCAAAGCCCAGCCCAATTCATTATTTGTACAGAAAAGTTGCAAGACCAAGATTGCTTCCACTTCCCTCCATCCGTATATAAAAGTGTCTTGTTGAAAAGGCCCGAGTTTTGGGAAGACTACTTAGTACTTACCACTACTCCTCCTAGTTAGTGGTTTAAACTTTAAAGGTGGAAGTAATCATACGCTTACCCTTAACTCAAAAGCAGACGTTTCCATAATGGGCCAACCCATTCTCAGCTATCCAATTGGTGGTTGGAGTTGTTGTTCTCTCTCTCTCTCTCTCTCTTTCTCTCTTTTAAAAGACAACCAAATCCATTATTTTAGTTCAAACATTATACATCTCATCTATTTATATCACAACGATTATCTTAGACCTTTTTCTATATATCATTGATATGAACCACCTTATTCATCTGTTTTCAAATCTATTTTCTCTCAACTTATATTATTTCGAGATAATGTTACATACAGTCTAAAAAATTAGACTTCTTTACAGTCAAAGCAAGAACAAAACTAAAAAATCTAGTTTGGAAGAGTCAATTTACAAAACAAAATTTAGGAAGAGACAAATATTACTTTTTTATATCATCTATTTTTATAAAAAATACATTTCAAATTTAATTTTTATCAAGTTTTAAAAATTTTGGAAGGGGGGGTTAAAGCCTCTCAAGTCAAATGATGTTTCCGTCCTTGAGTCAAAGTAATAAACAAATAGAGAAATCTTTATTTTAGAATGAAATTAATTAAAATAAATTTATTTACAAATAAAACTTTAAAAATCTGAAAAATTTATTTCATTTAATCATAAAATTGAAACGTTTTTATATGAACTGAAATACAGTCCATATTTGATGGACCGTAAAAAAAATTACTTTATTATTTTGTGAGGACTATTATAGCCACAAAAAAACTCACAAAATAATCTCATAAATTAACGTGATTTCATATAATTTATTACATCTATTTTACAATAAAAATAACTTCACAATCTAACGATCCTCATAAAGATATATCAATTTGTAAAATTTTTTTATAAGATATCTTTGAGGCTAAAGTATTTCTCTTATTTCATTTTTTATTAATATTATTAATATACCTTTATTTACTTTTTACTTTTACTACAATTTTTTCAATACCTAATTTATTATTTTTATCCTTCTATCTTAATAATTAAATATATAAAAATTTAAATATAAAACAAAACTGACAAACTTTATATGCAGAGTAAATTTTTATATACCATTTCTCTTATAGAAGTAATACACATAACATATATTACAATATTTATATAATATATGTTATAAAATAAGGATATTTTTATAAATTATTTTATAAAATTAATATTATTTTATAAAAATATTCTTATTTTTATAATATATATTATATAAAATATTATGATAGATATTGGTTTATCGTTTCTCTTTCTCTTCTACCACATCAATCTTACCAACTATCAGCACAAAACTTTTTAAATCAAACCATATATAATTACAGGTTCCACGTCATCCAAAACGGAAGGTTGGGACCCATCCGAGATTGACCAAGGTTTCGTCAGATTCGACGAAGATGAATTATAAATTATTCACACTGACACACAAAGTCGCGAAGAATTTAGGAAAAAAAGAGCTAAAAATAGGAAGAAGGGGGAGACCGAGGCACTCGACTCGGAGTGTGTCCAGATTCATTCATTCCAAATTTCCAAAAACCAAAAACAATATATACCCCCCAACGAAATGGAACCCCCCAAAAGGACGGGAGTTCCACCACCGCCTCCACCTCAACCACCGTATCCACAAGTTGCTGCTTTCTCTCTCACCCAAACCAGCAATAAGGTACTCTCTCTCTCTCTCTCTCTGTGATATATCCGATATACGATCGTTTTTGTTTCTTGGGTGTCCGCTTTCTTTACGGAAAATGTGTGCTACCGTACACTTTTACGTTCATCAATTACCAGTGTTCTTTCTGTCTCCAATTATAATCTTTATTCCAACATTACTCTCCCATTTATTTCATATTTATACCGCACTTTATTATTATTATTATTTCCGCAAAATACACAATCAATCAAATTAAGGAGGGATGGGGGCATTTTCTCAATTCGATATGTGTTCCCGGACATTCTCTTTTGCTATTCCAGTATAGCCATATATCTGCATTCTCTGCTTCTTCATTGCCCTTGAATCTTCAAATTAACTAAAGAGAATAGCGTGTGTCTAGATCAGTGTGGAAGACCGGAAATTAACTCGATCAGTCTTTTTGTTCCTTTTTTGAGCCGTTGGTTGGCAACCATAACGGGTTGTCTCTCCACTCTAGCCAATCCCTGATGACATAATGTCAAACTTCCTCTTTGCTGGACAAATTTTCTTGATTCTTTTCTTATATTTATACCATAAAACATAAGATTATAATCTGAGATCTTTGACTTTGGACGATAAAAGCCTTTTACTAAAATTCTTCATATATGTATGTTAATGATTGGAACGTTTATCTGTGGGAAGGAACAGAAGGAAAGTTTCCGATGTCTACTCTGAGCAATTCAACAAATATATTTTGGCAAGAATGTCCAGTTGGGAAGGTTGAGCGGCAAAAGCTACTTAATCAAAAAGGCTGTGTCGTATGGATTACGGGTCTCAGCGGATCAGGTTCGGTTTTTAAACTGACTAGCCTCTTTTTCATATTCTATATTGTAGGGACCCTAGATTAGCACCTTGCCCAGGGATCTTAGGGATGTGTTGTGGTATTTTTCTTGTTGTAGATATTATGTTATATTTTTCCAAGTTGGACTTTTTGGGTTGTTGAATTTATTTTCTAGCTATTTTCTAGCTGCCTTGCATATAAAGTAAATTTCCAATCTGATACTAGGCTTACATCTACCAGCCTTTGGGCCACAGGTATAGATTTCAATGGTTGCTCTTTTCATGAGTTTCTTGTATTGCACCTACCACCCTCGACCTAAATAGGTCTTGTCCTATATACCACCTTGTGTACTTGGGCTTTGCCTATTCTATTAATACAATCGTTTACTTATAAAAAAAAAAGATATTAGGCTTACATCTATTGTGGCCACTGCGCTTTTATCATCTTGCATTGGTTTTGGATGCGATTTAGGTGATCTGTTGACTAGAAGGTGCCCTGGCATTTCTCTTAGTTTCCCTTATGCATATGTTTGCGTGTGCAACTAACTCTCATTGAGGAAAAGATGAGGCCGGGTAATTTGAGATGGTTTGACCATGTACAATGCAGATCAAGTAGTCTGCTATATTCGATGTAGATGCTATGCCTTGCTGAACTCTTTTGTCCTAATTGTTTAGGAAAAAGCACCCTGGCATGTTCACTAAGTAGAGAACTGCACTGTAGGGGAAAGCTGTCATATGTCCTTGATGGAGATAACCTTCGACATGGACTAAACAAGGACCTCAGTTTCAAACCAGAAGATCGGACTGAAAATATCCGGAGAGTTGGTAAGTTTCTGCTTTTTCCTCTCTCTCTCCCTCTCTCTTACTAAACAACAGACAGTGTTTTGAACTTGGAGGTGTTTGCAGTGAAGACTATATTGAAATTAAGTTCACTTGTCTGTCATATTGTTTAAGGCTTGTATGACCAGCTGACAAGGATAGAAGTTGAATCTGGCTTTTAATGGCTATCACACCACACATTGCTCTAGGGGCGATCATGTTTGTGTTCATAGTGATTCCTTTTTTTGATAAGTATGTTCATAGTGATTCTGTCATGAACATTGAGTATTGGATAATTTGGAACATTGTTGAATAAAGATATAACCAGAGTAATTGCCATGCTGTTGATGCAGTTAGGGAAATGAGTATTTACTAAGGGCTATTATAATGTGAAGGCTAGCATTTGGTCAATTTCAGTACAGCATGAGTTGTGCTTAAGCTATTATTTATTTAATCTAGGGGAAGTCGCAAAACTCTTTGCGGATGCTGGTCTGATCTGTATTGCGAGCCTGATATCTCCGTATAGAAAAGATCGGGATGCTTGCCGTGCAATGTTGCCAGATGCAAATTTTATTGAGGCAAGGCTCCTAGTGAGGTTTAGCATGATTATGACTTGGTTTTTGTTATTTTGAAGGTGGAATTCATTTTTACCTGTATGTAAACAGGTTTTTATGAACATGCCTCTAACATTGTGTGAAGCGAGGGATACAAAAGGCCTTTACAAGCTGGCACGTGCTGGAAAGATCAAAGGTGTGCTTTTTAACATGCTGACCGTGCACTTTTGGTGCATTGACATGATGTCTTCTTTTCCCCCGAAAAGAAAAGAAAAGAAAGAGCCCATTATCAGTTCTGTTAGTTATGTCTGCTTATTATGATGTGAATAACAATCCCAATAAGAGAAGGGGAGAAAACAAATTGTAGTGTGTAACTAAAACCCCCCTTAAACTATTTAGAAAGGGGCACTATTTACCAACCCTTAGGGGTTGGCTCAAGTGATAAATGCCTTGGTCTCGGTGTATGCTCCCTCCAAGGTCCATGGTTTGAATCCCACTGAGCGCAAACAATCTCAAGGGGCTATCAGACTGGGGGATTATCCTCCCTTGAATTACTTGAGGTGGACTTCCAGGAAATTCCTTGTTGAGGGCTTGTGCACCCCTAGGATTAGTTTTTTTTTTTTTTTATAAGTCCTAGGATTAGTTATGACGTTGTTCATGGATACCTGCCATTATAAGCTGTGTTATGAGTTCTCTGCATCATCAGTTTGCTTGGGCCGGGGGCGATATATCTTAATGGGCTTAATGTCCATGATTTTCTTATTTTAGTTGTAAATCCTAGTTAGGTATTACTCATGTATGTTCTATTTACTTCGCTATGTCTATTATTATGAATAAAATTTCTTGATTATCTAGAAAAAAATCATCAGTTTGAAAGAACCCAAGAATACACCACAGGAATCTTGGTGTGGTTACTTTTCCCATGTTGCATTACCTGTTTGTAAATAAATTTTTTTAGCTATAGAGAAATCATGTATCAGCTTATTTTAACTTTATATGAGCATCCTTGAAGCTGACGCGAATCCTTATTTGGTGACTAATTAGGGTAGTGAAACTAAAGCTGACCCTCAATTATTTAATGGTTGAGTTGACCGCCACCTCATGTGAGTTGTCAGCGCCTTATTCTGGATCATGGCACATGAATATTTATTTATTTATCATATCTTCAAGTGAATCTATTATGCACATCAACCAAAATTTGGTTAACCATATACATTGTGATACCCCATTCTGATAAGTTATAAAAGGTAGGTGGTGTAAGATTCTCACATTGCTTGGAAATGAGAAATTCTTGCTCTTTATAAGTTTCGATGGGACTCCAATTGTATCATTGACTAGCCCTTTTGAAATATAGGTCATATGGCTTGGGTATGGTGTTTCAAATGATATCAGAATCTATCCCAATCAAATATGTGGGACTTGAGCCATGCCATTTATGGCAGATTGATTGAATAAGGACGTTGGGAATATAAGGAGATATTCAATTCTGATAATTAATAAGGTTAAGTGGTGTATGAGATCCCACATTGTTTAGGATAGAGAAGTTATTGTTCTTTTTAATGTTCTAATCGGGCTCCAATTATATCATTGACTAGTTATTTTGAATTATAGGCCATGTAACTTGAGCCTTTTATTGGAACATTACAACTTACGTATCATGATGCTATTGTGAATTGCCAACTAGATGTTATTTAATTCCTGGAATTCTTGTGAGTTTTTCCTCGGTTCTTCTTTAGCAAGAGGGAGGTGCTGTAGGAGCACCTATTCTTTCTCATCTAGTCCATTGCTGTTATTACTGTACCACAGATTATCATGTTGTTTTATATATATTTCTTGACCATTACCTTTTGGCTGCTTTCAAATAACCTTCCTGTGTTGCAGGTTTTACTGGGATAGATGATCCATATGAACCACCGTTAAATTGTGAGGTACGTCTTTATTGAAGGATGAAAAGTTGAAAACTGAATGTATTCATGTCTGCCAGGATATCAAAGTCGATAAATGAGTAAACTTTTTAAGCTTGAAAAAATATTTTTTGAAATGAATAATTTTTCCACCTTTCTACAGATTGAAATACAACAAAAAGATGGGATTTGCCCCGCACCAGGTGCCATGACAGTGCAAGTAGTGTCGTACTTGGAGGAGAAAGGATATCTTGAAGATCAGTGATTGACCTTTTGCCTGATCTATAGCAATCGATCACCCTCAAAGGATGTCATTTTATACCATTTTAAACACAAGTGGTGGCATACACCGTGCTTTGTACACCCTCGGGCTTTCAGTAGAGAAACATGGGTTCGAAGTGTTTGAAATGAGGAATATTGCTTTTAGTTAATATCTTCTGATTTTTTGTCTAGATTGGCAGGGTGTGAAAAATATGGGATCTGTGCTGTAAACTCTCTGGAACCGTGTCTTACTTTATTATCAATTACCTCTTCCTTTCTTTTTTGTCTTTGGTTTTTGGTTTTTTTGGGTTTCTTTTTCTTTCCAAGTTTGAGGTTAGCCGAAAGGGTGTTCCTACAAAGAGTAGTGCATTATTTTTACCACAATTTTATCGCATGTTTCCTTTTAGCTTTTGATAAGGTAATTGAGGTCTTTTTGTATATTTTTCCCCCAGTTTTTTGGCACATGATAACTCATTATACGGTGGGCTGGAATACGGTATACCTCAAAAAATTTCAAATTCAGCAAATTACAGAGAACCAAAAAAGAAAAAGAAAAATTACAAGTAAAGAAATTGGATTGATTCCATATTGCTTGGCAAATTGTTTTGTGAAGCGCTCTTTAATAAGTTGAATTTTGGTTATGGGTGTTGATCTTAATTCCAACACTGTTGGTAGAAGTAGCATGTGTATATTTGATTTTGAGAAAAGAAAACAAATTGAAAATCTTGGATCTGACAATGGAAACGTGGTAGCATCTGAAAGAGTGATCGTCGATTGAAAATTGGGAACCTACTCTTATCTATCTATCGAAGGTAGAATGTTGATAATTTGATATGTCTGAGATTGGCAGATTATCATGTCGAATTAAATTGTACTCAATTGCAGTATTGATGCTTTTATTTCAAGATGTTAGGAGACTGGATTTTGTAAATATAAAATTTTTAATTTTTAATAATAAATATTATTTTTAAAAAAAATAATTATATGATACTTATACAGTATATAGTTATGATTATTTATAGTATTATTCGTGGAGGCTATCAAGAGTTTCAATTAAGATGTTTAGCCACAATTTTTTTTTTTTTTTTCAAAGAGTTTAGTCACAGTTTTAACTATCAATAAATTGTATGATATTTATAATTATAAAGTGTGTCATAATCATTCTATTATAAGCGACCGCACATGTACAATACATAGAATATTAATAAATATTAAGTTATAGATTGATTATTGTAATTATTGTAATTATTGTAATGATCATTTAGTAAAATAATATCCATAAAAAATATATAGCCAAATAATAAAGAGGAAAGGTTTGAATTTGAAACCCTCTGCACCAGATGTGATTAAATTGCTATTATTCTAATGCAAAATATATAAAGGCAACAAGAGAAGACAAAAGCACGGCAGGTACGATGAATAGGAAGGAAGAAATTATGGATGAAATGTAGAGGTGGTAAAAGCAAAGCCTCCTCGTCCCGTCTCGTCTGAAACACGCTTTTACCTATTTCGGAGCAAAACAACGAAAAGAAGAAAGGCGAGGATGGTGTTGAACAGCCATGTGGCGGCTTGGGTGGCCAACGTTTCGGCAGACTTATGCCAATACGTAGCGTGCAATCCGGAGAGATTGAGCAGCGATCGCGTCCTCCACACCCTCTTTTGTGTCCCTTTCCAGTACTTGCACCGCATCGCCCTCTCTCTCTGCTCGCCCCCTCTTCCCTCCCATCTTCACGAAGACGACGATCCCGACTATTCCCACTCCGATTGAATCTGTTTCTTTGTTGCTTTGTAAAGTGTTTTATTACAGATCCATTGAGGGATGTCTTTTTCTTTGGGGACCTTGATTTTGGAAATTCTTTTAAAAATAGTTATTTGTAATGAGGGTAACTCTTTTTGAACGCTGTAAATCTGTCATTACTCAAATGTTAGGGTTTTCTTTTCCCCTCTATATATCGTTCAATCTGTTAAATAAATCATTGCAATGCGATTTGATGATTTTTTTATTTTTTTTGGATTCTGTTTTGTTTCTTTGATCTTGGGCAACTTATGCCATCAGGCCACTGGCAGTTGGCCAGGCCTTAATTTTCAGACGAGAAGATAACAGAATAACATACTCCGCAAGTTAAGTTTTAATGAAAATGATATTTGTAATTTTAAAATGTATAAATATTATATAATTATTTAAAAAAATTAAAAAAATATATAAAATTAATATAAAAATATGATTTTTAATAATAATTTTTATTATTTTTTAAAATGATTATATATTTTACAATTATATATAATAATATTAAAACTTTTATCTTAATGACAAGTTTTATTTATTTATTTAGAGCTATCTTATTAATATTTTATTTATTGATCACGATAGATGGAAGATGGGATATTGCAACTTTAAGACCAGAAAAATAAAATTAAAAAATTAAAAAAAAAAAAAAAAAAAACAGAAAAAAGGTGGGGAAGAGTGAAGGCTAGGTAGGTAGGTAGTTGCGGCCGTGTCGAGTGGAAGAGATGACGACTCTTCTGGTATCGCCGTGGACGACCAAGACCTTCTTCATATTTTCTCGCATAAATGTCCTCAGAAAATCCCCTCCCTCTCCCCTTCCTTTTCTTCATTTCCGCCCCTCCTCTACGCTATTCTCCCCTCTTTCAAGTTCTCCTCCTCCTTTCTTAATGGCCGCTTCATCCTCCGCTCCTTCATCAATCACCAATCCTCCGGTACTTTTATTTTCTTTCATACTTCTCGAATGATTGAAAACTTGGTTCAGCGGTCATAACTATCGCTCAAATTCAACTCTATTATCCCTGTTTAATTTGTTGACTTCTTTGATCGATTAGCCTATTTTTTTCACGATGAGTGATTATGTATTTCTTTTGTTTTAAGAAGCAAATAGGAAATTATATAATTCTTCTTCATGGGTGAAAAATTTATAGCTCAACCATGGTAAAAACACTCAACCGCCACGTGATTGAATGATAAAATGATGTTGGCATTTTTCTCTGAATCAGACCTCACCTGGAGATGTTAACACAAATGTTTCCGATGTTTTTCAACTGATTCAAGCACATCAGGTATTCTTTCTTACTCATTACCATCACAAACATTGGAAACGTCGTCCATGGACGATGCATTTTTGGAATTTTTCTTTTTTGATTTTTACTCCTTGTTCTTGCAGGAAAAAGCTGCTCGCCTTCCTCCAATTGAGGAGATTAGAACTGTACTTGATCACAGTGTGCGCGGGATGCTATCCACCTTTTCTCAGGTTTTGACAACACCCAAACTTAAATTAATAATAAGTCCTGGTGTTGTTCTGTTTCCTACTTGATTCTGGTCTTTGATTCCGATCACTAAATTAAGCAGCTGATTTACTTTTAGGTATGGATGCTTACTCGTTCACAAAGGTGTGAGCTTACCACTTGTCTCAAAAGTTTAAGCTAATGGCAATTGATAGATTTAATTAGATAAGATAAATTGTAGAGTCCGTGTTCGAGCTCACGATCTTTACTCTAATAACATGTGAAATTACATTAATCTCACAAGTTGAAACTGATGGTAAATGATACATTTAATTATTTGTATTATATTCTTAACAATTGATATTGGATAAGGTTTTAATCTTGTTTGTTTTGTGCTTGCTTAGATGTTTACCCAAAAAGTGCGGAGTGCCTATGGGGCTGTAGAAGTAAAATATCACTCATACATTAACTTGCACTAAATGCTTGTGATGTTATAATCCAAGCCCTAATATACTCCGGATGTTCTTGGCATCTTCAAGCTGCTTGATATTCGATCCTGCTACTCATTGCTCAGCCAATCCAATGATCCTTGCCTAATCATATTTTGAATTCCTTTCATGTGCAGAAGCATGAGGGCTATCCTTCAGGGTCAATGGTTGATTTTGCCTGTGATGCAGATGGATCCCTAATATTAGCAGTCAGCAGCCTAGCAATTCATGCAAAAGTTTGTGCACTTCTAATACATATCCTCTACGTTGAAGGATTGAAAATTTTATAACTGAATATTACCTTAGTGTTGAATTTATGAAGTTTCTTTCTCCTGGGATTTATGATACATCACTTATACAGCTAAAATTGAAACAACTTTGTTCCATCCCCAGCCAAAACTTTGAATTAGTTTATTGATAATAGATAGCAAAGTGAAATGAGTTGAATGCTCCCATATTAAATATCCTCTGGCAATTGGAGTTGACTTCTGCCAACGTTTGGTTGCATAAGTATTTGCTGAACCCAGCACTCTTCATTAACTATCCACGCATGCTCTATATGCTAGTTTAGGCCAGAAAGCTAGGTTTTTCCTGCTTCCTTGTGACTGACATACACATGTTTCGGTGTGAGTGCATATGTTTATGCATGTATAAATGTATCATTGTGGGTACAAGATTTTTGTTACCTTGAAAAAGCTTGTAAAGTTTTTCTTCTTTTTTATCTAATTTTAGTCTTCTTAAATTTCCATCTTGCTGTTTTTCACAGGACTTAACTGCTAATCCAAAATGCTCATTGCTTGTGGCTAGAGATGTGGAGGACAGGACTGATTTAGTAATCACCCTGCACGGTGATGCTATTTTTGTAAGTTATAACCTCTATCAAGCGTTAAATAGTGTCTTGGGCATGGTTTGGATGGTGAGTTGATATGAGATGAGATGAAATGAAAGATGAATAAGATATTTTTCAAATATTATTTTTAATATTATTTTTGTTTTGGAATTTGAAAAGGTTGAATTGTTTATTGTATGTTATTTGGGAGTTTGAAAAAATTGTAATAATGAGATGATATGAGTTGAGATGGTTTCACTATCCAAACCAGGCATTAATTGATTCTGTTTATGTTCTACTCTGTGGTTTTATCCTTATATTATGCTCTTCACGGCATATTAAGAGGAAGAACTTCACATTTTTTTGGGTTTGAACCAATCGTATAGGTTTCTGAAAATGAGAGAGCTGCCGTTCGTACAGCATATTTGGCAAGGCATCCAAATGCATTTTGGGTAACTCTTTTGTTCTGTAATACGCTTCTTCTCCCTTTCTCTCAACAATATGCTTTTACTTATAATTTTAAGTGGGCAACTGAAAGAAAAAAATTTGATCTGAAGGTTGACTTTGGTGACTTCCAATTTATGCGAATTGTACCAAAAGTTGTACGGTATGTTTCAGGGGTTGCCACAGCGGTATTAGGATCAGGAGGTTTGTGAACCAACAGCTCTTTAAGTTTTCCTTTTAATTATAGTCTGGGTCTTTTCAAGTCCTTCCATCTTTGAGAGGGAAGGAGGGGTTTGATTCTCCGCAGATCGCTTAAGATAAGTCACTTATGTTTTTGCTGCTGAATTGTTGCATTGTTCTGTATATGTTTTAAGCACATCCCATGAATTTATATGCCGTGTTGCTATACACCTTTACTACCTTCCCTCCCTACTCAGTTTATGCATCGTTCTTTCATTGTATATTTCAGAGTTCAGTGTCAAGGAGTATAACTCTGCAAAAGTTGATCCAATTGCTCAGTTTGCTAAACCTGTTACGGTACTGACATTTTATTTTAGTCTTATGTGCCGCGTGGTTATTTTTCTTGTCAAAACCATCCTGATTGAAATTCTATTATTTCTCAGTCTCACATGAATAAAGATCATGCTGAAGATACAAAAGTTATCGTGCAACACTGGACATCAATTCCGGTAATTTGATCTCGGACTTCTTATTACCATCTGAAGCAGGAAACAGCTGATTTTTCTTTCTTTCTCTTAGCTTATCATCGGACATCTAACGTCATCGTCATCATTACTCAGACTGCACCCACTGGTCAAAATTAGAATGAACTGGTTACCATAAGCCAAAATTGGTTGGATCTAGTTGTGATTACAAGTGATGTGGTAGCTTCAATTGCCTGGATGTGTTAATTATGCCATTGAAAATTACCTACACCCATAGGTGTTTTTTTTTTTTTTTGTGGGGGGGAGAGGGAGTGATTGCTTTTTTTGTTAATAATATGAAGGCTGCATTTTTTTTTAATCCCTGTAGGTGGACTCTGCTTATATGCTGGATTTGGACAGCCTTGGTTTCAATGTTAAGGTATTGATAATACTTAACTATTTCTTTTTGGTACTTATTCTTTGTGCATTTAAGAAAATCATGCCTTCTCTTGAGCCCATGGGGTTTCCACCAAGTATTTGACACTTTCGTTTGTTAGTGGCTTTAAACAAAAATTGATAGTAAGTGACGTCTTTTTCTAGGTTTTATTTATTTATTTATTTCCCTATGCTAGTCTATCTGTTCAATTCTTTTCTAACTCGTTTGCTTGGTTTTGGTGCTTACCTTATTGAACTCTCTTATTTCTTCTATTAGGCTGGTTATCAAGGGAACACTTTCAAGCTTCGAGTACCTTTCCCTAGACGTGCAGAAGATAGGAAGTGAGACACTTTATTTGAAAGAACTCCTAATATATGCCCTTCTACTTTTGTTTTGCGGTAATTAATAATTATAGGAGTTTATGCTGCAAGCACGCAATGGGTGTTAATTCCATTTTAGAAAGTCTTCAGAATATGCATTGATACCAATAAATAGCAAATATCATAATCATGGTATAATGATATAGATTTGTAGACCACGTTTCCCAGACTTTTGCAGTGGGTTATATTTTCACTTTGACTACACATAATAATTCCATAAGTTCAGATTCTAGGAGTTGGAATTCAGAGAGTTTAAGCTTCCATTTTGATAGAGAAACTTGTTTTTGAACCAGGATATTGTCTCGAACGAGGGATAATGATTTTAGAAGGTTGCTAACATTATGTTTGGTTGCATTGGTTTTGGGTGAATTGCTTCCTCGGAAAATTAACATCTTCTTGTATCTTGTTAGGGATGTGAAGACTCTTGTAGTGGAAATGCTTCAAGCTGCTAAGCCTCAAACTGGTTGATCTCAGATCAGAAAAGAAAAGATACATGTTTAACAAACATATTGTGCTTATGTTGGATCGTGAAGAGATTCAAAATCATGAAAAATGCGAAAAAGAGAATTCTGGTGGAAATAGGGACAAGTAGAATAGGTGTTCTTTTGGCTTATTTCTCATCTATGCTCAGGCGTTTTAATTATAGTGGCTGTTGTGGTTAAAGAGTCCTTTAAATAGCCATTCCCATTAGAATCAAATCTGGCAGATGCATAATTAGTATGGGGGACAAAAAGAAAATGATTTTCTTGGAAGAATTATCTAAGAAGAAACCCAATCTTTCAACAAATTACAGATGTTGCTTGAGCCAATTTAGGGATCATATCCAGGCTAAAAAAAAAGGCACACACTCAATAGACGAGTTAAAAACCACGCAACTTACCCTCTGTTTTAACATAATTCAGATGAGCGAATATTGGTATTAATGACTTGTTTATTGCCAAACAGAAGCTTGGTAAGTGGGTACCGAAAATTGGTATTAATGGCAATAATAAATTCATAATGTCTTGCAATTTTTTTATTTTTTATTTTTAAAATTGTCAAAAGAAAATAAAAGAAAATAAAAACTAAAGAGTAATAAACTTAAAACATTATTGAAAAATAATAATAGACTTATACGACAACCGTTTCGGGCTAGCCCAACAAATAGATAAAGCCCGAATTATTATTATTTAAAAAAAAAAAAAAAAAAAAAAGAGAAAATAAGGGGCATCTTAGTAATTAAGGGGCGTGACCACCCATTTTAAAAGCTCGCAAGCCGTAGAACTAGAACCCTAGTCGTGGTGGCTCTCATCTCATTCTCATTTTCATTCTCATCTGAAGCCGTGTTTCTTAAATTCTCCTCATTGTCTGAGCGTTGAAATATGATTTGTTTTGTATGAATGCCTCGAAGAGTAGCCTTATGAAGCTAACTAGCGATTTCATATACTGGCTTAGTTAGGAGGCACACATCCATTCTTTATTTGTAACGATTCAAAGGTTTTCTTTTCTTTTTTAGGGGACTATTTGCTTCTCTTTCCCATCAAATGGTCCCCCAACCAGCCTTTGGACATGTCTTTCTTCTTCTTTCGTATTTTCTTGTATGAAGGATGCGTGTTTTAGCCTCACTTTTATTTATTTATTTATTTATTTATTTATTTATTTTTATTTTTATAAATTGGGGCTGTATTTCTTTCACATACATCTCTCTAGATTCTATCTAATCCGTTTGGGTTGCCTCTCGAATAACCAGACGTCGAAGAAAGGAAACTTCTAATACAACGGCGTTTGGTTCAGACAGGGGCACACAGCAAGTAAACCGAAGTTGTTTGAGGGAAAGGGAAGCTTTTTTTTTTTTTAAATTTTAGCTCTTCCTGTTCCTTTCCTAGATAGCTTTGGACATTTTAATTTTTTTCCTTTTTTTTTTTTTAATATTTTTATTTCGTCTCTTCATTCCATGTTTTTTTATGATTTACATGCTTATTTTTTTAATCAAGAATTTCAATTAAAAGCCGAATAAGTACGAATGCCGCTGAATGATCTGATATATAGGGGGAAAGGAGTAATGATATTTGTTGTGCAACTGTTATGTAATTTTGTTAAAAAATAAATAAAATCACGGTATCATTCTAATCTCGGCAGGGAAGGCTATGTTTTTCATTTTTATATTTATATTTTTGAATATTAAAAAAAAAACTAAATTCACAATATCATTGAAAAAATCAATCAATAGGTCGGTGGATTTTCTTAATAAAAATGATACCCGAAAGTTCCCTCTGCTCCAAGTTATCTTTTCTGCTTTACAAAACTAAACTTATGAAAAAATAATAATAATAAACATACAATACTTTTCATATAATATAAGAGATATTGTTGTAAAATATTATATAAAAATAATATTATTTTATAAAAATGTCTTTTACTTTTTATTATGTGTTGAGAAAAATGTTGTAAAGAAGGTTGTAACTTGTGTATATTTTATAGGCCGGATGTTGAATGATAAAACGGAAAGTCGATAATCACGGATATGGATGTTACATGCATTTCGAATCTTGTGCTTTGGCCGATGTATGTGAAGGAATTCAACACGCAATTAGAATGATTTGTGGCATCAAATTATATTTTATATTTTCAAAGTGTCGCCATTATTCCCCAAAAATGGACGGTTTCTTATGGGTTTGTTTAATGGGTCTGTCCAATAAAATCCGAAAAAAGAGGGAGTTTTCTTTCGTCCACTCCAGTTGCTTGTGCTTCTCTACAATCCGTTTAAAGAGAAGATATTGTTTTTATGATTCGTTTCGGTTCAATACTTTCCCGATGGCTATTTCAATGTATAGAGGCTTACGTATAAAACACCACAATAATAGACTATAGAATACCTAGTACAGTGTTCTAATCGATTTCCCTTGTTCAAACCATAATATCAAGTGTCTATAACTATAGAATACGAGGAGGTTATGGTATCTAAATTCTAATATCTATACAAATAATGTAATAGCCAAAACATAACACTTGAATTTACAAACGTCTAAAACTAAAAGGCCTTATTCAACAATAGTTTATTCTTAATTAGGAAAGGTCTCCAAAGTAGCCTAGCCGAAGCAGTGGTTCAAATACCCTCAGACAAGGCACCAAAAGTAATGTGTGCTCTGGAGATGGGATTCGGAACTCCTCTTACTGCCGAAATTGCTTCCTTCAATTTGCTTGCTTTGTAATTGTGCACCTCCACTTCCCTCATTCCCTGCATTCACATCTAATTGGAGTCACCTCAGCAAAAAAAAAACTTTCACTTAAGCAAGCCATAGGTGTAAATTCAGAGGGAATTTGAATCACTCATCCCATTCTTCTTTTTAGAATTTGATGGTTATTGTAATCTGAATATCTCAAATGGTATGAATACCTAGTAAAATCAACTTTAACCGAAATCAGAGTTAATATATCACAGATCATTTAGTATTTTAGCTTTACAGACCTACAATTGGGTAACCAAAGTAGCAACATTTCTGAATTGAATTATCTGAAAAATGAATAAAAAAAAAGTAGGTTACAAAAATGCCAAGAGGCATAAGAAACTTGCTCACCTTGTCCTCCGTGTGGATCCGGAACTGAAGCTTCTGGCTCTGTTGGTGCTGTTTGTTTCTTTGGTGGCTTCCAAAAAACAGAATACAGATTGTAGCAGCGGTAACACCAAAAGAGCAAATAGCACCAATCCCAGTAAAGCTCCATTTCCATATATTAAGACTACCACCACTCTCTTCCCAACTGACCTTGGTCTCAGCTTCGGTTCTTGGGGAAGTCTTGCTCTCCAAGCACTCACCTTTATCCTCAAACTGAAACGTATTCGTCTCAATTTGAGGCATAAATCCCCTACAACTAGACTTTGGGGAGTCCATTTTCATGTCGACGAATTCATTTTCCTTAATTTTGAAGGAAACGTGGGAAACCACGTCTTGATCAGCTTCCATAACTCCCGTATTAGAAACATCGGGCCTTTCGAGGATATCCTTCACTGATTCTCCATCTTGAGGGGCCTTGCAGATGCCACTTGTGGGTTCCAAATGTATTGGAACTTGATCAGGCAGCCCCGGTGGTTCAGTGATTTTCGTGGACTTTGGTGATGGGCATAGGAAATAATTCATGTTGAAAACAGCTTTTGAATCAGACTTAGGTTTGCCCCAGAACGTCTTTTTATCACCGACTGCATGAAAATCAAGGTACCCATCATCGGGGAGGTATTCCCACTCATCAAGATCCATTTCCTAGAGGAACTTGGAAATGGAAGAAGGAAAGGGGTTGCAATTTGTGGTTTGAGGAGGTTTGAACTTAGCGTGCTGAATTATTGAATCAAAGAGATTGTGGCTCTCATGGAATTTAGTGTGGAATTTCCATCACTAACAAGAGCGGGCCACCGAGGTGGTGTCCTCTTGTTCTTGGAGTGAAGATTGAAGGCATGAGCTGGGGGAGGGTATAGATATAACATGATTTGAGTTCTTATCAATCCTTAAGGGGTGACAGAGGGAGGATGGACCCACCTACGAGAAATAGAATGCCCTCATTGATGGGCTCTTGCAAAATATTTCTTTATCTATTGTTTAATGGGTTACTCCTTCCGTCCTATATAAAACTCAAACCAGATAATAATTTAGTTATCCTTTAAAGTTAAATTGTTATAATATATATATATATATATATATATATATATATAATGAGAGTCTGGTTAAAGGTGAACTCAAATGGCTTGCGTTCGATAGAGTCTGATTTAAGGTTCTCCTTTTGGTCCTTGGTGTTGGCACATCTAGAGACAAAGAGTTTTACTTTGAAGAGATGCATATTGCCTTTTTTACTCTTTTTGCTCTCATGATTTGAAGGAGGCGGCTTTGGGTTGCTTGATAGACTTGGCTTGGAATCAGAATGATGGGTTAAGGTTTTTTATAATCTGTAAGCAATGTAATCTATGAGTAGAGGCTAGAGGGAGTAGGGAAGGAAGAACAACCTTTTGACTTTTGGCACATGAGTGATCTCTTCCAATGCTCTGCCTTATGAGGGAAATATATTGAAGGAAAAATGATTAAATATTGCCTTGACATGTTGAAAAAATAATACTAGTATAGTATTCATCTTAGATTTTATTATTTTTAGTTACACATGCTATGCATTAATACAGTTTTTAAGTGTTTTCGTTCGTATATCTAATACTTGAGATTTGAGAATACAACCACTTGAAATGTGTAACATCAACATGTATGATTGAGATCGTTAAAATTTAGAATACAAAGTAATATTTCTTATTATATATAAGCTCAGCTTTGATTAGGAATATTGAATGTTAAGATGAATAAAATATATTTACAAATGTCTTTTAACACCCAATACATCAATGAAGTGGTCCCTTAATAATAAGAAAATTATATTGATGTTATAACCCCGTTTTCTTACTACAATAAATCACATAGATGGTGGTGGGCGTACACCTAACATGTAAGTAATAAAACTCTTCTCTTTCTCTTTTCCTTTCTGTTTATTTATTTTAATTTTTTATATGAGTATAAAAATCAAACCATGTGAACCGTAGTTTCAGATCTAATAGTTAAAATGATAATATAATATTATTTTTTAATAATAATATTTTTAATTTTTTTCATATTTTGCAATTACACTAACCATATGTTAATTAATAATATCAATTTTTACTTAAATTATTGTGAGAAGTGTCGATATGATATTTTGGAATTAATATCACTTTTGAAGATTAAAAATGTGGCAAATGTTATGGAGTAGTTGGGTATAATATTTGTCGACGCCCTCGTTTACATTTGGGATCGAACACAAATCGAAACATCGGGAATAAACAACACAAGAAAATTCACCCCTCGTTCTTACTTAAATTCGAGCATACATTTTAAAACGAAAAGCAGTGAATAGAAAACCTCGCAGCGGAAAAGGTCAAGCATTTCTAAAGTTCTGCAAATACTCGGGACTTGCCACACCTCACATGGTTTAACAGTTTTAATTTCTCAAAAATAACCTCATAAGGATAATATTAACAAAGCGTTATTTTCATAAGCTGTTCTTTCTTTCAAAACAGTGGAAGTCACAAAATAATTTAAACATAAATAAACAATATCAACTAGGTACTGACCTCACAACCCTCTAGCTGGAAGGAGGGCTCGTCCTTGACCTCCTTCATACCAAGACCAAAAAGGAACTGAATTAAGCCCACTCGTCCACCAAGTAGGAGGCCCATTCCTACCTCCGCGATGTAGACGCGATCCATAAACAAAGACTCGTCACTCCCTAGAGACATGCAGCATCTTATACACTGGCGATCTATGGCCTCAGCAGTACACTCCGTCGCATATCCGCTATCAGTCGGTTATACAGAATTAGGGTGACTCACCACATTAAAAGGGGGTGAGGTTACCAGACCATCAGAAGTCTAGGGAGTCTCCCCCATCGTTACTGTCTCCGACGCCATCGTCTCCTGCAACTACTTCTATCATCCCCCTACAAGGAATGATAGTGAGAATATAATAGGGTAAGATTTTGAAAAATCTCAGTAAGTACATAGTTATTTCAACGAAAGTATCTTAAGCATACATTTAAGCGAATAACAAACAATCATACAAACATTATGCATTATGGGACTCATGACTTAATTGATGCACATGCTCATGTTAGATTTCATCAACTTGTCTTTCTTTAACTTAGTTCGTACACTTGCTTATAAAATCATATAACAAAACTCTTAACTCATATTTTCAAAAGCCATCATTTTCGTATACTTTTCGTCATTTCTTATCTTAGGTGCCATTAACTTATTCATATCTTTTTTGGGGCTTGAAAGACGTTCTTGTCATGACTTCTTATTAGACATCTCATGATTCTCCTATGCACCGCGTGTTCCTCGTTAGCTACCGTATCACCTGGCGACCACTCAACTCTAAGTAAATACGTTATGTGATTTACGCGTCACCCGGCGACCACTCAAACTCGAGTGATTACGTCATCCGCTCTTCATCACTCGATAACCACTCAAATTGAGCGACTACATTCTTATTCTTATAACGGTAAGGTGCCAACACCGTCCATGGGCACCCACTAGTATTATGTGCGACCACACTCTACACACATTTTGGAATCATACATGGTCTGAGACACTACCCCGTCCCAAGTTTTGGGGTTCTTATAAAACTTTAATTCTTTTTTTTTTCTTTTAAAAACATGTTTAACTTAAAACATGGTTTTCATGTTTCATGCATGTGACATGCAACCCTTAGTGCTACTTATGCAACTCACGGGGCCAATGCAAACATACTCGCATTATCATGTCTAATCTCAATCAAAAGGTTTAAGATTTCATCATATACTTTCACACAAGCACACAAATGGGCTTAATGAGCCAAAAGGGGTGTTCGGCTTTCACCACCTAGGGTAGGGCCGAAACCCTCCATGACCTTATCCTAAGATTTTCCTTTTTTTTTTCCTCCACACATCTCTAATAAGACTTTATGAAATTATTAAAACATTCTATCACCACAAAAAGGGGGGGTTAACCGAACCCTATATCCATTAGGATTATACTTTGAATCACTATTTCCTTCAAGTAATTTAGCATGTCTACTCCTATATAGGAAAACCGAAATTTATGCTAGTAGATCTTACAAGTTTCATACCTCTAAGTTCTCTAATTATCCAAGTCATAACCATCATGTGAAACAATAGTTAAATATGGAAAATTTTCATCTCTAAAACCTCAAATCCGAAACCTTATATGCAACAAAACCATTCTACTTCATCTCCAAACTTATCTCTTGCCAAGCATGCATTTTTATCACTATATATCATATCAATATGCATCATTTTCCTTGCATCAAGTAAGTTAAAATCATCAATCATAATATGATTTCAATGCCTAAAACAACATAGGAGCTAAGCATAGATTCATGACTAGATAGGCATGGCATTTCATCAATCTTTATATCATGTTGATTTCTTAGCAACAAATTAGCTAAATCCACCAATCATATTAAAATTTCAAACCTAACAGAATATAGGATCTAGACATGGATTCATAACTAGCTAAGCATAGTATTTCACTAAAGAAACTTACCTTAGCACAATCAAGCAAGAAATCAAATAATACAATCACATTCTCTTAAATATATGCAAAAAATTCTAAAAGTAAGATAAAGATATACTTACAATACTCCTAGTAGGATTAGGTTAGCTCTGAAAATATATAATATATTTCATTAGAACAAACTATAATCATATGGTTTTAGAAAGGAAATTTTAAGAATAAGAACATTGGTGTAGGCATGTGATTTAGCTTAGGTTTCTATACTTGAATTAGCTTAAGATTCATCTTACCTTTTCAAAAGTACTTATACTCAAGAATGCTTGTTTCTTGCTCTACTAGACTTAGAGTATTTTGATATTTGGAAGATAGAAGAAAGCAATACAAAGTCAGAGTAGAGTGGAAGAGAGAGTTACCGAGAGGTGGGGGTGAGAGTGTGTGTGTGTGTGCAAGTGAAACAAACAATGTGAGGAAGACCAAGGCATTAGGCCATTCGGCCATGAGGGTTTCTTAGGCTCATAGGCACTCATTTTCCTAGTTTTAGGATTGATCTTTGATAGGCTGAAAGATCCCTTTGATTGACTTCCATTATTAGATCAAATCATGCCTAATTCTAGCTTACACTCAGGTTGAAAACTTTCCCTTTTTCCTTCCTAAGGCTGGTGCACATCAAGGGTTTCAAGCCCTCCATATCTTTCATATCACTCCTCACACACTCACCATCATCTCACATGTCATTCCACAAGATAGCAAGATCAAAATTTTGGAGAATGAAACATGCAACTTTCGACTAAGCCTCCTCCAAACCCAACCGAAACTCATATCTCTCTTTCTCATGGATTTTCTTCTCCTCACTTGTTCCATCACTCAATCACTCATCTACCATGCCTCCACATGTCCTTTCAAGATCCCACATTTAGATTTGCTCTCTTGGGAAATCCCATAGGGGTTCGGCACTCCCCATTTCTCAACTACCGGAACATGCTCTTCCCCCCACACTTCCATTCTTCCACTTCTATCCTCACTAAATCTAGCATGTGTCATTTGACTAGATTTGGTATGATCCTAAGGAGACTAAAATGGAAAATCTCCTTCTCCCTTCCATGCCTCCCAAGCAAAACCAATGATGAGAAAATCTTATCTTGACCTTTACACTTCTTCCTCCAAGAAAACAACTAGTCAATTCTTCAACTACTAGTATTTTCTTTCTCATACTTATTAATTTTTTGAAGACTTACTAAGACTCTCCTAGAGTAACATGTGTCTCCATATATGAGCTTGATTGACTCATGGGTCACTCTCATGGGTTTATGGGCTTTGATACACCACTTAGGACCAATATCCTAGTCCATACTTCCTAAAACTCGCTTTTAAGCCCAAAACCTCAATTCTTTCTAACTGGAAATACCATTTGTCATTTTTTAAATAATTAAATAAGTAAAATAATAAGAAATGAAAATTCTGGATCGTCACAATATTTTTTTAATATAATATTACTTTTGAAGATAAACAGTGCATTTTCAAATAAAAAGAAAGTTTTGGAAATACTATAGCTCATATTTGAAGTTCTTAATATTTGACTATTCCAATCCAGCTCATTTTATCCATAGTCTTTCAGATTTTTGAAGATTGAATATGTATTTGACCAAGCCAATGACTGTGCTCGCCCTCCACACTCGTGCATGTATATATTTCATGAGTGTTTGATTATCGAATAGGTATTTAGATTATAAGTTTTTGAATAATTTGAAAGGGTTATTATCAAATTCTATAGTTATATATATATTACAATATTTAGTGGCAGTTTTAGAATTTTTTTTCTATTTTTATAAATAATATATTGACATTTTGATTTCTTTTTTAAAAGGAAAGCTTCTTTTTTTTTCCCCCTTCAAGGTGTTGGGGTCAACTTTGGTGAGAGCGCAGACGGTGAGTGGTCAAAAAATCCACAAGGTCAGCATCAAACTTTCATATCCGTTCTTCTGACGGCCCGGAGTACTTATTGAAGAAGATTTCTTGATAGCAAAGGTTCATAGAGTTGCAGGAAACCAACAATTTATCCCCTTTTAGCTTTGTATTTTCCTTTCTTTTTTTCAATTAACACGGATAATATGTACATTTGAACGGTCAGTTAATAGGGAAATGAAAAGCTCATTTTCCCATTATAAGTGGATTTGTTAAAAAAGAAAAGGCACAAGGGATCTAATGAAGTGACAGAAACAACGATTCAAAGCGCATAATTTATCAGAGTACAAGTACAAGTACAAGAAACCGAATTCTCTCAAAACACCAAGGAGTCCATCTGCCGCAGATTACTACTACTGCAGAATATAGAAATGCCAACATAAACAAAATTAAGTTTCATGATAGCTGAGGTTGCATAAGATGGTCACACCCTAATTATCCCACGATGGTCTACTCTCCTTTTCAATATCATCCCCAATTGCGCGCTCTATTGGTTTGACCACAAAGAAATACTGTCAAGAAGCAAAGAGAAGACATAAATGAGATCATCAATCCCTGCATCAGAATTCAGATGAGAACACAGACACCATTGGAAAATTTCAGAAGCTTACTTGTAATGCAAATATAAGTGGAATAAGTAACTTCCCTCTCTCATTGGGATTTGGCCCTTCAATCAGCTTCTTGTCGACAAAGATTGACTTGCTTCCATTTGACACGACTTCTGTGATAGTTTTGACTAGATCAGGAATCCACGCAGTTCCATTTGGGAGAACCTGTCACCAAAAAACACAACCCATCTTCTCAAATCCCTCATAGAATAAAAAACATCAATGCTAAATGTACTGAAACAGGGAAATGACTCACCTTTTCATCATTTTCATTCTTGTTACATCTTCCACTGTTCTCAACTAAAACAACTGGGAGAGCAAAATCCTACAGGGAGAAATGCAAAAGAGACAAATGAATTTCCAGAAACAAAATAGACAAAATTTTTTTAGGAATAAATCTCTTTTCCAACAAAAGTTTTTTTCAACTTGTTCAGCTCCAACATAAAGGAACTATAAGTTCTACACAAAATGGAACTCTACCAAGAAATAAAATTGTGAACACTTAGGCTTGTTTGGATACCAAAATCATTTCAACTCATCTCATCTTATCATATCATTACAATTTACACAAATTTTCATACAAAATATAATAAATAATTCAGCTTTTTTCAAATCCCAAAACAATAATAATATTAAAAAATAATATTCTAACAATATTTTATTCAACTTTCAATTTTCATCTAAAACCATCCCACACTCATCTCACTATCCAAATCAACCCTTAAGTATATCTTAGGAAATGGAAATTTATTGTCGAAGTCACTCATCAAGGTCTCATCATCAGTACGTAATTTGTATGTAAAAAGGAAGAAGGAAAAGGGAAGAAAAGAGAAACACCTAACTTCTAAAACTTAAAAGATTCAGAAATGCTAACATATTAGAGGAGAATCAACTAGTAGCAGCCTTTCAACCAAAAAGAGATTTCAATTTTACAACAGAGAGATCAAATTCCAGGACTTCCTGCCAGCACCACAAGATGCATGAGTGAACAAATAGTCATCCAACTCTCTCCATGCACCAAAGAGAAAAAGAAAATGACACTACAGTGAAGGCCTAAACAGAAACAAAGAGAAGAAAATGAGTCCATAAGTAGAATCACAAGAAAAGATTAAAAAATAAAACGAACCTGCTTATTACGCTTTTTTAACCCTGCACCGAGCCGAACAACTTTGAGAAGAGCCCCAGACCTTTTGGAGCAGAACTCTTCGTAAGGTAATCCATCTGGTGGTGAGAGCTGAGCATGTGTGAGAACAACCACAGCCCTATTCCATATTCCTTTACCAAAACTATCTGTTATGGCTTTAACAACCTGCCTATCCAAGTTATCAACCCTATATGCATCCAAACGGTCCACATAGAGGAGAACATCGATGGTCTTGTTCAGAAGGAAACTGCTCACACAAGAAGTCACACACCCAGCCACAGTAAACAGAAATGAAGAAAATTTTGAAAAGAGAAAATAAGTCATAGTCATTAAAACAGATTGATGTCAATTCCTTGAGCATGGCCAGCACATACTTCATGAGGAAATTGTAAACGCATTTCATGTTGAAAAAGAACATACCGTTTAGTAATCTCAAGTGCCCGGTCATTTATGTATCCTCCTTCTATCAGCCCCGGCGTGTCAATGACGTTCAAAGTAAACCCAGCTCTTGAACGTGATACCATAAATGGCATAGGTGCTTCAGACTATAAGAAGATAAATAAATCCATATGCATCAATATGAAGGAGCACAACATGGATACCACGTAAATGCCATAATAGGGAGTTCAGCCTATACCTGAAATGGATTAACAGACACTGCTCTTTCCCCTATGATCGAGTTAACAGTTGATGACTTCCCAACACCACCTTTTCCCATTACAAGTATTGTCAATGTGTTCACATTCTACACCAATATATGGACAAAAATTAAAACCCAATGATATAAAAGTTAAAACCATACACACCACATGTACCAAGGTCTAGTGAAATGGTCAATTACACGCCAGCAAGCAAGCAAGCACGTTTGTTAATAAAATCCCAAAAAATAGGTACGAGAAAAACAACCTCCTGCTTAAGTTTTCCAAGCAATTCCAGCAATTTGGTCTGTGTGGCAGAGGCAAACGTGTTGATCCCTACCCATTCACGTATTAGGGACGCCATGGATAAATGTGACCTACTACTCCAACCAAGTATAAATAAACAATCAGCAAGTGGTCACAGAACAAGCTTTGGGTAAAAAAAACATACAGAATAAAAGCTGGTTTTAAACCCTAGCAAATCAACCGTTCCGGTAGAAAAAAGAAAAAACTCCTCAACCAATATAAAATATAATAAAGAAATTGTTATGCAAAATATGTACAGCCAGTGATCGCTGTCTATCTATAAAGCAACCACACAGCATGCCGATAGTAAGTTATCAGATGGAAAAATTAACAACTTCTTGACACAATAACAAAAGGAGCAAAAAAATAGAAATCCTAAATGTATTTACTAAGGTGAGATTGATGGGAGAAATTGAAATTTGGATAGAACCCTAAAAACCCAACAAAAAAGAAAATTAAGTTAGAGGAGAGTAGAGAGTAGGAAAATTGAGATGTGAAAGAAGGAGATTTTGGTTACCTGGGAAAAGCAAGAATTTTCTATCACAAAAGAAAGATAAAGACGGTATAATATGTTTGATTATACTTGTTTGTATGGAGTTTTTGTCAATGTACCTCTGAAGAAGGCGGCCTTATCCCCTTTCTGGCAGAACAGAAGACGAATCCTATAAACCTCGAGACGAAAGATTTTAGAATGCCAAATACGGCTCGAGTCACACGTGCGTGGCGCATGCCCAACTCCCTGTAGGCTGTAGCAGTATTAAACTATTAACATCCGAAATTTCTCGTATTTGTTTTTTTTTTTTATCAACGGTTTGTACAAGTTACGCATTTTGTTTTTCATAAAAATATAATCAATTATTAAAGAAAGTTCTGCTATTTATTTTTGCACATTTTATTCTAAAATATTTATTTTATTTAAAAAAATAATAATAATATAATTAATCACATTAATAAAATATTTTTTTTTAATAAAAATACATAAAAATAACTGTACATAATTTTTTTTATTAAAAATAATAATTTTTTTAATATAAATTTCATATTTATTCAATTTTTCCAAATATAATATCTGCACATTGCTTTCAGATTAATTTAAGTTGAGAGAAATATTAGAAAAAATAAAACTCAAAAGCATTCATTCACATTAACAATAACATGTGATAAATCTCAATCGCGCTCTCTCCAGTCTCCCCTCCAAGAATCATGTATGCTAATTGTCTGTTTAAGCATTTCCTTCTTTATATGATTAATACTAAAAGAGAAAAATATTTTTAAAATAAATGATGATCATCCCAAATATCGGTATCAATTCATAACAATAAAAAGAATATGTTTACACGATAAGTTTATACTTTAACTTGCTTTTTCTTTTTTTTTTTTTTATCAACTACAAAGAAGAAGACATCACAGCTCGTATTACTCTGCATTTAACTCAACTTGGTTGACACATTAAGTTAAGAAGAAGTACCACAAACGAGATCTCTGGTAAACAATGACAAAGGCAGGAGCAGAAATCCAAGTTTTAAAAAGTTAAAAACTTAAAAACAAATTAAAGAGCGAAAAGTACAAGCAAATTGTTCTCATAACATGGGTATAATATATATATTTTTTTTTTAAAGAAAAACGAACAAACAAACAAACGATTTACACAAGCTAATACATGTTATTCCAGTGCCAATATTTCATTAACATGTACAAGATCCGTTCATGAGAAGTGAGTGTTGACTGTTTGGAGGCATTAGCAACAACCACCGTTTGACTTTGGAGATGCTTGGTTTTCCGGTTTTTGCTTCAAAATGTCCCTCTTTTTTGCTGCAGTCGACCCTTCTTCTAAAAGACAAGGAACCTCCATTATCTGTAAAAATAATCTCAAATTCGTTAAAAAATTTTGAGAATAAATATGGCCAAATCAATACTTATGGCAATCATAGTTTTGAGCAATAACCCTTCCCAACCCGACCGAATATTCCCCTCATAATTAGGGGGTTCCAAGCAACGGCTGCCAGCCAAAATTATAGGCCACCATAAAGTGATTTTGCATGGATCTGGATCAACGGAATATCAAATGGCATAAGCATTACCTTACCTTTAATGCAAGTTCTTGGAAGCATTGCTCCACATTTTCTCTTGTTCTAGCACTACATTCAAGGAACAAACATCCCAGCTCTTTTGCTAGTGCTATTCCCTCCTCTCTACTTACAACCCTTTCAGAGTCCTGGAACCACGTTTATATCAGCTGTTATAGCTATTAAGTAAATACATTGAGAGCTTTCTATTAGAAAATTTCGTTTACAAGTAATGATCAAGATTTCAAATAATCACATGAAGATTTTTATAGTTGAAAAGAAAGATAGACTGCTAAAAACTTTACACCCTGTAATTTACCACATACCTTTACAAATATGCCAAGAACAGCTCACATACCTTTCTGAAACGGATTTACATTACTTCTTTTTTTTTTTTTTTTGAAGTAAGATCCATGTTGAATGAGATATATATTAGAGATATATATTAGCTAAGAAGTTCAACATTATAAAAGTTATTTTAGAAAGAGTGAGTGTGTAGCCTAGTTTCTGTAAACTTATTGGCAGAATGTGGAGAATATTAAACTTACTATATCAACTTTATTCCCAACAAGCATCTTGACACAGTCTTGATTAGTCAAATAGAGTTCCACTTCTTTAGCCCATACATCTGATAAGTTTGTAAAGGTGTGTCTGCGCGTAACATCGTAAACTAAATAGAAGAGAATAGATCAGTAATATCTCTATTAAAATTATGGGAATATAGATTATTGAAAGGTTAGGAACAAAGTCAACAAGCCAACAGCAGAAAAAATATTGCAGAGAGAACCGAATCTAATGTTTATGATAAAAATCACAAATATTAGTTTTAAGCATGGCAGGATCATTTAATTGAGCACTCCCTTTCTATAACACCTATTGGGTTTGTAATTTACTTTCCAGCAACAGCAAATTTTATATCCTATATCTGAATTTGAAAAACAGTTACGAAAGAAACAGTGTCTAGAAGATCGTGCTTGAGACAATGCACAATAATTTTATTCAGCTTTGTATAGAACTAGCATCTCTACCCCGCTTTCCTCAGAATTTTTTTTAAAAACTCAGTACACTACAAGAATTAACTTTGCAAGTGCAAGGACAAAGTGATGTTGCAAAATTCATGATTGTTGCCACATTAATTAGTAAATATCCCCATCTTAGCAGTAAATCTGACACCAATGATCGCTATTCTACTTTGGCTATAACACATATCATCTCAAATGGGAGGAATGGTAGCAGGTGTACTAAAGCAAAGATTCATCCATACACCAGAGTTTAAAGAAGTTGATATTTCCTTGCATGATTTTAAGAATAAATTGTTGCTGCTAGCATACCAAGAATGATCCCTTGGGCACCTCTATAATAAGAGCTTGTTAATGTTCTGAACCTCTCCTGTCCAGCTGCAATAGAGACCTAGAGTCAGTGGATGGCTTTATTTTGGCCAAAAAAATTTCTGAAATTTTTGTTTCTTTTTATATGACAAGTTGGCTAAAATGGGAAAGAATGGGAGTGAAAGCTTAAAGGTATCTTTCACATTAGGCAGATATGTTGTAGATTTGAAATTGGAGTCATACAGTGAGAGAATGCACTATTGCCATAGCTTACCAGTGTCCCAGATTGTGAGCTTCAATTTCTTCCCACCAACGGTGAGCAGCTTGATTTTAAAATCCACGCCTACACATAATAAGAACTTCTATTTTTAGACCAAATAAGCTACTCATTCCTTCAAAATGCATAGAAAATTAGACATGCTTGCATTGATTAATAAAAAATGAAGGGATATAATCGTACATAATTTTTTATAGGTAATTGAAGGTACATAATCATACATATATTGATGGAGAAAGCTTTGAAGAAGAAAAAATTCCCATTTTTTCAAGGTTTAAACATTTTAAAATCCAAAACCTCAAGAAATTAATAAACTCGGTTTCCCTTTTACGAGTCTCATGTGGTCAAATTGTAGAGCAGCTAAACCAAACACTCAAAACAACCGAGTTATATATAATTTTTTACTAATCTAGAAATTGGAGAAAATCAAAGTTTTGTAGAATCTGGTCATAGATCCAACAGTTTTAGACTCTGTTTGATTGTTAAGAAATCGTGGAACGAGAGAAACCACATTAGCTTCATCGCAAATCTTTAAATCTCCATTCACTGAATAGTGAATACCCAAGAAAGTAGAGAGCTCAACCCAGCAGACCTTAAAATTACTAAATTAGTATATTTGGACATAACAGAAGTGAAAGTTAACTTTAAAAAAATAAAAAATAAAAAAGACAACAACAATAATAGTAAAAAGAAAATACCAATGGTGGGTGAAAGATTTTCGACGGTGTTGGAGATGAAGCTGACAAGGAGACTGCTTTTTCCGACGCCGGAATCTCCGATCAGTAAGATCTTGAATGAGACATCGTAGCTGCCGCTGCTCTGACCTGAAGACGAACCCATTAGCCCTCAGACTCGAGATTGTGAATCTACCTTCTCTCTCTGTCTACGTGTGTTCAGAGGATTAGTGCTTTTTCTGCGTGTCTCTCTCTGTCAAAAAGGCAGAGCGAAAGAAATGTATATCAGGTTGGGGCGAGATAGAGAGCAAAAGGAGGGAAGCTTAAAGAGTATAATAATGGTGGCATCTTGGGACAGAGAAAGTAGGAAGTTAAAGAAAACGGCTATCTAGACAATACCTCTGACAACCAAACCATTCCAACGTATTATTCTTTTCTTTTTCTCCTCTTTCTCTTATTCTTAGATGCTGATGCTATTCCATTCCATTTCCGCGGTTCATCCTGCTCTCTTCGTTCTCTCTCTGTTTGTGGGGGTAAATGAACCAGTCTGAACGTAATTTTTTAATTGGTGTCTTTAAATCCCATAAAACTATTTTTTTTTTGTGAATATCATTACTCTGTTTCCATAAAAAAATAAAAACCCAGAAACAAAAAATAAAAAATTACACAAAAAGAAAGAAAACACGTGTTGTGTCCTAACTTCCTGCCCCGCCAAGTGAAGAGGCCCTTGATTGTTTGTTAACGAAGATGTGACCCCATTATTATTATTATTATTATTATCAAATAGCTAGACAAGATGTCAAGAAGGAGCTCCATTATCATTAGCTTGTATTGTGCTTTAAACTCAACGTTTGCAGGCTTGTCTGTGAGCTGCTGCTGCTGCAATCATACTTTGTGGCCACAATCTTTATAAGAAATTTTATCAGATTATGAGATGGCTTTCACCTTTCATGAAGACATTTTTGTTAGATGAGCTGTCGGTCCTGTTACTGTAGGCCAACGTAGATCAGTAAGGGGACGGTGGAGAGCTGCTTCATTTCCCTTCGTTTCTTTTTAAATGTATAGCATTGTGATGCATCGCTTTCCTTAGAATAAAATGAATTAATATTACCGAGGTGGAAGGCAGTCGACATCTCAAACCGAACAAGCAGACAAATCATCCGTACCAATGGACTGAGGTTGTTGACTACAAAATTGGAATAGTCTTTAAAAGGAGATCACTTCGACACGTGGAATTGGTTTTTTCTTGCAACAAAGCTACGTACGATTGGAGAGCACGTAAAAATCGTATAATTGTTTTTTAAAAAAATAAAATTTATTAATAAAAAATTTATTTTTTTCATATAAATTCTATATTTATTTATTTTTTAGAAATAATTATATAATATTGATATATTTTACGTCTATAAATATTTTTTTTTCTTTCTTACTTCACTATATCATGTAGTGGACGTCTAGGACCAATGCAAGTAGTGGATTAGTGAAACATTAACGACCTACTCGGCTACTCCTAACCATGAAAAAGGGACACCATTCATTGTTGGCATTTGTTGCATATCCCCCTTCAAGTAGTCCAACTATCTTTTATTTATATTCTTTTTTTCTAATTTGCCTGTTTTAAGAAACTCCATTATATACAGTATAAACCTGTCATATACTACTTGTATTTTGCTCCTGAATTGGGTGGTGCAAGAAAAGGCTAAGAGTCTAATGGCATTTGTTATGGGATAGTGCTACTACTATATTTTCTCAATTTGTTTACTTAGTGTGTCTCCTGTTGTAACTTATATTTTTTTTTTAATATTTTTTAAACATAATTTAAATATTTAATACTTTAATAGTCATTTTTCTTAGTATCTTAATCTTAATGAGTAAGCAAAAAAATTAAATTAAATACATAAACTGTAAGAGACAAAATGAGGTATATATTAGCATTACTATATATATAGCGATCAGGCTAAACACAACGACCTCTATTGATCTTAGAGCCACTCAAGCTTAAGGTCCAACCAAATTAACTATCTGAGAGACAAAGACAGAGAGAGAACCTATTGAGTATACGGTCTCGATTGACGACGCCTGCGGAATGGAAAGGATTCTACATGTGTGAGAGTGATATGCTCGGAAAGTATGTTTTCTAAATCTTATAAAACATAGTATAGTTGTGTAAAAAGTTATAAAAATGTTGCAAGTTCAACATTTTCAAGTTTTACAATCTTCACTGGTTGTGTGAGGGGAGGCCCATCCGGCCCCTGGGCCCAATACTGAAAAAAGGCAAGCCTAGCCCTTAGGTAAGCCCAATCTCGCCCTCTTCACCAGGACGAGCCACTCGGGACTCGGGACTAAGGACGACCACAAGGTAGACCGAGCAAGAGGGTGGTTGTACGATAGGCAGAATCGTGACAGGGAAGAATAGGCAAGTCTCTTAGTGCATTAAATGCAAGAGTCATCTAGGGCCATGTCGTATTAAATGCGAAGGCCTACCAAGACCATGCTACATTAAATGTGGATCAGGCGGCAGCATGCAAACTCCTCACCGCATTAAATGCGGATCAGAAGCTCAGGCACATCTCTGAAGAAAAGTAAGGACTGACACAGTACGAAGAGAGAGACAACTCGTCATTGGTCCAAAATGTGGCAGGAAAGTCCACTCAAACACGACAGAAGAAATGATTGGCTAAGGAATTGATAGGGCCATGTCCCTTGAGAATGCACCCAGCATACAAACCAGCTCCTATAAATAGTCAGAGACTTCACGGTTCACACGTTAAACAATATCTCTTCACTCCTATATTCACTCCGACTATTCTCTTTATAAACTTACTGACTTTGTCATCGAAGTGGCCCTAAGGCAACCACCACCCACACCATTCTTACTCTATACAGGACCGGTTCATTTGGATATTGCCGACCAGCCTAGACCGTAAATTACGACATCAATTAGAAACAAACAATATATATATATTTTAAATAAATATTTTTTATTCTCCTGCTTATTTGTTTAAAAATATTTATTTTTTAAAAATATTTATTATTTTTAAAAATATATATTTTTTAAAAATAAATATACGACCGATTTGTTTGGATATATAATGTTTGGATATAACATGGATATGAAATATATATATATATTTTAAAAAATAAATAAATAAACAAACGATTTACACAAGCTAACACCATTACACATTGAGCAAGCTACAAGTCATGTTCCAAATGCTACATGTCATTTGGGCAAAGGATAGCACCTCACTTTTATTCTCCTGCTTATTTGTATTATTAGATTATTTATAGCTCATTTCTGTTAGTTTGTTGAGGTCTTTTCTATCGTGCATCACTATTTAATATATAGTACAGAACCATTTTCCAAATCCTACATAGTTCGTGAAATATTTGCTCTCTGCCACTCTGCTTCACCTTCTTCGATTTCACACTCTGTTACAAATACATGTTATTCGAATGCCAATATTTCATTAAGTGAGTCTTTTGACTGTTTGGAGGGCATTAGTTGCAACAATCACCATTTGGAGTTGGAGTTGGAGTTGGAGTTGGAGTTGGAGTTGGAGTTGGAGTTAGAGTTAGAGTTGGAGGTGGAGGATCAGGCTGTATATTCTGTTCTTTTACAAGACTAGGAACGGCCTCCATTATCTGTAAAATAAAATTTAAAAGAAAAATCTCAAATTCGTTAAAAAAATTTGAGAATAAATATGGCCAAATCAATACTTATGGCAATCATAGAGTTTTGGGCAATCCTTTTGTACAACCCTTCCCCCCACCCTAGTCCATTCCCTTCAATCCTCATCATTAGAGCCTAGGGGGTTTCAATCAAACTTGTAGCCCCACATAAAGTGATTTTGCATGGAATGTCAAAATAGCATAAGCTAGAAGCATTACCTTTAATGCAAGTTCTTGGAAGCATTGCTCCACATTTTCTCTTGTTCTAGCACTACATTCAAGGAACAAACATCCCAGCTCTTTTGCTAGTGCTATTCCCTCCTCTCTACTTACAACCCTTTCAGAGTCCTGGAACCACGTTTATATCAGCTGTTATAGCTATTAAGTAAATACATTGAGAGCTTTCTATTAGAAAATTTCGTCTACAAGTAATGATCAAGATTTCAAATAATCACATAAAGCTTTTTATAGTTGAAAGAGAAACATAGACTGCTAAAAACTTTACACCCTGTAATTTACCACATACCTTTACAAATATGCCAAGAACAGCTCACATACCTTTCTTAAACGGATTTACATTACTTTTTTTTTTTTTTGAAGTAAGATCCATGTTGAATGAGATATATATTAGCTAAGAAGTTCAACATTATAAAAGTTATTTTAGAAAGAGTGAGTGTGTAGCCTAGTTTCTGTAAAGTTATTGGCAGAATGTGGAGAATATTAAACTTACTAGATCAACTTTATTCCCAACAAGCATCTTGACACAGTCTTGATTAGTCGAATAGAGTTCCACTTCTTTAGCCCATACATCTGATAAGTTTGTAAAGGTGTCTCTGCGCGTAACATCATAAACTAAATAGAAGAGAATAGATCAGTAATATCTCTATTAAAATTATGGGAATATAGATTATTGAAAGGTTAGGAACAAAGTCAACAAGCCAACAGCAGAAAAAATATTGCAGAGAGAACTGAATCTAATGTTTATGATAAAAATCACAAATATTAGTTTTAAGCATGGCAGGATCATTTAATTGAGCACTCCCTTTCCATAACACCTATTAGGTTTGTAATTTACTTTCCAGCAACAGCAAATTTTATATCCTATATCTGAATTTGAAAAACAGTTACGAAAGAAACAGTGTCTAGAAGATCGTGCTTGAGACAATGCACATTAATTTTATTCAGCTTTGTATAGAACTAGCATCTCTACCCTGCTTTTCTCAGAATTTTTTTTAAAAACTTAGTACACTACAAGAATTAACTTTGCAAGTGCAAGGAAAAGTGATGTTGCAAAATTCATGATTGTTGCCACATTAATTAGTAAATATTCCCATCTTAGCAGTAAATCTGACACCAAAGATCGCTATTCTACTTTGGCTATAACACATATCATCTCAAATGGAAGGAATGGTAGCAGGTGTACTAAAACAAAGATTCATCCATACACCAGAGTTTAAAGAAGTTGATATTTCCTAGCATGGTTTTAAGAATAAATTGTTGCTGCTAGCATACCAAGAATGATCCCTTGGGCACCTCTATAATAAGAGCTTGTTAATGTTCTGAACCTCTCCTGTCCAGCTGCAATAGAGACCTAGAGTCAGTGGATGGCTTTATTTTGGCCAAAAAAATTTCTGAAATTTTTGTTTCTTTTTATTTGACAAGTTGGCTAAAATGGGAAAGAATGGGAGTGAAAGCTTAAAGGTATCTTTCACATTAGGCAGATATGTTGTAGATTTGAAATTGGAGTCATACAGTGAGAGAATGCACTATTGCCATAGCTTACCAGTGTCCCAGATTGTGAGCTTCAATTTCTTCCCACCAACGGTGAGCAGCTTGATTTTAAAATCCACGCCTACACATAATAAGAACTTCTATTTTTAGACCAAATAAGCTACTCATTCCTTCAAAATGCATAATAAATTAGAAATGCTTGCATTGATTAATAAAAAATGAAGGGATATAATCGTACATAATTTTTTATAGGTAATTGAAGGTACATAATCATACATATATTGATGGAGAAAGCTTTGAAGAAGAAAAAATTCCCATTTTTTCAAGGTTTAAACATTTTAAAATCCAAAACCTCAACAAATTAATAAACTCGGTTTCCCTTTTACGAGTCTCATGTAGTCAAATTGTAGAGCAGCTAAACCAAACACTCAAAACAACCGAGTTATATATAATTTTGTACTAATCTAGAAATTGGAGAAAATCAAAGTTTTAAAGAATCTGGTCATAGATCCAACAGTTTTAGACTCTGTTTGATTGCTAAGAAATCGTGGAACGAGAGAAACTACATTAGCTTCATCGCAAATCTTTAAATCTCCATTCACTGAATACCCAAGAAAGTAGAGAACTCAACCCAGCAGACCTTAAAATTACTAAATTAGTATCTTTGGACATAACAGAAGTGAAAGTTAACTTTAAAAAAAAAAAAAGTCAACAACAATAATAGGAAAAAGAAAATACCAATGGTGGGTGAAAGATTTTCGACGGTGTTGGAGATGAAGCTGACAAGGAGACTGCTTTTTCCGACGCCGGAATCTCCGATCAGTAAGATCTTGAATGAGACATCGTAGCTGCCGCTGCTCTGACCTGAAGACGAACCCATTAGCCCTCAGACTCGAGATTGTCTATCTACCTTCTCTCTCTGTCTACGTGTGTTTCAGAGGATTAGTGCTTTTTCTGCGTGTCTCTCTCTGTCAAAAAGGCAGAGCGAAAGAAATGTATATCAGGTTGTGGCGAGGTAGAGAGCAAAAGGAGGAAAGCTTAAAGAGTATAATAATGGTGGCATCTTGGGACAGAGAAAGTAGGAAGTTAAAGAAAACGGCTAGCTGGACAACACCTCTGACAACCAAACCATTCCAACGTATTTATTCTGTTCTTTTCTTCTCTTTCTCTTATTCTTAGATGCTGATGCTATTCCATTCAATTTCCGCGGTTCATCCTGCTCTCTTCCTTCTCTCTCTGTTTGTGGGGGTAAATGAACCAGTCTGAACGTAATTTTTTAATTGGTGACTTTAAATCCCATAAAACTATTTTTTTTTTTGTGAATATCATTGCTCTGTTTCAAAAAAAAAACAAAAAACCAGAAACAAAAAAAAAAAAAATTACACAAAAAGAAAGAAAACACGTGTTGTGTCCTAACTTCCTGCCCCGCCAAGTGAAGAGGCCCTTGATTGTTTGTTAACGAAGATGTGACCCCATTATTATTATTATTATTATTATTATTATTATTAAATAGCTAGACAAGAAGGAGCTCCATTATCATTAGCTTGTATTGTGCTTAAACTCAACATTTGCAGGCTTGTCTGTGAGCTGCTGCTGCTGCTGCAATCATACTTTGTGGCCACAATCTTTTTAGGAAATTTTATCAGATTATGAGATGGCTTTCACCTTTCATGAAGACATTTTTGTTAGGTGAGCTGTCGATCCTGTTACTGTAGGCCAACGTAGATCAGTAAGGGGACGGTGGAGCTGCTTCATTTCTCTTTCTTTCTTTTTAAATGTATAGCATTGTGATGCATCGCTTTCTTTAGAATAAATGAACTAATATTACCGAGGTGAAAGGCAGTCGACATCGACATCTCAAACCGAACAAGCAGAAATCATCCGTACCAATGGACTGAGGCTGTTGACTACAAAATTGGAATAGTCTTTAAAAGGAGATCACTTCGACACGTGGAATTGGTTTTTTCTTACAACAAAGCTACGTACGATTGGAGAGCACGTAAAAATCGTATAATTGTTTTTAAAAAAATAAAATTAATTAATAAAAAATTAATTCTTTTTATATAAATTCTATATTTATTTATTTTTTAAAAATATTTATATAATATTTATATATTTTACGTCTATAAATATTATTTTTCTTCTTCTTACTTCACTATATTATGTAGTGGACGTCTAGGACCAATGCAAGTAGTGGATTAGTGAAACATTAACGACCTACTCGGCTACTCCTAACCATGAAAAAGGGACACCATTCATTGTTGGCATTTGTTGCATATCCCCCTTCAAGTAGTCCAATTATCTGTTATTTTTTTTAATTTTTTTTCTAATTTGCCTGTTTTAAGAAACTCCTTTGTATACAGTATAAACATGTCATGTACTACTTGTATTTTGCTCTGAATTGGGTGGTGCAAGAAAAGGCTAAGAGTCTAATGGCATTTGTTATAGGATAGTGCTACTACTATATTTTCTCAGTGCATTAAATGCAAGAGCCATCTAGGATCATGCTATATTAAATGCGAAGGCCTATCAAGATCATGCTATTTTAAATGCCGTATGCAAACCCCTTACCGCATTAAATGCAGATCAGAAGTTCAGGCACACCTCTAGAGATAAGTAGGGACTGACACAGTACGAAGAGAGAGACAACTTACCATTGGTCCAAAATGTGGCAGAGAAGTCTACTCAAACACAACAAAAGAAATGATGCGCTAAAGAACTGATAGGGCCATGTCTCTTGAGAACGCACACAACATACAAATCAACTCCTATAAATAGTTAGAGACTCCATAGTTCACACGTTAAACAATATATCTCCACTCTTATATTCACTCCCACAATTCTCTCTATAAACTTACTGACTTTGTCATCGGAGTGGCCCCAGGACAACCACCGCCCACACCATTCTTACTCTATACAGGACCGATTTGTTTGGATATTGCCGACCAGCCTAAACCGTGAATTACAACATCAATTACAAACAAACGATATATATATTTTTAAAATAAATATTTTTTATTCTCCTGCTTATTTGTTTAAAAATAAATGTTTTTTAAAAATAAATACAGGATCGGTTTGTTTGGATATATAATGTTTGGATATAACATGGATATGAAATATATATTTTTTAAAAATAAATAAATAAATAAACAAACGATTTACACAAGCTAATACCATTACACATTGAAGTCGTGTTACAGCTGCTACATGTCGTTCAGGCAAAGGATAGCACCTCACTTTTATTCTCCTGCTTATTTGTATTATTAGGTTATTTACAGCTCATTTCTGTTAGTTTGTTGAGGTCTTTTCTATCGTGCATCACTATTTAATATACAGTACAGAACCATTTTCCAGATCCTACGTAGTTCGTGCAATATTTGCTCTCTGCCACTCTGCTTCACCTTCTTCGATTTCACACATTGTTACAAATACATGTTATTCGAATGCCAATATTTCATTAAGTGAGTCTTTTGACTGTTTGGAGAGTATTAGTTGCAACAATCACCATTGAGTTAGAGTTGGAGTTGGAGGTGGAGGATCAGGTTGTATATACTATTCTTTTACAAGACTGGGAACAGCCTCCATTATCTGTAAAATAAAATTTTAAAAAAAAATCTCAAATTCATTAAAAAATTTTGAGAGTAAATATGGCCAAATCAATACTTATGGCAATCATAGAGTTTTGGGCAATCCTTTTGTACAACCCTTCCCCTCACCCTAGTCCATTCCCTTCAATCCTCATCATTAGGGCCTAGGGGGTTTCAATCAAACTTGTAGCCCACCATAAAGTGATTTTGCATGGAATGTCAAAATGGCATAAGCTAGAAGCATTACCTTTAATGCAAGTTCTTGGAAGCATTGCTCCACATTTTCTCTTGTTCTAGCACTACATTCAAGGAATAAACATCCCAGCTCTTTTGCTAGTGCTATTCCCTCCTCTCTACTTACAACCCTTTTAGAGTCCTGGAAGTTGGAACCACGTTTATATAAATTGAGATCAGCTTTCTATTGGAAAATATAGTTTACAAGTAATGATCAAGTTTTCAAATATATAGTTGAAAAGGGAAACATAGACCGCTAAAAACTGAGGAAAAAGTTACACAGTAAATGATGACTCGGCAATACAAAAGAAAATAAAGAACAATCAAAGTGATGAGCAAACACACACTCTTGGAGACAGATACCTTTACAATATGCCAAGAACAGCTTACTTTAGATATGAAAATTCATGCATTGCATGTTTCAAGAATCAAGGGGATGTAACACGACTATCCATTTTTACACATAAAACGAGACATTACTTTCTTTTTTCTTTTTTCTTTTTTCTTTTTTCTTTTTTCTTTTTTTGAAGTAAGAATAAGATCCATGTTAAATGAGATATATATTAGCTAAGAAGTTCAACATTATAGAAGTCATTTCAGAAAGAGTGAGTGTGTAGCCAAGTTATTGGCAGAATGTGTAAGATATGGAGAATTTTTTATTTTATTTATTTTAATTTATTTTGTAAGTAAGATATATATGGAGAATATTAAATTTACCATATCAACTTTATTCCCAACAAGCATCTTGACACAGTCTTGATTAGTCGAATAGAGTTCCACTTCTTTAGCCCATACATCTGTTAAGTTTGTAAAGGTGTCTCTACGCGTAACATCATAAACTAAAATAAAGGAGAATAAATCAGTAATATCTCTATTAAAATTTTTGGGAATATAGATTATTGAAAGGTTAGGAACAAATTCCACAAGCCAATAGCAGAAAGAGTAAGAATTAAGAATATTGTAGAGAGAACTGAATCTAATGTTTATGATAAAAATCACAAATATTGGTTTTAAGCATGGCAGAATTGAGCACTCCCTTTCCTTCACACCTATTGGGTTTGTAATTTACTTTCCAGCAAGGTCAGTGAATTTTATATCCTACATCTGAATATGAAAAACAATAACGAAATAAACAAATTATAGAACAGTGTCTACAAGATCATGCTTGAGGCAAACACCTTTATTTTATTTTATTTTATTTTATTTTTATTTTTATTTTTATAGGTAAAAGGAAGGAACACATATCATCTCAAATTGGAGGAATGGTAGCAGGTGTACTAAAACGATGATTCATCCATACTGTTAATATAAATTTTATTGGTTTGGATTAGTGTTGGCGTATTTGAATTCAAAGAGGATAAGATTTCATCTTATCTCTAAAGCTGTAATTTTGAATTGTTGAATTTGAATTCAAATAGGATAAGTTTTGATTTTTAAATGAATGTAATTTAAATTATGGGATTTATCCATAGTATTTTGAATTCATTTAGGCGTCTAGGAGTCTGTTAAAGAGGCTGAAGAGTTGAATTTCAAAATCTGGAATGATAAAATCAGAAGTCAAATTCGAAATTTAAATTGCAGTAATAAATCCGGAAATCTATTAGCAACCTGTCAGCAGACGGATTCTGATAAAGGATGACCTGTCAGCAAACGTCTTTCAGTAGCACTTTTAGATTATCTATTTAAATCAAGTCATATGGTAACCCTAAAAAGAGATTTCGGCCAGAGCTGATTTTAGACATATTTGAGAGCCATTTGAGAAGAAAATTAGTGAAGAATTTTTCTTGTGATTTTTATACACTTGCGAGTGTGATCTTACTCAAGGTTTGAGAAGATTGTTGATTGGTGTACATGATCAATCACTGGAGGTTCCAGTAGGAAAGGTATAGATTGAAGATCGTCAGAAGTTTTGGCTGCTACCGTGGTAGGGATAAACGGGTCGTTTGTCCGGTAAAGTAAGGGAGTCAATTGACAAAGGTTTTGTAATTGAACAACTTACTTGTAAACTGATTTTCAATCAATAAAAATGATTTTCCTGGATTTGGTTGCCCCGTAGGGTTTTACTTTTGAAGAGTTCTTCAAAAGATTTCCCTTCGTAACCAATCGATGTGTTATGCTTGATAATTTATTTATTACATATTTATGAATATTCACACGATTGATATCTAACAAATTTGATTGTGAAAATTGTTAAATTTATTTGGCCATACAGGAGTACAAAGGGAATTTCACATACACCAGAGTTCAATAAAGTTGATGTTTCCTTGCATGATTTTATGAATAAATTGTTGCTGCTAGTATACCAAGAATGATCCCTTGGGCACCTCTATAATGAGAGCTTGTTAATGTTCTGAGCTTCTCATCTCCAGCTGCAATAGAGACCTAGAGTCAGTGGATGGCTTTATTTTGACCCAAAAATAAAAAATAAACAAATCTGAATTAATTTGGTCTCTTTTTATTCGAAAAGTTGGCTAAAATGGGAAAGAATGGGAGTGAAAGCTTGCTGGGATCTTTCACATTAGGCAGATATGTTTGTAGATTTGAAATTGGAGCTATACAGTGGGAGAATGCACTACTGCCACAGCTTACCAGTGTCCCAAATTGTGAGCTTTAATTTCTTCCCACCAACGGTGAGATGCGTGAATCTAATATCCACGCCTACACATAGTAAAAACTTCTACTTATAGACCACAAGCTACTCAATCCTTCAAAATGCATTGAAAATTAGAAATGCTTGCTTTGATTAATAAAAGATGAAGGGATATAATCGTACATATTTTTTTTTTATATATATAGGTAAACGAAGGTGCATAATCATACATACTCAGTACGCAACTTTTTAAAGTAACTTATATTGATGGAGAAATCTTTAAAGAAGAAAAAACTCCGAGTTTTTCAAGGTTTACACATTTTAAAATCCAAAAACTCAAGAAAGTAATAAACTTGGTCCCTAAAAGGGGGTCCAACTTGCCCGGAACCCGAGCCCACGAGGTTATCAGGCCCAAGGCCCGTTGTCCGCACCCACCTCGACGCAGCGTCCGAATCCAACTAGGGAGACCGAAATCGGGGACGAACCAAGTCCCTGGTTATCCCGATCTGGGCGGGAGATGATTAAACCGGCTTCGAGAACACGCTAAGGACAGAACGACGGCTCCCGTACTGATGTATCTCCTGGACTCGTCTCCCATCAAGGCCACTCCCGCATTTATGAACGACAGACAGCCGCCGGCCTACAGACATACACCATTAATTGCTAAATTGACAAAAGATACAGCAGCATTTAATGCCCCTGTCCAAGAGAGTCTAATTGAGCATTAATTGGAGGGATGCTCAATAAATGCGATAAGACCGACCAAATCGGACCAGGTTTCCTTATCGAGGATGACGGTCGAATGATGTCCCGATTTCCGGCGCCTTCGTCACACAGGCCCCCCCTCCCAGGGGGACACCTATAAATAACACCAAACCAACGACGAAAGGACGGTACGCTCACTAAATCTTTTACTCCCTCTACCATATATTCTATCCCTTATTCTAACTCGATCGTCGGAGCGGTCCCGGACCCCGACCCCCCTTGTTCTTGTTTTGCAGGTTACCATCATACGGGATTCGGTAAAGAAGATAGCAGAATACGTCCTTAACAGTGGCGCCGTCTGTGGGATCGGTTTATCGCTGATCAACGTACTTTCTGCATGTCTACCCTACCGTTGTCCCAAACGACCAAGCACGACCAGCAGACAGATCCGTCGATGGAAGAAAGGCTGGAAGCATTGGAAGAAATGGTGAGGAAGTTGAAGGAGGAGAATGCCGCCCTCCGGCAACCACGCGAAGAGGCATCGGCCCGCGGCGAAACCAATCTGGGAGAGAATGTGAGCTCCCGACTCCCTGAGGAGAGCGAGGCCTCTGAAGGAGAACGACGCCGGATACACACCGAGCTAAAGGAGTTGGGGGACAAGTACGCTGAAATGGCAAAACTGATTAGCCCGGCAGCAGGGCATCTCTCCTCGCAGGGAAGCATAGGAACACCCTACAGCGCGGACGTCCTGGCCGTCCCTCTCCCGCCCAAATTCAAGGTCCCGCAAGTAGAACTGTACGATGGGTCTCAGGATCCTGTGAAGCACATAGAAGCTTTTAAAGCCCATGTCAGCCTACACGGCTATCCCGGCGAGGTGGCGTGCCGAGCATTCCCTCTCACCCTGAAGGGGATGGCTAGGACATGGTTTGGAACCATCCATCCGGGATCCGTCAGTAGCTTCGAGACGTTGGCCCGACTCTTTATCACCCAGTTCATGGCTAGTAGGAAACGAAGGCGCCCCGCGGCATACCTGTTGACCGTCAAGCAAGGAGAGAAGGAAAGCCTGAAAGGGTACCTAACCAGGTTCAACGAAGAGAGAATGACCACCGACAACCAGGACGAAAAGATCACTCTAGCGGCCCTCCTGGGCGGCATATGGCTCAGGAGCCCCTTTATGGCAGAGATAGCCCGCAAGACTCCCACCACTCTGAACGGGTTCATGGATCAGGCTGACAGATTCATCAACGCCGAAGATACGCTCGAAGCCCTAGTAGCCCCGCGACGCGGGGAGCTCCGACAGCATGATCGGAAAACAACCAGTGTCAGGGAAGGTTCCAACAGGCATCGGGGGGCTAGGAAGTTTCCAGATGAGATGCGGAGAAGGGACCCCCCACGGGAACACAGACTGTCGTCGTGGCCTCAATCCAGCTTGGCGGTGGAAGATCAGAGCCGAATAGAATCTAGGCGAGAGTCTATCAGAAGAAGAAGAGGGGATATGTATTGCGAATATCACAAGTCCAAGGGCCACAACACCGAAGACTGCCAGGCCTTGAAAAACAGTCAGAGGGATGGACAGATGAACGACCAAAGAGACAGAACCCGGTCGAGGACCCCTCGTCGGGAGCGAGAGTCAAGCAGACGCCGAGGCGAACCTGCATCCGGCCACCCAGCAGGAGAAATCAGAACCATTGTCGGGGGACCATCCCGAGGAGGGACTACGTCCTCCTCTCAAAGGGCACACGCCCGGAGAGCCAGATATGGGGAAGTCTACTCACTGGGGCAGGCACCGAGGCAGGGCAACCCGGGTCCCAGAGGGGAATCAATAGTTTTCAACGAGCAGGATGCGAAGGGCATCGCCTTTCCGCACGATGACGCTTTGGTGATATCAGCATTGGTGGCCAATTTCACAGTTAAAAGGATACTGGTTGACAATGGGAGTTCGGCCGATATCTTGTTCTGGGAGGCCTTCATGCAGATGGGAATCGACCCCCGCCAACTTCAGCCTATCCGGGCCCCCCTTAAAGGATTTACGGGTGAAGCAGTACACCCCGATGGCCTAATAACTCTCCCAGTTTTGATGGGCTCCGCGCCCAGGACCACGTCCGTCATGACCGAATTCTTGGTAGTAAAAGCTCCATTCTCCTACAACGCCATCCTAGGGAGGCCGACCCTAAACAACTTGAGGGCAGTCACTTCTACCTTCTACCTCAAGATGAAATTCCCGACCGACAGAGGAGTAGGCAAAGTTAGAGGAGAGCAGGTCACCTCCAGGGAATGCTACGCCCGGGAGTTGAAACACAAAGACAGCTCCGTGGCTACGATCTCCCTGGAGAGTGAGCATGTTGAGTTTCCGCCTGCACCTCCCCGAGCAGTATGGGACAATGAGATCAGGGACGAGGCGACACTGCGCCAAGCGGAACCCAACGAGCCTCTGGAATTGATTCCGGTCGACGGCGACAACCCGGATCGAGCAGTACGAGTCGGAACCAGGATGGACCCAGTAGTACATACGGAACTCAAAGCTCTCCTCATCGAGCACAAAGACGTATTCGCTTGGACACATGCGGACATGCCCGGAATCGACAGGTCTGTGATAGAACACCGGCTGTGTGTCAACCCGACTGCCCGGGCAGTTAGGCAAAAAAGAAGAAGCTTCTGTGCTGAGAAGTATGCCGCCATTGCAGAAGAGGTAGACAGACTCCTGACCGTTGGGCTCATCCGAGAGGCTCACTACCCGGAATGGCTGTCTAACGTAGTACTGGTAAAGAAGACCAGCGGGAAATGGCGTATGTGCGTGGACTTCACCGATTTGAACAAAGCCTGCCCCAAAGATAGTTTCCCTCTACCGCGCATCGACCTCATTGTGGATTCAACTGCTGGGCACTCTCTCCTCAGCTTCATGGACGCCTATTCGGGCTACAATCAGATCAAAATGAGCACGGACGACGAGGAAAAAAGGGCGTTCATTACAGATCGCGGACTCTATTGTTACACTGCCATGCCTTTTGGACTCAAGAACGCGGGGGCTACTTATCAACGGTTGGTTAACCGTATGTTCAAAAAGCAAATCGGGAGAAACATGGAAGTTTACGTCGATGACCTCCTGGTCAAAAGCTGCTCCCCTCACGATCATGTGACGGACCTGAGAGAGGCCTTCTCAATCCTGCGACATTATCAGATGAAGCTCAACCCTGCCAAGTGCACCTTCGGGGTCGAGTCCGGCAAGTTCTTAGGGTACATGGTCTCTGAACGAGGAATCGAGACCAACCCTGAGAAGATACAGGCTATCCTCGGAATGGCACCCCCGAGGAACCTGAATGAAGTCCAGCGATTGGCTGGTCGAATTGCTGCCCTCAGCCGGTTCATAGCAAGGTCGACCGATCGATGCCTTCCCTTTTTCCAAGTCCTCCGAAAAGCACACGAGTGGGACGCATCCTGCGGGCAGGCATTCGAACAACTCAAAGATTACCTGACGTGTCCCCCGTCACTCAGCCAGACGGCTCCCGGAGAGACCCTTGTGGCTTATTTGGCAGTCTCGCCTCATGCGACATCTGCAGTTCTAGTGAGAGAAACCGATCAGGGTCAGAAGCCTGTGTACTATGTCAGCAGGGCACTTCAAGGAGCAAAGGCCAGGTACCCCCGTACAGAGATGATGGTATCCGCCCTACTAACAGCTGCGCGTCGGCTGCGTCCGTACTTCCAAGCCCACACCATAAGGGTCATGACCGATCAGCCCCTCGGAACCATTCTCCAGAAGCCCGATACGTCCGGTCGGTTAGCTAAGTGGGCAATCGAGCTGAGCGAGTTCGATCTAACATTCCAGCCCCGAACAGCGATGAAAGCACAAACACTGGCGGATTTTGTTGCAGAGTACACTGGGTTTCCAGAAGAAGTCCCCAGTGAACCCCGGGGGCAGGTATGGCAGCTGTACGTCGACGGGTCCTCATGCCGAGCCGGGGGTGGAGCGGGTGTACACATCATCACTGACCATGGCGTCCAACACAACTACGGTATAGGCCTAACTTTCAAGGTAACCAACAATGAGGCGGAATACGAGGCCCTCATAGCCGGAATGACAATTGCTAGGGTCCTCGGGGCGACTGAGCTGGAGGCCCGAACTGATTCCCAAATAGTCTTTCATCAAGTACTCGGCCAGTACATCACCAAGAGCGAAAAGTTGAAAAAATATCTGGAGCTAGTATGCATCGAGAGAGACCGATTCAGTTACTTCCGTTTACTACGGATCCCAAGGGAAGAAAATCATATAGCGGATCGACTGGCGAAAATAGTATCGGGAAAAGATGAACATCCGCCCCCAGAAAACACTGAGATCAGGACGATAGATACCCCCTCAACGGGCAGCGAAGTCGGAGTAGTGGCTGTGGCAGATCCCGACTGGGCGACCGATATCGCAGCATACCTCCGGACAGGCGCATTACCTCCCGACCAGGGCCAGGCCCGCAAGATAAAGAATAGATCGTCCAGATTCACACTGATTGACGGATCGCTTTACAGAAAGGGCTTCTCTGAACCATTGCTCAGGTGTGTAACGAAAGAGGAAGGGCAATACATACTGGCTGAGATCCATGAAGGAATCTGCGGGGCTCACACGGGGTCTAAAACTCTAGCCGCCCGCACCACCCGTGCAGGGTACTACTGGCCGTGTTTGTTCCAGGAAGCAAAAGATTTCGTTAAAAGGTGCCCGAAGTGCCAAGAGTACAGCCCAGTGTTGCACTCCCCATCGGAGGAACTCACTTCGATAACATCCCCCTGGCCCTTTGATCAATGGGGACTAGACCTTATAGGACCATTCCCAGTAGGGAGGGGCGGGACTAAATTCATAATAGTGGCAGTGGATTATTTTACGAAGTGGGTAGAGGCCGAAGCCCTTGTCAGTATCACTTCTCGAGCCATCACAAAGTTCTTATGGAAGTCAATTGTTTGCCGGTTCGGGATACCTCAGAGCTTCATATCAGACAACGGAAAGCAGTTCGATTGCAGTCATTACCGAGAATGGTGCTCCGAGTTGAAGATCAAGGTGAAATACTCTTCTCCCGGCCACCCGCAGGCTAACGGACAAGCCGAGGCAACCAACAAAACCATCCTCAACGCGCTAAAGAAAAGACTCGGAATGCACAAAGGAGCTTGGGCCGATGAACTTCCAGGAGTCCTGTGGGCATATCGCACAACAGTCCGAACCCCCACGGGTGAAACACCGTTTGCCCTAACCTATGGCTGCGAGGCGATAATTCCTGTCGAAGTAGGGATGCCTACACTGCGAATCCAGCACTATGACACTGCCTCCAATGATGCCAAGATGATGGGACGCCTAGACTCCTTAGAGGAGCACAGGGAAGAAGCCGGCATCCGACTTGCCAACAACAAACGCAAAGCAGAACAATACTTCAACAAAAGAGTGAAGCCGCGCAACTTCAAAGTCGGGGACTTAGTGCTAAGGCAAACGGGCATCGCGACTCCAGCACAAGGAAAACTGGGACCAAAATGGGAAGGGCCTTACGTAGTGACGGCAACAAACAGACCTGGGTCTTACCGACTCAAAGACAGCTCTGGAGCCGACCTACCCCACCCTTGGAACAGTGAGAGGCTTAAGAGGTACTATGTGTAGCATTTACTAATGTAATTTACTTCTGCTGATGTAATTTGCTTCTTGAAATTATAAAGAGCCCGATGTTATTCAATGTTCATATCCAACGTATTATAAGGTTCTCAACTCGGAATCCCGCGGGGTCGGTCAATCCACCCACGCGATGTATCCGCCTCGGAGTCCCGCGGGGTCGGTCAATCCACCCACGCGATGTGTCCGCCTCGGAGTCCTGCGGGGTCGGTCAATCCACCCACGCGATGTGTCCGCCTCGGAGTCCCGCGGGGTCGGTCAATCCACCCACGCGATGTATCTGCCTCGGAGTCCCGCGGTCAATCCACCCACGCGATGTATCCGCCTCGGAGTCCCGCGGGGTCGGTCAATCCACCCACGCGATGTGTCCGCCTCGGAATCCCGCGGGGTCGGTCAATCCACCCACGCGACGTGTCCGCCTCGGAGTCCCGCGGGGTCGGTCAATCCACCCACGCCACGCATCCGCCGCGGGGTCGGCCAATCTACGCGAAGCAATTCGCAACTCCTGAACCCCGATCTTAAGCACATCGACCGAGTACGCTTGGGAAAATTTTTTTTTTTAAGTTTACACTTAAACAAAAAATTTCGCGGGGTAAAGACAGAATGAAATTATGAACAGAGCACCAGAGGAAGATTAAGTTCAAAATTTATATATATTGTCGGTCATACAAACTCGCTCGAATCAAGCTTGAGCGTCATTACAAAAAAAAAAAAAAGAGAAAGCAACACAACAAAAACTTGTACATCAACCAGGTCAAGCCTCGGGAGGGGGCGGAGGAGGATTCAGGTCGTCAAAGGGAGGGTAGCCGCGCTTCCCGATCTTCTTGACGAATCTCTTCGCAGCCCGGTCTGGACGAAGAGACTTCACGTTTATCCTCCGAGGATCGAGCTGGGGATCCACCAAGAGCTGGGATCCTAGTCGACGAAGGCCCTCGGCATAACCGTGCCCCCAGGCGGAATTACGGATCGCCACCACTCGGGATATCTGCTGCTCGAGATCAGCAATCCTCGAGTGAGCCTCTTCTAGAGCACTCCGAGCCCCCACGAGCTCGGACTCCCGAGCAGCCCGGATTTCCTCAGACCGCGCCAACTCCGTTTCCAGAATCTCTCGGGCGCGCCTCGAACCGGCCAGTTCCTCCTCCCGAGCAATCCGAGCCTGCTCGGACATAGCTAACTCCTCTTCCCTCAGTGATAGAATCTGGGAAGAAGCAGCCAGCTCTGCTGTCCGAGCGGTTAGCTCGGACTGAAGGAGGATCTTGTCCTGCTCGGTGGCCGATCTTGCGTCCACGAGGCGGGCATTCCTCCGATGGGCCACCGCCAGCGATTCCCGGGCCGCCTCCAATTCGGTCCGAAGAGAAGAGTTGGCTCTCTCCAGCCTGCTATTTTCCGCCCCCAGCTCCTCAACCGATTTTATCAGCCCCCTGTAAGTTTCCTGCGACTGCTCGAACTGGTCCCGTGCCTGCTGCAGCTTGTAGAGCCCGAACTTGCAGACGGTTCCGAGCTCACTGTTGAATTCAGCAAGCTCAGCCAGCTCGGATCCCACTGTCCGGGATATCTCCATGGCGACCTAAAACACCGAACAAACAAAAAAGAGAAAGAAAAACTTAGCAACTCGAAAAGAGAAGACCATCCGAAATTCAACAAAGCCTACCGAACAAACCTGAGTCAGCAGAGGCTCCAGCATCGAGGCCACTCAGGCAGAAGCATCTGCCTTTGCTTGTTCGAATCGGGAAGGCCGCTCTGAACCGGCTTCACCGGCCTGACGAGCTCCTTCCTCCGAATCCGACCCGAAGAGCTGACCAAGCACCGCGACCCCACTTCGAAGCCGAAAAGGAGATGGGGCCGGGGAGGAGCTTCCGAGCCCGGAGATGGGCATGCGTCCTCAAAGTGAACCCCCGAGGTCGACCCCCTCGCGAAAGTCGGGGGTGGGCGCTCAGGAGACTCATCGGACTCAGCGGCCGGTCGACCGCTCTCGTCTGCGACCTCCATATGGCTCCCTTCCGCGGGAAGGTCAGACCCCCTCGACCTCTCGGGGGTGGCCTCGTCCCGATTTTCTTGGTCCGGAACCCCTTGCTGCTCGGTTCCCTCACAGGCACCCTCGGAATTGGCCTCCTCGCCATGTACTTCATCTTCCCCCTCGGAGGCATCTGAGTGGCGCTCGGAAGATGAAGGGGGAGGGGTGGGCAACTGATTCGCCCTAGCGACTTGCTCCTCCGACTCCTGCCGGAAGACCTGCGCGAATGGCATGGCCCCCGGAGTCAAATCGGCGGCATGATCCAGAGCCTCCTGGAAGGCGCACTCTATCTCCTCTCCGTCTGAGGAGTCGACCCCGGCCCGGTCGGTCACCTCGATCTGGGCTTCCATGACGATCCTCCCGGCCTCAGCCCTTATTCCCTCGGTCTGCAAGAACCGGAGCCCGTCCGATGACGACGTCAAGGAAGCCGGCTCGGGACGTCGTGCGGGAGGGTCTGTGGGGGGAACACCTCCGTCCGGACCCTCGGCCCGTGGACCCTTCCCTTTCTTCTGCTTCTTGGGGCGGGCACCACGGCTCGAAGTAGCTTCGCCGGCCCGACTCTTGGTACACCTCTCTTGTTCTACCTCCCGATCAGAGGCTCGCTTACGGGAAGAGGTAGGAGGCTCTTCCGGGACTGTGAAGAAGTTTTGACCCTCGGCGTAGGACCGGTCTGGTCGGGTCAAAAACTCCTCGATGTTCTCCTCGGTGAGGAGATTGTCGGACCATAGCCGATCGGGATCCTCTGCCCCCCAGGAGAGGACCACCTTCACCCTCTCAGCCTCTTGGGCCGAGAGGGTAACCTCCATATGTGTCTGGGAGGGGAGGAAGCTCCAGTCTTTCTAGACGGGGAAATCACTCCCCTCTCCCTTCGGGAACTCCCACTCCCTGCCCGAGACAAAGAAGAACCTCTTGTGGTAGTCTCGGGCACTCGAATGCCTCTCCTCCATTCTGATCAGCCTACATTTCGGCTTTATCTGGAAGCCGGCAACATTCCCGTCCCGACGGAGGAGCCGGTACAGTGAAAAGAATTCTCGAGCGGTCAGGTCGGGGTAGGGATCGTTCTTCCCGGACAGAACGATCCTAAACGCCACGCAGGTGGCCAACAGGATACGCCACCCGTTCGGCATGAGTTGGGCAGGGGCCAAACCCAAGAAGTGCAGGACTTCCCGAACGGGCCGAATGAAGGGAAGGCGTAGTCCCTTCGAAAGCATGAGGGAGAAGAGCACGACCTTCTGAGCCCTCCCATCGCGCTCACAGGCTCTAACTCCGTCCCCCGGGGCCTCTAAGATGTGCCGCCAGGAAATACGGTGCTTCTTCCTAAGCGTGTCCACATCAGAAGATTGCATTGTGGACATCCAGCCGTTGCCGGCGAAGAAAGGACATGGGTCGGAAGAAGCCATGGGGGCAAAAGCAAGGAATGGCAAGAAAGCAACAAAGAAAGAACGGGGAAGACAGCGAAGAGCAAAGGCAAGAAAGAAGGATAGCGGGATGGCAAGAAAGCAAACAGCGAAGCGAGGACAGTGACAAGACCGCTGGGTAATTTATACCCAGAAGCAAAATTTAATGCGAGCGGGAAACGAGGGAAGCGTGCGCCGAAACCGTCACCTCAGACGTGGCTCTTGGGAACAGAAAGCACGCCCTGAACTGACCAATCAAAGGAGAGAAGTGTGCGCCGAAATGACAAGTCAGTTAATGATGGTCACGCGCGTGCGCCTCACCATTTAATAACGGATCACTGGCAGTTCGGGAATCGAAACAACGGCACAATTAAATGTCAGACTGCATTAAATGCCTGACACGGAGTATGACGGGTCACGATTCGGCATTAATTGATCAGAATTTAAATCGTCCCTCTGAAGTCCGGTCGGTAAACGAAACGACATGTCAGCAGGAATCACCCGAATACATCCAACCTCGTGTTCCCGCTCGGAAGGGGAAATAAAGGAACACTGCCCAGTATCGAAGGACAGTACAATCAAAGAAAAGGAAGACCCTAACTCTAAAACGTTCGGAATTTCCATCGAAGTGCCTTCAATGAAAACTCACGGGGTACTGAAAGGGGGTCCAACTTGCCCGGAACCCAAGCCCACGAGGTTATCAGGCCCAAGGCCCGTTGTCCGCACCCACCTCGACGCAGCGTCCGAATCCAACTAGGGAGACCGAAATCGGGGACGAACCAAGTCCCTGGTTATCCCGATCTGGGCGGGAGATGATTAAACCGGCTTCGAGAACACGCTAAGGACAGAACGACGGCTCCCGTACTGATGTATCTCCTGGACTCGTCTCCCATCAAGGCCACTCCCGCATTTATGAACGACAGACAGCCGCCGGCCTACAGACATACACCATTAATTGCTAAATTGACAAAAGATACAGCATCATTTAATGCCCCTGTCCAAGAGAGTCTAATTGAGCATTAATTGGAGGGATGCTCAATAAATGCGATAAGACCGACCAAATCGGACCAGGTTTCCTTATCGAGGATGACGGTCGAATGATGTCCCGATTTCCGGCGCCTTCGTCACACAGGCCCCCCCCTCCCAAGGGGGACACCTATAAATAACACCAAACCAACGACGAAAGGACGGTACGCTCACTAAATCTTTTACTCCCTCTACCATATATTCTATCCCTTATTCTAACTCGATCGTCGGAGCGGTCCCGGACCCCGACCCCCCTTGTTCTTGTTTTGCAGGTTACCATCATACGGAATTCGGTAAAAAAGATAGCAGAATACGTCCTTAACAGTCCCCTTTGACGAGTCTCAGACTCTCATGTAGCAAATTGGAGAGCAGCTAAACCAAACACTCATAACAACCGAGTTATATATAATTCTGTACTAATCTAGAAATTGGAGAAAATCAAAGTTTTGAAGAATCTGGTCATATATCCCACAGTTTTATACTGTTTGGTTGTTAAGAAATTGTGGAACGAGAGACCATCGATCGACATGAGCGTCTCTGAAGGCACGCCCTTGAGACCATCGATCTCACCAAAGATCCCTATTTCATGGGCAACCACCTCGGCTAACCTCAAGTCTGTCCCAGAGTGCGATTTTATTGAACATGTATGTAGTGTGCAAGTTTGTGTTAACGAAGATAATTGATCTGCATGAGTGAGAGTGATATGCTCGGAAAGTCTGTTTTTTAAATCTTATAAAACATAGTATAGTTGTATAAAAAGTCATAAAAAGGTTGCATGTTCGACATTTTCGGGTTTTAGAATCTTCACTGGTTGATATTGTGCTTCTGCACACGCGCGCCTCTGAATAAGATTACATATTTGGTGTGTTTGTAGGTGGATTTGTCTTTAATTATTCTGCGGGACCCCGGCAGGCTGCTGCTCAATTCGATCATGAATGCCCCCAATTTTTGCCCCCTGGAAAAATGGTGAGTTCCGTGATTTTACCAATTTACGTAACGTTCCATATTGATTCTTGCAGAGCTTACCATGATTCAGTGGATATACTTTTACAAGAGAGAGTTGAAAGGTTACCCGATACAAATTTCTTTTGCCACCAGTTTCAGACAATGAAGGATGAGAAAAACTAACAAGCCGAGGGCTACCCGATACATATTTCTTACGTCCAATGGATGTGTGGCTGTTTCTTCTACCCAGCCCATGATGTATAGCTGCTCTCGAATCTCATCGAACCTCTTATAATATTTCCCTCTGCTTGGGACGATCCGACCAGAGTTTTGATATGAGACGCAGTGTATTCTTAGATAAATCATCGCCCGGTTGGATTTTATCTTTTACAAATTTTTTGCCATATTATTACTTATTAGTCGCACTAGTGAATACCTGAGTGGGAAAAGGAAAGGGATGAAAGTAAATTGAGAAATGGATGTGCTTCGAGAGAACTAATTAACCATGAGAACAGAATCAAATTCACTCTTAACAATCAACATTTGAGATGTGCTGAGGCGGGGCCTGACTTTCGCCTATTTGACAATACTTACAACACGACTTGACGCTTCTGCTCACTATTACCCTTGTACAACTCATCAAGAATTCCCACAAGAAAAATATTATACTTTTAGACCCAAAAATCTTAACTTGTTGAAGCATTTGGAGGGAACACTTTCTTAATAAATTCTAGGAAGCGCTGAGAGTAGAACGTAGGGTTCACGGCCGAGATGGACAAGGAATCAAACTGAAAAGATTTGTATGCGTGTTCAATCTTCTTACTCATGTTGTAATCTTGCAGAATATCGATGATTCCAAGGTATAGAACAACATCATATACCTCATGAAACATTTGTGTTTCCTCTTTTCCTGGAATCTGCTCAGCCCTTGCCGGCATATTCACACCAAGTTGGATTTGTAGCCTGCTTAAGAAGGTCGCATACAAAAGTAGAACTCGAATTCAGTGGAAATGCAATAGTAGCCATGATGGGTGAAAGTGGAGTTCGTTCTCTCATTCTGAAAACTTGAGAGGCTTTAAAGTACTCTGAAAAAGAAAAATCTTTCGACTGATAGCAGTGATCAAGCATGTAAACATTTTATGATCTTAAAGTCAACCGTCTGGTGCTTTGCAACATTCCTATCACCGGTTTAACACACTAGGCATTTTGAAGAAATCATACCTTGCTGTACCAGGTAGCAGGAGATCAACTTCCTCATCACCAGCGGCGGATGCTCGTAGTCGGCTACCCCTGATGTGAGGGCCCACAACAACGCTGCTATCACCGGTTCCACGAGGAACCAAAACAAGCCCTTGTGGGTAGCTGAAGATCTCATTCTCTAAGGGGTCTAAATTGAAACATAACCACCAGAAATTTGATATTAGTCCTCTAGATTAATGAATGTTGCTACCATACATCTGTAAAAATAACAAAAAAGAAGAACAAGAACTGATTAAGGTCAAACCACTAACTATGTCCTGGGATTACATGTACCATGTTCAGATCAGTGTGTTGATCTAATTCAACTGAAAAATAGATCAAGGAGAATCTCTCGTTACTTGATAATTCTCCAGATGTGTATTACATGACACTAGTTTTCAGTCCTACTCCTTTAATCCAGACCCTTCTTAAAGTTGCATTAATAGATTATGCAAAAGAACCAAAGTTTGAACAGAAGACATTAAATATAAAAATTACCTTCTTCTGCAAGCATTGCCAATCCATCAGCTGCTGTTATATTTTGCTTGAACATGAGAGAGCGCAGGTGTTGGGGGGCTCGATAATGCACACCTAACAAAAGGCTGTAATCCATAATGTGCTGTGCTTCTAAGAACTTACTGTCTATCTCAATCTGCCTGCATTTTGAAGAAAAAAAAAATGAGGAAAGTGTAGCCCATATCCGTGTTAACAATAAGCACTAAGGCCAGCATAGGATGGATGCCAGAGGTCTAATCTACTTAAAACAACAAAACAAGAATAGCGAAAAGAAATAACAATCAACAATAAAGAATTAGAACTTTAAATTTTAAGCAAGCCTGACACATATATGCCAAAAAAACAACAAAACTTAGTCAGTAGGCTAAAGATGAGACGGCTTGGATTTTGGAATGTTTCACACAGATATGGCATCAAGACAAACAATAACAAGCACGACTTTTAATGGACAGATTATTCTCTTGCACTCTTCATATTTTTCCTTCCAGCATCAGGTAGTAACCTGGGGTCTACTGCCAAATCATCCAAGCCACAGACAATTGATATGTAAACTTCAGGTCAGAAAGAAAATTACATAGCAGCTTGGATAGAATCACTTACTTCAATAAAGCCTCCCGCCAAGAGGGCTCAAAATAAAAGCAATAAGTCAGATCCAAATCTTTAAGTGTAGTGTTCTCATCAATTTCAACCTTGTCTGCTGAGCGTCCTAGTGAAGAACCTTTCAAATCAAATCTTCGATGGATCCTTAACTCTGTGCAGAACATATTTCCCATTACCACAAAGCGAAACTGCATGGAAGGATTAAATATGAAATATTAGCTTATTGTGATATGAGATTCTTTTTTTTACGAGTAAATTAATTTTATTAATGATCAAAAGGCACTATCCAAGTACATGGAGAGTATAAATCAGATACATCAAACTAGAAGAAGAGGTTACAAAAAAGGGTTCTAAAAACTAAAGCTAGAGAACATAAGTCAGAAGCCATCCAATGGTAAAATGCATTAGCTCTGAGTTCCTCCATCCTCATACTATCTTCGAAGTTCTCATTGTTTCTCCCTCCACATGGACCACATTAAACAGATCAAAATTATCTCCACATTAAGCCCACTATGATGATTCTCAAATTTTCCTTTCCAGCATTCTAATGAATCTAACACTTGTCTAGGCATCACCTAATTAAGCCCAAAGATATCAAAACTGCTTGCCAAGAGTGCTGGCTATGTCACGACAGAGAAGTGATCTACAGATTCCCTGTTCCCCCTACAAATGCAACACTACTCTATCTCCATAACATGTCTCCTGCATAGGTTGTCCAAGGTAAAGATCTTCCTGAATGCCTTTGTCCAAAGGAAAGAATGCCGCTCTCTGGGAGGTCTTTCTCCTCCATATGAACTTCCATGGAAAGCTAGTACCCGTGAGGAATCAATGCATTATAAAACAACTTGACTTCAAGCATCCATCTCTTAGACATGGGCCAAATGGCCCAATGCGTCTTCCCCGTCTTGTTTAAACCAATCAGAATATAACTGAGCAAAGAATGAGTTAAAGAGATACATCTCCCAATACTGTGCCCCACTGATAAACTCTACAGTCCATAGAGAAGATCCATTTAAGAACCGTAAATGATCTTCTACAGATACATCTTTAACCCAAGCAATGCAAAATAGATTCATAAAGACCCCAAAGGCTGATCTCCACACCATGTATCATGTCAAAACTGTATCATAGATCCATTGCCCACATCATTACCGATATGTTGAGAAAACTCCCTCCATTCCTCAGCATCACATATTCTTGAAGTAAGTTTTTTTAATAAGTTTTTTTTTTTAGGTGATTAAAATTTAATAAGCTGAAACCTATGAATCATTAATGGTAAGAGAGAACTAATGGCTACAACATTAACATCCATGGAAAAATGCTTTTGGTATCAAACGAAGCTTTATTGTGCCAATTACCTTTTGACCACTTGAAGGTTTGATTCTATGAAGGCCAAAAAATTTAGTAATGAGAGTGTTCTCATACAACCTCACATGATGATGATAGTTTGGAAGCATTCTTAGAAGAACCTGCACATCATAACTGTGGTCACTATAACTTTAAGAGGCATATAATGACAGGCAAAAAGAAAAAACTATATGTACATGTAACCATAGCAAATGTACCGTTGTTCAAAAACTTATTCACAGTAGACATGGGATATCAAATATGGTCCTTGTCTCAAGAACAAATAAATCCCATGCTTTGAAATCTATTATGTAAATACCCACACATCATAATATACCTATTCTCTGTCCCCATTAGATTGGATTCAATCTTTTATTTGGCTTTATAGTATCAATCATTTGTCATCCATCATTTGCTCACAAAAAAAAAAAAACTGGTTCTGGTCTCAGTTAAGATCAATGAGAAATTTCATCAATGGTATACCAACTACTACAGTGCCACCACATTCAAACTTGGTAGCAGTGATTAGTAAGCAGACAATTCTCAAAAATCATCAGCAATTAAGGACTAACGGTTAAGTAGGTGCCTACAGAGCAGAAAGACATCCCTGAGTCTATGATGCTTTTTAAAGCTTACAAAGGTGGATAAAAAAATTACCTGAACAAAAATATATTGAAGAGTTCTGGTAAAATAAGGAAATGAGAATATGATGGCAATGAAAGTTTAACACATTATTGAAAGTCAGAACCTTGTGAAATAGCATTGTGATCATTTATTAAGAAATATCCATCAGAGATAAGTACTTATGAGGCTATGAAGGTTAAAAAAAAACCCAGTAATTGCAAAAAAAAAAAAAAATTCCCATCAAACACCGTTAATTTTTTCCACTAGAGAAATAGACAAACCTTGACTTCAGATTTTCGTAGCGTCTTAATCATGAAACGATCATCTTGGGATAGGAAGAAAACACTACCACTTTTCCCAGGAGAAGAAAGTTCCCTGAGAGCGTCATTCCCACAAATGGACATCATGTAATCTGCAGCATCAATCTTGAATAACTCCCGTAAATTCCTACACGTGAATAAAATTTCATCAGCTTCCAATACATAATAACAACAAGAAATGTCCCTGCATGAATTATTAATACAAGTAAGAGGAACATTGCAATCACAAAACTTTCTGAAAAACATAACCTCTCAGCAAGTGAAAGAAGTTTATTGTTCTAGTTATGTTGCTAATTGAAGCATAGGAGCTCACTAAAAATCAGGAATGACCATTGCAAGCATACCATCATACAAAATAAATGGGCTGCATGTAAGATTCAACACAGCAGTAATGAAACGAAGATCGACTTCTCACCTGAAAACCATTGGGCAATAATCTTTCCACTTAAAATCCTCTGATTGATGGGGTGGTGTCAGTTGGGATCCTTCTTTGGGAAAGTTCATCCAAAAGCTAGCCCGGGGACCGAAATCGGATGCCCGAACTTCTCGCCTCTGTATTGGTGTAATTTTCCCCACAGTGTATCTGTCCATATTTTAATGCATAGTCAGCATAAAGCATATTCACCTCCAAAATGCAATGTACCGGAATATAAGACAACAACAATAATAATTGTCGATTTCTGCAGCAATGAGTGGATCTGTTTTTCCCATTAAGGTCTAATACATTTCGCAATACACTTTTCATTATATGAAGAACGAAAAGATCATGCATCTAACAATCAACCGTTTATTTAAAAAGAAAGAGTTAAGAGTTTGAAAAAATAATTTTAAACAGAAACAACACAGCTTTTTTTCAAATGAAAAATGTAGATACTTATAAAAAAAATGAAACAGATAGAGCAGTGTCATGAAAAGTCATAACTGAAACAGCCTATATAAGGGGATTTAGTAAGAGTCAGAAACTTGAGAGCACCTGATTCCAAGCTGTAAACTGAGCATTATGTCGTAACTCCTGTGCCCTTTAATGATTGCTTCACCAGGCCTCTTAACCTCTTTTGCAAGTTTCTTTTGTAAGCGTTTTGCTCTTTTAGATGATGCCGAAAAGCTGCTACTTAATACAAGCTCACTGATTAATACCCCTTGCATGTATTCTCGTTCCAGGACTGGAATGCCCATCTCCACTGCTTTTTCACCGCCTTCTTGGACAGACTCAGTTGAACCTAGTGACGAATCATGTCCAATCACTTTTTCAATTGATACCTCAAGACTCCAGCGCCTTTGCAGGGAAACATTCCTGTTGCCAGTCTGGTCCAAATTCAACAGACTTCCCTTGGAGAGCTTATCGGATGAACTATGACGAGATCTCTGGCTCCCACCAATGTTGGCATTTTCCATATCCACAGAAGCCACATGATGGATATGTGCAAGATTCTGCTTTCGCAAATCTGGCAACAGACCTCTTTTCCTCAAGGCATTGAGGTAGAGTTCTTGTAAAGCAGGCAGTCGGCTACCTTTGGGATAAAATGATCCTTTTCCATCTTTTAAACCACATGTCCAAGTTCCAACATAGCAGCCTCCATCACTCCAGGTATACACTCCAAATCCATGCATCATTCCATTTAACCAGCTTCCTTCAAATGAGTCCCCATTCATCCAAGTAAGAGTTCCTTTGCCAGACATTTTGCCTCCTTTCATGTTTCCTAGATAAACATTTCCATTAGCCCAAGTGTACTTACCAGGCCCTTCTGCTCCACCCTGAATCCAAGAACCTTCAAAGATGTCTCCACTAGGATAAACTTTATATCCCAATCCATGTTTCACATTCAACCGCCATCGTCCCTTATAGGTCAAATTATCAGATCCAATATATGTCCCTGTACCGTGCATATAGCCACCTGAAAATTCTCCCTCATAGACTGCCCCAGAAGGCCATTGTAGTTCTCCCTTCCCATGCTTCATCCCCCGCCTCCACTCACCTTCATATATGCAGCCATCTGACCAGACATACTTCCCTCTACCCTCAGGGATGCTGCCAAGCAATGAGCCGGAATATGATTCCCCATTGGAAAGTAGGAGCTCCCCGACTCTAAAGCCAGCAGTTTCAGAAGTATGAATAACTTCACCATTAATTGATAGGGATGTGCGGTCTTTGTCGGAAATGACATCAAGAGATTTTGTTCTCTCTGCGTGAGAAACTGCTCCTTCCACGTTATCAACGATGGCCACAGGGCCAGACATGCATAATGCCCAGAAGGAAACAGTTCCTTACAATATTATAACTGTCTCGCACGCTCTCATAAGCCAACAATGTCAGATATCGCAAAAATATCTTATTGTGGACTTGTAATTATCCCCTCTGAAACTCCTCGTCCTTTGAACTGTTAGCAGAAGAGATTAATTAGGGACTCATGAGTACCCTGGCAGAATATAAGCTTTCAATAACACAAGATAGTTTAATGGGAAAAGAATTCTCTTAGGAAACCTATTTCTTACTGAATCTCCACACCTAATATATCAAACCAATAATATAAGAAATGGAAAAAGAAATGGGTAAAAAGAGAAACAAGATGCATAAACATAAAAGAAAGTAACTCAGTGCAAGGAGGAATTGATTATCGAGATTTTAAATATCTGCAAGTGGGAGTAGAAAGGTCTTTATCAATTTTCGGAACGGCATTCTTAAATTACATATCTAGACAGAAACTTCTTTCAAAATTGCTACTGTCCAGTCATTCCATTGGGTTCCTTTACCCAGATGGACGGAGCAAAAATGTCTTTTTGGAAATCAATTTCCTTCTTTCTTCCGGCCAGAGTGAAGGAGCTGAAATAGATCTTTACTAACGAACTTAAAAGTAGTTGTATCCCCGTTCCAAGTTTAAGGTTTTGAGAACAAAAGGAGAAAGCATTTTCTAAATATGAACCGAAACTCATCTAATTTTCAAACAGATGCAAAGACACCTCAAGATCCAGTCATTTGAAGTGACTAATATTTTCAGAAAATTAGTCAGCTAAATTTTGTTTGTCAATATTATTTTGGTTTTTGTTTTTGTTTTTGTTTTAGTCTGAAATATATTTAAATCATCCACAACTTGAGCAACAAACACATAAAATAAAAAGTAAAGCCGGTTTCAAATTCACAATATTTTTGTCTCATTTAGGTGACTTTTTCCCATCTGATTCCCAAACGATCGCGTGTTTCAGCTAAATTCTGCTACAAAAGTTAATATCCTAGAAACCAAAAATTATGAAAAAATAATCTCAAAAAGTGAAGTGAAAGTTAGACAAAAAGGAACCGGAAACCAGTACATACTCGGCGAACAACAAACGTGACGAGCGAGAATGAAAAGCGAAAAGAATACAGGCGCGGATGCATATAGATGTAGAAATATGTGAAGGTGAAAGAACTTATGCATATGTGTACAACCTTAAGAGGAGAGATAGGAAGAGGAAGTTGCAGACCCCGTACGTAGCAGTTAAAGGGAGCTGCGGTAGTAGTTACAAAAGGCGACCTTTTGAAGCTCTGTTTTCCCTGTGCTTACTTTTCCAGCAATTAGCGTTCTCGACGTTGACGAAGATGGGATCGAATCCCAAGCAGAAGCTGGGTTGCACTAGCAACTGGTATGTATGCAAATACCATTACCTACCCTTATAATTTCCTTTCTTTTCTCCGTCAAAGCCAACGAAACAATTTTTAATTAAATTTGTCCAAATAAATATCCAGGGGCAGTCTTGGCTTTTTCTTATGCTGCGGCGAGCGAGTATTGTTTTTATTGGAAATAAAAATAAAAATAAAAAACAGTAGATTATTTTAAAATTTTAAATATAAAATAACTCTCAGTCAGAAATAATAAATTAAAAATAATGAAAATCATATGATTTAAATAGCATAATTGAACAGATAAAAAAAAAAACAATTTATGGAGAATTAAGTTGTTATCTTGTCGTTGTGAATATATATGAATGAGAATGGGGTTAGGTGGTCAGATTTTTAAATTATGGTAGTGTTTCTAATATTTGAGATCTCCGTTCTTTAACAAAACTATTAACTAAGTCCGGTTGGTAGCTTACCCACATCCCTTTTATATATATAGGAACTTTATGACATGATTAATTAACGTCTCGTTTGGATTCAGAAATGAGATGAGTTAAGATGAGTTTAGTTTATTTTTTAATATTATTATTATTTTAGGATTTGAAAAATGTATGTTGGAATTTGAAAAATGTGTATTGGGATTTGAAAAATGTGTATAGGAATTTATGTTTTGTATAAAAAATTATAAAAATGTAATGATGAAATGGAAGTGAGTTGAGATGAGCTCAACCCACTCCCAAATTCAAAGGAGACCTAAATCTATCTAGGGTTTGAATTTTGATCCAGAAGTTGGCCCACACCACATTTGTACTTTTACCTAGGGCAATTAATACAAGTAAATTAAAAATATAATATTTATCTTAGATTTAATCATTTTCAATCACAATAAATTTTCAACAAATAACATATATTGAAATTATAATTGTAGATAGCAAATATATATTGTAAAAGTAGCACTGCTTATTAAATAAGATATTCCTCTTTATTTTTTAGGTGGCTTACAAATGTATCAATGTAACCAATGGTCGAGACTGTTGAGTTAAAGTTGATGTGTTGGGTCCTCTCACCAAAATGATTATCTTGAAATTCCACAAACATGAATTTTAGTTTGGAAATTCTATATTGGCAGCATCAAATGCTTTTTAAGTACCATAGTGGCATGCTGATTGCTAAGGCCCCGTTTTGATTGTTAGATTTAATTGAAATAAGGTCTTATTTTTATAAATACATCTTCTTCTTCTTCTTTTAATGTTGGAGAACCTCTTTAAAGAAAGCTCTTTGAATCCACTCTTACAAAGTAAACTCCAGTATCGTATATCACACCATTAAAAAAATTTTCTATACAAAACTAGTTAAAGCACTTACTTTTTACTAAGAGATGTGATCTCAAAAGATTATTTACACTCGTGAGATATTAAACTTTGAACTTTGAAGGGAGTTATACCTCAAGACCAAAACCTTCACCACTTAGGCCAACTCTTTGAGATTCCATCTAAAATCATCTTAATACATTTAAACTTATCTTAAGTATATTCGATAAAAACTTATTTTATTATCTCAACTTATTACTATTAATAAATAATTTAACTCAATCCAACATTTAAATATAACGTTAGGGTGCCTGATGACATATAGTCTAATTCTCTAAATAGAAAATTTGAGTTCAAATATTATATTAGACCATTCAATACACTCATTCTTAGTTGTATTATTTTTGTCTTTCTTCCGTGCAGTATGGAGGGTTTTTTTTTCTTTTTTTTACCTTATCTGGCAAGCACATTCTTTGTTGTTGGATTGTGGTAGTTAGTTGAAATAATTAATTCTTAAATCAGAGAAAAGGGGCATGATTGGCCATTGATTGGCTATATATCATGCCTAGCTAGGCTGCCTGATGATTTGTTTTGATGAGAAATTACGAGGACTCAGAGAAACACCTCCCCCCATCTAAACATTAATATCCTTGACATTTTGGTCGATATACAATAATCGGGAAAGCGACTCCATGTTCAATTAATAAATTATGACAATATAATACAATACAAAAAGATATGTAGTGCGAGTACATGTCGATCTTTTTTAGTGGATCGGAGGTTAAGATCAGTTCGACTTATCGTGATCAATGCAAAAATTAATATCGGATATCTGAAATCATGGCAGCGGATCGAACAATACATATATTAAAAATGAGTACTGGATATAATTATATATTCACGTTTACTTTCTTCAAAATCATTATGTTGATCATTAATTTGATTTCCTAGTTCAGTTATATATTATATAATCCATTTGCTCCTGATCATCGCGCGCACGGGGATCCCATCATAACCATCTGATAATATAAATTAGGAGTGTTCATTCGGGTTTCAGATTTTTAAATTTGAAATTCGGATTTAAAATTTTCTTAAATTTTTTTTTTTAATTTTCAAAAATATTAATAAATAAATAAAATTTTAAACCATGCCTGTACAACCCGGCCCGGATGAACAGGTCTAATATAAATCACAGTTCATTACAAAAAAAGTATATATATATATATATTTGTGATCGATTATTTATGATAAAAATAGACTCATTTTAATTAAAAATAATTATTTTATTAAAAATAATAAATCATAAATAAATAATTTATTTACAATGACTTGAGTCAAAATACAATATTCATGATATCTAAAGGCCGAGATATTCATGAGTTCGTATCGATTAAAACTACAGCAATTATCATCATGACATATATGCTCTCTCTATAAATATATATAAACCATGCATGCACTAGCCGACCAATATTAATGTGTTATGATAATATTTTCAGATAGTGACAGATAGATTATCATCAACTATTTTTAATATGCAACGACAATATATAATATTATATATATATATAGATATATATCAAATCTATATAAGAAGGTTTAATTAATTAGTTGAAGACAGATCGGGTCAAGTTTCAACAACTATATATAAATATTATATATTGCATGCTTGCATAATTAGAAGAAGAAGATTTTATATTACGTACATTATACGAACAATGGGCTGTATTAATTTGACAAAGATTTTCCTAATAATTCTGCGGTGTCGATCGACCCAACGATACTTATATAACTTGTTTAGTTCATCATTCATGTTTAATTAAAGTACTATATATAAAACAAATTAAATTAACGAAAAAGGGACTGCTCAATCAATCAACAATAAGTAAATAGGAAATTAATTAACTAGTAGTTATAACTAGCATTTGATGCAGCATGACTTCGAAATACATATCATGTACTTGGAAGTCGGAAGCTTAATTAACCACCATTTATATAATATAAATAATATTTACAATCTTGTGCAACTTCCGTGCACTACTATATTATTTGAAAAATTAAAAATAAAAATCTAAGATATCCAGATGTAAAAATAGTTTTTAATGATGGGCTTCACAATTTTTTAGATGAATTAAGTACGTGAACATATCATAAAACTAACTGTGTATAATATTACTTATATATATATATACTATGTTATATACACACAATACCATGGGTCAAGGTCCCGCACACAAGTTTTTAATTAAGACCTAGTTTAGATAGCAAAATTATCTAAACTAATTATCTCATTAATTTCACCTCAATATCTAAATATTATAGACATTTTCTAATTTTAACAACTTTTTCATATAATCCTTACATGATCATCATTATGATTTTTCCAAACTTCTAAACAAATAAAGAATTTAATTTTTTTAAATATTAAAATAAAAAATAATATTAAAAAGTTATATTTTAATCATTTTTATTTGAATTTTTTTCCTTTTTTTAAATGAATAAAATATATTAATTCAAACTATTTTATTATTATTTATAAATCATTTTATTATTATCTTCATCTGACTATTAAGGACTAAGATCTCCTTTGAAAGATGTATTTTGTCCGATCTAATTTTAAACTAAGTCTAACATATAAGAAAAATGATATTTGCAGTCATGAATATGCAAATGTTGGACAAACATTTTGAAAAAAAATGAATAAGTACAGGATCTACATAAAAAAAAAATTAATTTTTTAATGAAAAATGCTACTATGACATTTCATTCTGCCCACTCATTTTAAGCGTTCATGTATTTATTTATTTTTTAAAAAAGATTACGTAATGGTTAAAGAATTAATTATTAATGTATTAGTATTTTTTAAAAATGTTTAAATATGTTACAAATAATATTTGAAATAAAAAGCATAAAAATAGAAAAGTGCAAATTGCACTTAAGGAGAACACCAAGTGGGCAAATTGAGGAGGTATAGTAACATAACTCTTTTTTAATAGTAGATCTCACTCTTTTTCAAAGCAACTTCATGATATTTACATACTCTATGATTATATGTAGCATTACTCAACATTCAAATATCCATCTCTCAATTTTCAAATTAATAAACTTATATCAACTTAAAATCTCTTTATATGTAGGATCTATAACTTTTTTTCAATTCAAGACTTATTTACATGTGAGACTCACAACTTTTTTTCAACTTCTTATAAATAGATATAAATTTATTTTAACATCAAAATACATTTGAAGTCGTCTTAAGTAGATCTCACAAGAGTCATTTCACCTTCTCAACTTACTAACATTTATAAAAAACTCAATGAATCACAATTCAACTCAAAATCCAAATGCAACTTAGACAATAATTCATCGTATTTGCCACTTGATATACGTCTTATTCTGAGCCAACCAAATACATAAGAGATAGTACATATTATTGTCCATTTTGGTGCTTCCATCGAAAGTTATTAGTATTCTTCATTGGATGTAGGGCTGCAAGTAATTCAAACCGAATTGAGTTTTTTTATTATTGAGTCGAGTTTGATTCAAACCGAATTGAGTTTTTTTATTATTGAGTCGAGTTTGATTCAAATAACTTGAGTTCGAATTCAAGTTGAATTGAGAGTTTGTAGAGTCGAGCCGAAGAAAGATGAGCTCGAGCCGAATCGAGTTATTTATCAATTTTTGTTTTACTTTTTAACGAGCTGCGCAAATCGAGCTAAATTAAGTCGAGTAATTACTTGAGTTGCTTACTTTTTATAAACATTTGACTCAATAATTCTTTTGTGAACTTGATACATTATTATTATAAATTAACAAGATATGTTATTTACTCATAAAGTAACAAAATATATTATTTATACAAAGTAATAACAATAATATATATAACACATAAAATACATATATAATAAAAGAATATATATAAATATATGTATAAAAATATTACGAATATTGTTACAAATTCAAAACAAGTCGAATCAAATTTATACGAAATTTGTTTATGAACCTAAATCAAATCGAGTTGATATTATACGAATTTGGTTCGTTTAATATTCGAATCAATATTAATGATTACAAATAATTTATTTATTAAATAAATCAAATTTAAATTAAATTTATACGAATCAAATAATTTTATTCGTTTGCAGTACTAATTAGATGCTAAAGAAAAAGAAACAAAACAAAATCGCACGCGGGAATACACATATATGAGTGTGTGTCGGCCGGTAGCTGATAGTTGGACGGGGAGATAGCAGAGAGGGGTAGCTAGCTACCATGTATGGATGCAGGATATGAGGCAGTATATATTTTAATTAGATGGATGGTGATGATGGGTCACAATACGTCGTCCCATCATACTCATGAATAATAATAATAATTAATTATGATTATAAAAAGAGGTCGGCTAATTACTATTGATCGGGTCTGCATGCGTGCATCTTTAATTAAATTTGTCACTTTCGACGTTTCATTAAACTTCCATCCTCATCTGAAGCCGACCATGCGGCCCCCTCCCTGGATCCCCCACGGCCACCACCCGTTGATTCGTTTTATTTTTCTCCTTCATGCCTGCCCCCGTTAATTAATATATACATTGTATACATATTGGGAAAAAAATTCAGAAATTATATTAACCTCAAATAATGAAGATGGTTTATTTTTGTCGGCCTGGAGACAAATCTCACATGAGTACGTACTCATGTCACTGACCCCATGGCCAAAGCTAAGGTTCTCTCGCAAATGCCTTTTGTTTTTTTCTTATCGTCACTCGTGGGCATTTGAGTTATGCCCTCCTCTCTCTCTCTCTCTCTCTCCTCCCCATGCACCCACCACCACATTGTTTAATCAAAACGTTATTTAGTAATTTGGATGTGATCATGAGCAAACGTTTAAAAATAGTAGCAGTTAACTTGTCTATATATTTTATGATAGCTGGACTTGTCTGTTTCTTATATATCCGTTTGTATATTTGGCAAGTCATTCTCTTGTACAAAACAAAAAATATATATATTAGTACTATATATAAATTTTTTTCTCTCTCATAATCTTTTTGAGCACCCGTGAAGTCTAACGACTAAGATTACGTTTGACAACGATTATATCTCAATCAAAATATTTTTTTTATTATTTTATTATTTTATTATTTTATTATTTATTTTATTATTTTATTTTTTATTTTTTTATTTTTTATTTTTTATTATTTTATTATTTTATTACTTTATTATTATTTTAATATACTTTTCTACAAATTAATTTTTTAAGGCTCCAAACTGTATAATTTGATTGAAGGGTTTGGATAGGAGGGTAGGGGGGGCGATCGAAGGGAAGGCCCATTATAATGAAAGAACTTTTTGGTCAGCATCTTAACGAAGCATGCATGGATCATGGGCACGGACTTGTATGATGTATGATGATAAGCACAATCAATGGGGTATGTATATCACGTGGGAATGAAGGTGGTGTTGATAATATGCGCATGTTCCATAAGGTAGTGGGACCATTGATAAAAATCCGTGCAAGTTTGAAGAAAAGGGTAACATTGAATTTTTTTAATGTTTTTGAGACCTGAACCCCTAGGGATTTAGATATATAAATAAAATTTTAAGATTTTGAATAAAACTTTCGGCTTTCTTAACTATCCAAACCCTACTAGAAATGGTAAAAGATAGGGTCCATCTGATTAGTGATGTATTTGGGAAGCAGGGAGGTAGGGAGGTGAACGTGACATACAAGAATGGAACAAACAACAAAGCAAATTAAAGCTGTTCTAGCCACTTGTAAAAGAAATTTGAATTTCCAATCTTGAATTTTAGCATGAATTTTGTCTAAAATGTCTTAAGAGGAATTTCTTTTTTTCCCTTGAATTGGAAAGGGGAATGCCAAGATATCTTGTATGAGGAGGTGAGATTCTGAAAAGAAAAAGGTGGTGAACATCATTGATAGATGATAGAGATGAAATTTTTCTAACATGGAGAGAGAATTTTCTTTCATTGATATTCTGACCAGACCATGAAGTATAAGTTTGAAGGCAATCACTTAAATGAAGAGCATTGTGAGTAGTGGCATGTCCAAAGAGAAAGAAATCATCCACAAAGGGAAGATGAGTGGGTTCCTTCAGTTGAAAGCTTGATGCCTTTGATGGATTGAGTTTGTTCTTTAGAGTAGAGCAGTCTAGAGAGAACTTCAGTGCCCAAGATGAAAAGAAAGGGAGAAATATGATCTCCTCGTTTAAGTTCACGTAAAAGTTAGAAAAAATCTTGAGGGGATCCATTAACAATGATTGAATAAGAAACAGTAGTAATACATTCTTTAATCCATGAGATCCATGTGTTCCTAAACCCCATATGATGAAATACAACTAAATAGAAGGACTATTCTAGAGAATCAAAAGCTTTTGCCATATTAATTTTAATGGCAACTTGTCCAACTCTGCCTCTTCTTTTTTCATACGATGGAAATTTTTTGGGCCAAAATGGTATTATCATGGATTAGTTTTCCTTAAACAAAGGCAGATTGAAAAGGAGAGAATAGATTAGGCAAATTGGTGCGAAACCTATTAGCCATGATTTTAGAAATGATTTTGTAACAAACATTTGTTAGGCTAATAAGACGAAATTGGTTTACCTCATTGTGGTTGTCCGATTTGGGAATGAGAGCAATATTAGTATGATTCAGCTCCTTTAAAAGTTTTCAATGAATGAAAAAGCTTTTAGTGGCTGCTATGGTGTCACCTTTGATGAATTCCCAAAAAGTTTTATAAAAAATACCAATGAAACCATTAGGGCTCGGGGCTTTTGTCGAAGGGAGATTTCTAATAACATCAAAAATTTCATCATTCGTAGGAATCTGACAAAAGAAATTGTTTTCAGCCTCAGAGATTTTAATAGGAAAAGGATTTCCCAATATCTCAAGAATAATGGGAGAAGTAGTGTAGATTTTTTGGAAATACTCCATAATTTTTTGGGTAATGACAATGTTATCACTAGTCCAGAGATTATTAGCAATTTTGAAACTATCAATGGAATTTCTTCGTCTATGAATGGTTGTAGAGGCATGAAAGAATTTTGTATTGAGTTAGAGATAGTAAGCCACGTAATTCTGGATTTTTGCCTCCACAGATATTCCTCTTGAATTTGACGCTAATGAATTTATGTTTTTAAATCTTCTTCTATCTCAATGAAATGAAGGGAAGGATTTTGAGATTGGATATTAGAGAGTTAAGCATTTAAATCTTTAAGACGAGATTGGATGTGACCAAAGCATTCACGATTCCATTAACGAAAAGCTTGTTTTGTAGGTTTGAGGTTTTTTGCAAGGATGGACGCAAGAGAGCCTAAAAAAACAAAGTTCCAAGCAGATTTGAAAAGTTTGAAAATAGAAGGATCATGAAGCCATAACTCCTTAAACTTGAAAGATTTCGAATGATGAAGCCTGTCTGCAGTATCAAGAAGGATAGGCGTATGATCAGAAGTAGTCCTATTAAGAACAGTTAGAGAAGCTTGAGGAAAAAGGTCAAGCCACGAGATGCTGGCTATACCTCAATCCATACGTTTTCTAATGAGAGAAGCCCCGATTCGATTGTTTGACCAAGTAAATTTAGGTTCATTGAAATCAAGATCAATGAAACCAAAAGTTTTCATATACAGGAGAAGGTCATTTGGTTTGGAACTAGTAGCCACAAGTTTACCACCAAATTTATCATCTTGAGTAAGGACAAAGTTAAAGTCACCAATAGATAGAATGAGACCATTGAAAGAGCTAGTAATATGAGCAAGAAGGTCCCAAAATTGTTGTTTTTTCCTATAAGAAGGTGGACAGTATATAAGATTAAGGAGCCAGGGATTATGACAAGGATTCAAGTACACTAATATAGATATAATATTACTAGAAATATTTACAATGTTGATATCAACACCAGGACAATACAAAAGTAGGAGACCTCCCCAATTATCAGTTCGGGGTGCATATACAACAAAATATAAAATATTAGTAGTTCTAATATAGACATCCTCAGGAACTAAATAATTAAACAAAAAGATAATATCAGGATTATAAGACCTAATAGAAGCCCTTAAGGATCGAATTGTTCGAGGACGGGCCAAACATCGACAATTCCAGGTAAAGAGTCTCATGGCGCTTGAGGTGGCAATGAAAAATCTGCCACCTCCTTAGTTGGATTTGACGGGAGAAAGTTCAAATTTTGACTGTGATTACCAAAATCTTTAAAATTATGAATAAGAGCAAATCTCACAAAGTTTGTAGCATTCTGTTGAGCTGACATTTCTGGTTGAACAACATTCAGTTGTTGTTGCTGAATCGGCTTCATCATTGATGATGTGGAATGAGCTTCATGTGCCTGTACTTCAGCTTGAACAGATTGAGAAGTTGGGACCGATAGTATAGAGGAAGAACCTTGTCCTTTGCGTCCTTTGAAACTGGTTGTCTTTGATTTCCCTTTTTTACTAATGCCAGATTTTAGTTCTCCAAATATTTGTTTGGCACCTGCATCTTCAGATAAAGAATTAGATTGAAAAAAATATTTTTATGGGAAATTAGGACCATGCTTCTCCTTAAGAGGATTATTTCTCTTTTTTGAGAATTCATCAACACTGGTTGTTGTTGAGAAAAGAAAGGATTTTAGGTCATTTGAGTAGCAGACATAGGATGTGAAGAAGTTGGATGACTGGTAGCTACAATGGAAGTATTTTTTATTAGGCCTTTTGAAATTGGAAATCCAAGATAAATTCAAATTTCTTCTTTGGAAGACTCGTCACAATATTATTCCGAACCAAATTGCTTGTAAGCTCAATTATTCCAATGGAGGAGGATGATATTAAATGTCCCTTGTGTCGTGAGGAACCGGAATCTCTTCATCATTTGTTTTTAAATTGCATCTATTCGAGAATTCTATAGAGACATTCTAAATGGCCCATTGACACAACTCTCTTTATACACTAGCCTTTTTTGTTTTGGATAAATAACAATTTGAGTCTTAAAAATCTCTTTATTCCTGAAAAGGAATGTAACGACTTTCAACTCTTTGCTATTCTGACTATAGATAATCTTTGAGTCCATCATAAAACCATTGTTGATCCCCTCACCTTTGTCAATTATGTTCATAGAGTTTTTAATCAGCATGTTCGAGCTTGGGCTCGGACTACTAAGCAACAAGATACACACCTCTCAAGAGCATTATCCACCAAGTTTCTTCATTATCATATTTGATGTGGCTGTCCGAGCAAATGACAGTATTATTGCATCTCTTTGCTAGAACGACATTGGTGACCTCATTTTTGCAATGACTGATTTTATCAACAATATCAATCCGAATATTAAGGAAGCAATGGCCGCCTTAATGGCCATAAAGGAAGCTCATAGCAGAAAGTTAGACAATGTTTTTCTTAAAGGTGACTCAAGCATCATAATTCAAGCTATCAATAACAACTCAGATGCTCAGGATTGGATTATCAACCCAATTATTGCTGATATCAAACATTACATTATCATGAGTACAAAATGGAAAGCAATAAAAATCCATCGGTCTTTAAATTGATGCGCGCATAATCTTGCACAATGGACGGCGACAACGCAAGCCTTTGACAACATCTCATTAATCCAAATTCTTACTTCTCTTTTGAATTTTCATAGTGGGAAAAACTCACCCAGTATATAAACTTAGACTAGACTCTTATTTTTATCTATATATTATTACCTTGCCAAAAAAAGAAAAAAATCATCGAGTCCTAGTGCGTAGTTCTAAGATTACTCTTATTGGATTAGTGATTGTTAAAGTTTAATTTTAATCAATGTAATCTAGATTTTAGTTTTTTATCCTTTTATATACATAAGTTCTCGTATTAGAACAATTTTTTTAAATATAATAATAAAATAATATAACTAACATTTAGCTTTAACTATTCACATCAAATTTCTATATTGAATTATCCATTTATGAAAGTACATAATAATAAGTAATTAATAATTAAAAAATATTTAGTTATTAACTTATTTGTAATTATTAAATTAATTAAATGTATCATATTTAACTATTTTATAAATTTTATCATATTTGACAATTCTATTTATTATATGTTAATTAACAATCATATTTTAATTAAATTATGAGTTGAAAAAATTAAATTAGGAAATGAAAGAGAAAAGAAAGTAGAGAAAAATGAATAAAATAAGAATTTGACCTTTCTATCAGACCGTCTATTTTTGGCAAATGTTTTAACTTTATTTTTCGTTTCAGCTAAATTATTTGATATTTAAACAATTCAATGTGGGATTAAAATAAGTTTTATTGTTTAAATTCTCGTTGAATTTGGCTTTTAGTTAATCTAATGATAATGTTTTAACTATACTGGTATTTGTGATATAGTTTTGGAAATAAAGATTTATTATCGTCAATATAATTTTAAAAATTTAATTAAGAGATCAAATAAAAAGACCAACATAGAATTTCACAGTCAATTAACAAAGCTAGCAACTGGTAGATGGCATGGATAGATGCAAGGCAAGGCAGAACTATATGTACTTGATCATTATGTGTACTATTATTCGTTGTGGTGGCTATAAATAATAAAATCTATCTTTTTTTGACAATTTAAAATTTTGAAATAAATAATGCTTTTACATAGTTATAGAGATCAAATTTATTAACATTTTCTAGCCCAACAGTCCATGGGAGACACTATTTGTCGTTGTCTTCGATCCAAGATTCAATATGTGAGGAGAAGATTGTTAGGATTGTCCCACACCAATTGTGGAAATAGCTGGTGGTCAGTTTATAAGTGTGAGAAAAAGTCTCATCTCTTAAGCTAATTTTTAAAGTTAAGAGAGATCCAAAATCACCTAACATTATATCGTAGCAGAGGTTTTAAATTCGAATCCTGACTTAATACTCTATCCCATTTAATTAAATATTTTATTTATTGAACTTACTAATTGAATAGAAGTCTAACTCACAAATTAAAAAAAAAAGTGTTGAGATATAAATAATAAAATTTATTTATTTTCATTAATTAATTTTTTTGAAATAAGTATTAATTTTACAATGACAATTCAAAGAGTGCATGGTAGCCGATGGATGCCCAATATTCTAACAGCTTTGGACCCCATGATGCTAATTAAGTACTAATATATATATATATATATATATATAATATTATGATGCATTGATGATGACGAATTGAGGACCATTAACCATGCATGCATGCCAACAAAATATTCCAAGATCAAGATTGATATCATGATTTCTGTGGATGGAGGACGCATATCATGTACCATATTATATGCTTCATGTGCGGTCCAGATGAACCATACAAATCTTCCACTAACTTGCCTCCTCTTAAAATCTACGGTCAGTACTACTGCTCATAATTATATGTGTCCGTGCCTATGTATATAACACGTCACATCAGTACTTAGTAGTATTTAAGTGCGATCTGAATAGTAGATTGAGATTAAATAATTTTAAATAAAAGTTAAAAAATTAAGTAAAATATTATTAAACTATTATTTTTTAATATTATTATTAACATATATATTGATTAATTGGTGGTAATATTAATTAATTTCTTCCATAATTTGAATAATATTACCTCACGCTTCTAGTACCGGATGATGAACAATTAGGTAGCTGGGTATAATATATAATAAGTTGGAGATCGATCGAGGTGGGTAGGCCCGTTAAGTTCTTTTTAAGATTTTAATTAACGATCAAACTAGATATTTTTTTCATACACTGATTAGATAAAAAGGTAAAAATGTAAGATTAGGTCGTCGAACCCAATAAATATTAATTAAGATAAATTTTATATATAATTGTAAGTGTATAGTCAACACATAATCATTTTAAAAAATAATAAAATCTATTATAAAATAAAATTAATTAATTTTTTATATGAGTCTCATATTTTATTTACTCTTTTTAAAACAATTATATAATTGTTCTAATTTACAATTATATATATATTCTTATTAATTAATATAGAACAGTGATATGAGAGCCTGCAGTTGTGTTCCTTTACATCCTCATAGATATAATTTATTTTATATTTTTTTACAATTATTTTTTTACAAAAATGATAAATTAAGATTGTGGATAATATATATATTTCTACTTAAAAAAGCTCATGGGTGCAAATGGGCCAACCACGAGGTCTAGGGAACTTCAACCACCCAAAATGATAAAGACATTGAATTAGTTTAATGATAATAATTATCATTCATATAGGTGGCCCATCCACTACCATCAATCCCAATATGTAAACACAAAACAATAAAATTTAATCATATAATGTACAAATTAAAAAATTAAAGTTTTTTTTTTTTTATTTTTGAAGGTTTTCTTCTATCTTCTCTCTTCAGTGTAATGCTCTCACCCTTACAAAATAAAGATCAATTTTTTTCCTTCCCAAAAGAGGGATAGGCCTCTGGTTTCTCACTCCATCCTCTCTGTTGGGTTGCTCAAATTGTACACATGCTACTAATTTCACTTGTTTACTACTTTTTTGGTCCATGACAAGGAAAAATATCAATTTGCTACCAATTAGAGCCCAACAACACACACGCACTCCATTGTAGAAGTCCCCAATCACCAATCTTTCAATTTGTCGAAAATTTGTGTCTATCGAAACAACACGTGAATCGCACGTGTGGTTCACAATGCGCCTGTGATTCATGTACCACCAAAAGAAGATGGATCTCCAGCTGCCACATTTGGCATTTCTGGGGTTGATAACTTTGAATCTTCCAGATCCGACTACCTAATCCTCTCCCAGTATAGGGCGTTTAAGACTATAAAAAGACCGAATCGGACCGGACCGGTTGGACCGGTTGGACCGAACCAAGACCGGACCGGATGAAATTCGGTCAAGTTTGGTCCAATTTTTTTTATGGACCGAAAATTGCAAGATTACGAGAATTACTCTTCTTATAATTACATGTAGCAATTATTAATTATATATTTAATAATTGCAAGATTTTGAATCAAATTTAACATATTAAATAATATGGAGTACTCCTAAACCGGATCAGGCCGCTCATGAATCAAATTGAATCAGATCGTTATGGACCAAATCCTATTCGGTCCCGTCCAAGGTGGGAAGATTTTTGGACCGAATAGAATCTGTCCACATTTTTTTTCAGATCGGACCATTTACATCCCTAGGCAAGTTTATCCCATGTGCCACCACAGTTGCCTATTGTCGCCCTCTGGCTACTTGATAGTTCTCTAATTTTGTTATTTCTTTTTGTTTTTTATTCTCCTAATTGAAGATTACGAGAAAGAGGAAATAGAAAACTCCTGCAGATAGTCCAAACTAGCATAACGCAACATACATTTTTATACTGCAACCTTTAGTTGGAGTATAGTTGTAATCCATTTATTGGACTGTTGTTTAACCGCTTTTGAGCGGCATCCTCTATGAAAAAGGGGTATGGGTCAAATAATTGACTTTAGAACCATTTTTTTATTTTTTATTTTCTTTCTATGTCTGTTAGTTTCTGATGAATGACAAAGTCTTTCACCCTGTTAGTTGTCGTGCATTTTATCTGTTAAATATTTATAATATTACTTGCTCACAAAAAAATATTAATAGATAAATAACAAATATAAAAAAAAAAACAAAGAAGAGTGAGCCATTAGAGCCTTGGCAGACTTGACATGCGTCCCAACGGCCTTCCTCTATATTAACTACTATAATAAAAGCCTCAATGCAGAATGAACAGTGGGCTTTCAGCGTTTTTTTCCTTCCATTCTTACTTCATTATTTCTTTATTTACATTAGTTAAGTATTGCTGTCGTTGCTTCTTATTGGGTTTGTCTTCCTTGTATTCGAACCGATTTTGTTCCATTTGAATTAAATTTAGTGTTTCTTGTTCTTGTACAGTGCGTTGGTGTGATTTCTCTTTGTCAGAAAAGTAGACTTAGGAATGATGATCAGATGGTTAAAGCTCGTGTTGTCCATTTGTGCGAGAGAACGTCAAGAGAGTTGCAAAAGAAACGTTGAAGAGGAACTCGATGGGTAAATTTTGTCCTCTGCGTAGATTTGTTTGGTTGTCTTCCGGATTTGCTTCTTCTTCATGTTTTTTTCTTTTCTGTTTTAGTTTGTTCTCTATTTTCGTTGGTTCTTTGTTTTATTTGGTTCGGTGCCGAAGAAGAAATAGGGTTCTTTTGTTTGATTCTCTATTTTCTTTGTATGTTGCATTTTGGCTAGTTTTTTTCTTTGCATTTTTTTCTCTGCGTGTTTGATTATTTGCTTTGTCATTGTTGGTTGTGTTGGATTTTTGTTGGCTACTATTTCCTCTGTTTCGCTGCATGTAAGGGTCTTTGGAATAAGGCGTGTGAGGGTAATTGGGGGACGGAAGAGGAAAGAGACTGCAATGAGGTGGTGGAGTGATGACGTGGTGGGAAGAAAACTTGGGGGTTGAAGACAAGAGAATGAGAGCTGGAGGTTGAAGACGAACGATGCGTTTTAGTGGGGGCAGAGTCGTAAAACATTGCGTTTGGGACTGGGGGGCGAGGGTTTCGTGGTAAAACGTGCGTTTTGGAGAGTTCTGTTTGGGCTATTTTGTTTTCGCAGCGGGCTAGGCTTCATGCGCTTATTTGAATTCATGGGTAGGGTCGAGTTAGTTGGGTTCACGAGCTTAATTGACTTCATGGGTTCTGATATTAAAATAAAATAAATATAATAATAAATTAAAATAAGATAGTCATAAGATAAAATGAAATGAAATAAAATAAAATAAAGTAAAATAAAATAAATATAATAATAAGTTAAAATAAAATAAAAAATAAAATAATCATAAGATAAAATAAAATAATTAAAAAATAAGAAATTAAAATTAAATACAAAAATTAAATAAAATAATAACCATATTTACAAATCAAATTAATAATTATAAGAAACCAAAATAAAAAAATGCAAAATAAAATAAATCAAATCAAATTAAATATAATAACAAATTAAAATAAAATAAAATAAAATAATAACCCAACCAATAAAATAATAATATCTATTTTGAATGTTTAAAAAACAAGTGCATCGTACTTGTATTTTTTTGGTGTAGCATCATCTTAAAATATAGTTTGAAGTAATTTTTAGTAATGTGCTGATTTTGATTAACAAGATGATAAGATCTAATATTTGATGCATTATTTTAGATTGTTAAAATTGTTTCAAAATAAATAATGCAAGATAAGATGACTTCTTATGAATTTTTGACTATTAAATATGATATTTATTTATTTTAAGATTTTTTTTCTTTAATTCTTGGAATAGACTTTTTTTGGTACATAAAACTCTTGAAATCCAGATAATAAAAATTACTTTTTATTATGTAATATATGATTATTTTTGTGCTCCATTATAGTGTATAGATAGACATAGCTTTTTTCATCTTAATTTTTTTTCTTCTTTTCAATAAAAGTAATTTTTTTTCATAATTTTTTTTTTCTCGAAACTAGACAAATATACATTGCACAATACGATCCCAACTAGTACATATAATATGAAGCATGGCCTCATACTACCTGCATGAGGCAGCTACCTATATTATGAAAAAAAAATGACAGTATGCCCACTTATTTTGAAACCTTATTTTGATATCTCAAGTATTTTATTTTTTAATTTTAATTTTTATTTGATAATTAAAGAAATGATTATTAATATTTTAATATTTTTTAAAAATGTTTTAAACCGATAAAAAAAAATAATAATAAAAAAATTGTGCTAGCGGTAAGCTCCAGAGGGCACGAAATATTAATATAAATATATATGATGAGACGATCATGTTATCTGTATTATGAAAGTATTTTAAAAAAAATTGTCGATAAATATTGAAATGAGAGAAGCCATAAAAAGAAATTGGAGTAAACACCTTCCAAGAAATTGGAGTAAAAATTCGACGGTTCTAGGAGCATCTCACTGCCACCGGGAAGCCTAAATTCCATAATTTATTAAATTTGAGCATTTTATTTTTTCGACAAAAATCTCTCTCTTTTCAAATTTCGATTTTAGAAAAAGGTTTGGAGTTGCAAACAATAATTTATTAAATATAAAAAATTACTGTTTATTCTTAAATTATTTTTTAATTTAAGAAATAAAACAAATTATTCTTCCAATCAATTACACTTACTCCTCATAGTTCTTATAATTTTAAGTAATGTTTTTAAAAATAATTTAATAATTACATAAATAGAAAAAAATAATTTAAAAAACATTATTGTACTTACAAAAAAAATCATTTGAATTTTTGTTTAAATATTTGTTAAAGAACAATAACTCAAAACATTCAAAAAAAAAATATAAAATAATGAATAATTAAGTTTGTAAATGGAAGTAAGAGAAAAATGTAGTAGAGAAAGAATAAAAAAAATAATATTTTAATAGAATTAAAAAAAAAAAAAAAGGAAATGAAATGTTGGAAGCTTTCAAAAGATGAAAAAAAAAATGTGTTTTTAGTCAAATTTCAAGGAAGTTTATGGGTAACTGAAAGCCCCATGTAAAACAATAAACGAAGGAAAAAAGAAAAAGAAAGTAAAAATAAAGGAGGCTTGCGTCCCCTTCATCGATAGGCGGCTGGGGCTTAAGCCCCTTCAACTCTTAAACCCTAAAAACCTCCCCAAAGCAATTAAGCAAGCAAAGCAGCTGCCAGGCCAGCTCCGCCATGGTGAAGGCCTACCTTCGGTACGAACCGGCAGCGGCCTTCGGAGTCATTGTCTCCGTGGAGTCCAACATCGTTTACGACAGCTCCGGCAAAAACCTCCTAGCTCCGGCGCTCGAGAAGGTTGGCGTCTGGCACGTGCGCGAGGGCCGTTGTACCAAAAACCTTGCTCCTTTGCCTGCCTCTCGCGGCCCCTCTCTTGCCGTCACCTCCATTGCCTCTTCCCCTTCCTCAATGGTGACAACTTTTTGCTTATTTTCTTTTCCCTTCCGTTGTGTTTGGTTCACGCGAAAGTGGGGCGAAGTAAACCAAACTCGAGAGAGAAAATCCGACCGAGAGGAAATCTAGCGCTCTGTATTCGGTGGCCCTAGAATCTGAAAAACTTCGTCTTTTTCAATAATTTTGATGTATATTTCTTTTTTCCAGATTTTTATTTATAATAACTTAGGTTTTAACATCTTAATGTAGTTCAATTTATTGGTAATTAATGTGTTGCGGAAAGGTATTAGCCAACTCGAGAATATGGAGTATTGAAACAGTTAAATCCTGGGTTTTTTATTTTTTATTTCGTGATAGTTAAAAACAAAACTTTATTGATCAAAGAATAGGCATAGCCCGGTACAAATACAATTACAATCAAATGCCCTAGCTAAATCCTGTGTTTTTATTGTTCTATATTCCCAGAAGACGGTCTCCCCCACGATTCCCTAATTCTCAATTTACGATTTTACGTGTGTTGTTGATACATGAGAGAGAGTTTTAATTGCAGATCGCCAGTGGCTATGCAGATGGCAGCATAAGAATTTGGGATAGCGAAAAAGGAACCTGTGAAACCACATTAAATGGTCATAAAGGGGCTGTGACTGTACTTCGATACAATAAGCTTGGATCCTTGCTTGCTTCTGGAAGCAGGGATAATGATGTAATAATATGGGACGTGGTTGGGGAGACTGGCCTGTATCGCCTTCGCGGGCATCGTGATCAGGTATGTCATTACAGCTTTTGTATTGAACCCATACATTCAAACTGTTACTGGGTGCAGCTTGGCTCATCCATTCTGGTTTTCTTAATTTATATATCTTGGACTGCTTAAATTATGATTATTGTTTATTTGTTTCATTTATTGTAGGTCACTGACCTCGTTTTCTTCGATTCGGGTAAGAAACTTGTTAGTTCCTCCAAAGACAAATTCTTGAGAGTATGGGATCTTGAAACTCAACACTGTATGCAAATAGTTAGTGGCCATCACAGTGAAATATGGTCCATAGACATTGATCCAGAGGAAAGATTTCTGGTCAGTGGGTCTGCAGATGTAGAACTCCGGTGTTATGCCCTCAAGCACGACTTGGCAGATGGACAACCTGTACCTTGGATAAATGGAGATTCATCCACTCAAAACAAATGGGTGGTTTTGAAGCTGTTTGGTGAAATTCATCGACAATGCAAAGATAGAGTCTCAACTGTGAAATTCAACAAATCAGGGACTTTGCTTGCTTGCCAAGTTGCTGGAAAGACAGTCGAGATATTCAGCATACTGGATGAGGCCAAAGCAAAGCGTAAAGCAAAACGGAGGCTTCATCGGAAGAAAGAAAAAGAAGCTGCAAAAGGAGCAGCTGATGTTATGGGAATTGGGGACACAAATCATGGCACTGGAGAGGATGGAAATATCCCATTGGTTACTGCCGCTGATTTTTTTAAGCTTCTTCATATCGTGCGAGCTAGCAAAAAAATATGTTCTATTTCTTTCTGTCCAATAACTCCAAAGAACTTTCTGGCCACTTTGGCATTGTCTTTGAACAATAATCTATTGGAATTTTATTCCATTGATAACAGTGGTGCCACAAAATCACTTTCTTTTGAGCTCCAAGGACACCGTTCTGATGTCAGAAGTGTAACACTTAGTTCAGACAACTCTCTTTTGATGTCAAGTAGTCACAATGCAGTAAAAATTTGGAATCCAAGTACGGGGTCTTGCCTTCGAACTATTGACTCTGGGTATGGACTATGTGGTTTAATTATTCCTCAGAACAAGTATGCACTTGTTGGAACTAAAGAAGGAACTCTAGAAATTATTGACTTGGGAAGTGGAACTTGCCTTGAAGCAGTAGAAGCTCATGGTGGTTCTGTTCGGTCAATTGCAGCGCTTCCCAATGAAAATGGTTTTGTCACAGGAAGTGCTGATCATGATGTTAAGTTCTGGGAATACCGGACTAAGCAGCAATCTGGTCAAGTATGTTCTTCACACTTAAGATTTCTAAGAATTGTATTGTACCTATGATTTGTATCGTTCCTATGATTCAGGATATGTTTCCAAGTTTTTGTTTCCATGTTGAAACGATTTCTTATGAGCTTATTAGCCTTTTTTAAGCTTAATGGATTCCACTGATGATATGCGAACTTGAGTCATCTTCTCTGGATGATTGTAAATAATTGGTTATTTCAACTAAGGATATAAATGATTCCTATGGTGGACAAAATTCGGATGTAATTGTTGTTTCACACTTTGAAGTGTCAATGTGACATTTTTTTCTTTTTTGGTTTAAGGCTTAAATTGCTTGAGGATGTGGAATTTAAAATGGATGACTCATTTGGTTAAATGCTAATTTGGATGCTGTAGAAGCCTCTCTCTCTCTCTCTCGCACTTTTTTTTTAATATCTAATATTTTAAGTCTGTTTGTTTCCCTTTTGACAAATGTTTCTGAAAGTGGTCCAAAATTACATTCTCGTGGGCTTTGACCCATGATTATCACAGTCTGTGGATGTTTTATGTCAGTCAGAGATTTGTGTTCTGCTTGTATACGCTTTGTGTACTTGGGCTATGCCAATTTTTGTCAATAAAATTTTCAATTACCTATAAAAAAAAAGCGTTCTTTGTGCTTTGCAGGATTCTAAACACCTAACAGTTTCAAATGTGAGGACTATGAAGATGAACGATGATGTTCTTGTGGTTGCAGTAAGCCCTGATGCTAAATATATTGCTGTTGCACTGTTGGATTGTACAGTGAAGGTCTGATCAGCTCAACTCTATACATTCTCATTGTTTTAGATTGATATGTTCCATGTAGAAGATTCCTACTAAGTTGATAATTAAGGGATCATTGTAGTTTTGAAATTTGATTCCACAAGAATTTTGGATGATTTGAATTGTTATATTCATCCAATTCTCTTTTCCTTGGATGCATAACTGTTTTGTCTCCTTTTATTTTTCTTAATTTTTTTTGATAAGTAAGAGATGAATATTATTAATAGGAAAGAAGTAGGCATTGCTCGTGAATAAGGAATTAAAGAAAGAAAATCATGAGTATTGTCCCCATTTAGAACGATAGCTGAAAACCAAAGAAGTAAAGTGTGGAAGAAAAAATTCTTAAGCTCCGCCAAGGTGTGTTCTTTGTCTTCAAAACATCGAACATTCATTTCCGACCAAATGCACCACATAAGACATAAAGGGGATCATTTTCCATGCTGTTGCCACTTGTGGACAGTCTTGCAACTTCCTCCAACTACCCAACAAATCCACTACCCTCGAAGGCATGACCCAAGCAATATTAACCCTTTGAAAGATCTCATTCCGCAGCACCCTTGTTACCTCGCAATGTAGAAGAAGGTGGTCCACAAATTCTCCACTATTTTTGCACAAAAAACACCAATCTATTACAACACAATCCCTCTTTTTCAAATTATCCGTAGTCAAGATCTTCCCAAGGGCGGCACTCCATACGAAAAAAGGCTGCTTTTGAGGGCACACGAGACCTCCAAATACTCTTCCAAGGGAATGGATAGTGGTCTTGTGATGTTAAAATTTTGTAGTATGCCTTAATAGTACATTTCTTGTGATTGTTGGATCTCCATTCTAATCTGTCACACTGAGCCACTGTGGTCCCCATAGAAATGAGTAAACTGAAGAAGTCAGATACAATAGGTAATTCCCAATCGTGGAAATCCCTATTAAAACGAATATTTCACTTCATAGACCCATTGGAGCTTATCCGCAAATCTGCCATTGACGCCTTCCTATTACTAGCAATACGATAGAGCACCGGAAAAGATCTCTCTAATGTGTGCTCACCACACCACACCACACCACACCACACATCCCCCTAGAAACTGATTCGAGTACCCTCACCTGCTACAAAGCGAATATGTTGTTCAAAACAAGGCCAACCCCTCCTAATGAACTTCCAAACACCCACCCCGAACCCCCCTCTCACTTCGTTGGTGCACCATCCTCCCCAAGCAACCCCATGTCTAGCATCAATAAGTTCCTTCCACAAGCCCCTCCCTCCGAGTGATATCTCCAAAGCCATTTCCCTAGTAAAGCCTTGTTAAAGGTTCTCAGGTTACACACTCCCAGCCCCCCATACATAATTGGAGTACAAACTGTCTTCCATTTGACCAAGTGAAATTTCTTCTCCTCTCCCATACTCCCCCATAAAAACGTCTAGAAGAGTTTCTCAATCTTGTTTGCCACCCCTACAGGTATAGGAAACAAAGATAGGTTGTAAGTAGGTAGGTTAGTTAGAGTACTCTTGATGAGGGTATGACGACCCCCTTTCGAGAGATACACCCGTTTCCAACCAGCCAACTGCTTTTCGATCTTCTTCACCACCCCATGCCAAATAGCTCTAGCCTTGAATGTTGCTGCTCCCAACGGAAGACCCAGATATTTCATAAGCAGAGAAGACACCTTGCAATCTAATAGGTTTGCTAGACAAAGAATATTAGGAACCTTACCCACTAGAACTATCTCAGACTTGCCAAGATTCACCTTGAGACCGACATAGCTTCAAAACAAAGTAATAAAGCTCGAAGAGATTGAATCTGACCATTGTCTGCTTCACAAAAGAGTAATGTGTCATATGCGAATAAAAGGTGAGAGATGATAATAGGGTTGCTGTTGCGATTACCCACCTGGAAACCAGTCAAGAATCTCCCATCAGTGACGGCCTTCACCATCTTACTGAGAGCTTCCATTATTAAAACAAACAGAAGGGGAGATAAATGATCACCTTGCCGCAAGCCCCGAGTGCTATTAAAAAAATCAGCTGGAGTACCATTCACTAGAACTAAAAACCGAACCATAGAGATACAATGGCGCATCTAGGAAATGCACCTAACACCAAAGCCACACCTCCCAAGCAAGTATAGGAGGAAATCCTAGTTAACATGATCATAGGCCTTCTCCATATCAAGCTTACAAAAAATACCTAACTTGCCCTTCCCCATTCGGTGGTCTAAACATTCATTTGCAAAGAGCACCAAATCAAGAATGTGTCTCCCACGAATAAAAGCGTTCTAAGGCTTGGATATAATTTGCACCAAGATAGGGCTTAAATGGTTGGCAAGGACCTTTGAAATGATCTTGTAGATGCTACTAATCAGACTTATAGGTTGGAAATCCTCGATTATAGAAGCCCCTTGCTTTTTAGGGATGAGAGCAATGAATGTCGCTTTATGCAATTTTTCAAACTTTTGAAAAGAATGAAACTCCTGAAAAACCTGCAAAATATCACATTTCACAATACTCCAACAAGTTTGAAAGAAGCTCATAGAAAACCCGTCTGAACCCGGTGCTTTATCCTTGGCCATACCAGGAATAATGACCTCAAAGATCTCTTCCTCTTCAAACAGTCTTTCTAGAACACTTGCACTTAAGGAATCAATGGCCTCAAAAGGCAATGCATCAAGTTTTGGTCTCCAAGAGGCCGATTCAATGAGAAGTGACTCGTAATAATGCACAATATGGTCTTGCGATTCAGAGGGGGAGGAAAGTCCTTGTGGGCCTGAATGTAACATCTCAATAGTGTTGCTGTACCGGTGCGAGTTAGCCACTTTGTGAAAGAACTTTGTACATTTGTCGCCTTCTTTCAATCAAAGGACCTTGGATTTCTGGCGCCAAGACGTCTCCTCTGCCAATAAAACCCTTTCCAAATTCCCCGTAACTATGCCTTTCCTCAATAGCAAGTCTTCTGAGGTGTCTTCCAAAAATTCTCTACCCTCTATCTCTTGCAGTTCCTCTAAAAAAGTAGACTTTTGATTATCAATGTGCCCAAAGACTTCCAAGTTCCATTTCTTCAGGTCAAGTTTCAATGCTTTTAACTTACCTACAAGAATAAAACTTGGGGTGCCAGAGACTTGATACGAAGACCACCAGCCACGTACCATCTCTACAAATCTATCTGCTGTTAGCCACATATTTTCAAACTTGAAATATTGGTGACCCCTATGAATACCTCCACATTCCAAAAGAATGGGAAAGTGATCTGAACAAATCCGAGGTAACCACTTTTGACTCACTTTAGGATAGTGAGCTTCCCACGATGGAGAAACTAAAAATCTGTCTAACTTTGACCAAACTAGTCCGTTTGACCAGATGTATTCGCCCCCAACTAGGGGAAGATCCATCAGGTCCAAATCAAAAATAAACTCTGAGAACTCCGCCATGGCCACAGAATTCGGAAGATGTCTTGATCTCTCACTGGGATAGTGTGTAATGTTAAAGTCACCCCCATGCACCACGGCACTTCCCATAAGGAAAATAAGCCTGCCAATTCCTCCTATAATTGTCTCCTCTCTCTGTCCACGTTTGGACCATATGTGCCAACAAAAGTCCATTTCCACTCATCAGCAACATTTTTGAAGCGAGTGGCAACCGAGAATTTGCCAATACACTCCTCAATAATGTTAACTACTCTTTTATCCCACATAAGTAACACACCACCAGAGGCTCCCGAAGAAGCTGAGTAGGACCAGCCCACGTGTGAACATCCCCAAATACTCCTGACCCTTTTAAGGTCCAGGATACACAACTTTGTATCTTGAAGACATACCACGTATCCCTTTCACATCTGCAATAATGTTTTGATACAAAAGCGTTTATTGCGATCATTAAGCCCCCGCACATTCTAAGACAGGATCTTAGGCTTCATGTAAACAAAGAGATCCCCTCCCTTTCGGTCTACCTCATTCGCCACTCCCTTCCTTCACATCATAGTTAATGGAGCAAGTAAGCCTTTTAAGTTCCTTATCTCGCTTCATGGCAGCCTTCAAGTGACTATCGACTAAAGCCACAAAGAGAGCCTTGAATTGATCCTCATAATTATCAACTGATAGACCAACGACAGTTTGGATTTCTTCCACCTTCTTAAAAATCTATAAAGGGCAGCACTCCTTACTAGGAGAGAGTGTGCATAGCGGGGTAAGACCAGCCCCCTCCCTACCGTGTTGTACAGAACCTAGAATAGCCAGTTGTAGATTCCCACCTTGATCTGTGCCACCATCTTCTGACAACCCCTGGGCAGGTCCATTGTCGGCAACATCTGGCAAAGACCCAAGAAATGTGTCGGTAGCATCTGTAGAATTTTGTATCGGCAACTCTGTCAGGACCCCCACTGTAGAGACACCACCCATCGGCATTGAAGGCAACACTTGAGTTACGAACATACCTTCAGATACTTTCGGCGACAGTTTCTGTGCGATTACCGGCGTAAAAAAAAGCCTTTCAACGGAGCCTGGGCTCTGGGTTATCTTGTGCGACTTTTCCTAGGCACGCTCCGTCGTCCTAGACATCGCCGACGAGACCCCCACCATCGTCGTCAACTCCCTTACACTTGCCGACGATGGGTTAAGCGACGACTCCTCTTGCGGTACACGGGCATGCATGGCTTGAAAGGACCCAAGGAGGGTCACGCAGGTTTGCGGGCTTGGGAGAACCTAGGATTCGCAAACCTGTTCCACACCGCTGTCTTGCTGGGCTTGAGAAGGCCTAGGACTCGCTGCTTTCTTGCCCTTACCTAAATCATGCCCAGTATGAAAAACCATGGACGGCACAATATGTCCCAGCCCACCCACAAGCCCATTACAGGTTTCCCCCGTGTCCAAGCCCCTTTCAAAACCACTAACTCCTACGCTACGTTTTAGCCATTCAATGATAAAGGACAACACAACCATCTGCTTTTCCATTTCTCCCAGCACACGCAACATTGTTTCCTTATTTGAACTAGCAACATCCTTGCCACTTTCACCTTTGTAAAAGCCTCCTACAAGAGACGATTTCGATCCTACATGCTCCTCTCGAGCACCTCCTATGTCCAGAGCCTCCTTGTACGATCTGTACAACTGCGACAGAGGAAAGAGGCCTTGCGATGGAGGGGGAGGCTGCCATAGAGCTTGACCTCTGTTCTTCTCCCCAGAAACAGGGGGTGTGGCCGAGGACTCCATGAGAGTTTCACCAAAATTTCTCCACCACATCCCCATCCTCCTTTCTGGTATCACTATGAGCCCTCGTTGTCTCTCAGGGCTGTGTTCCAATAACGAGAAGGACCTCCCAAAGGCATTAAACTTCCTCTATACCACTAGCACCCAAGAGCCTCGTCTTCGGGATCTAACAAACTCAAAGGTGTCAAATGGATTGAATACCTCATCTGTGAGGGTTTCCTCTCATTATATAGGCACGGATGTGTAATATACAAGGCTAGAATCAAGCCTAAATTACAGCTATCAAATCTATCTATACAAAAGGAAACTATGCCTATATACAAATTCTGACTAAATAGGAAGGTATATATGTACAAGGGAGCGTATCATGGTGACATCCCCCCTCAAATTGATGCTGGTCGGTTAAGAAATATCAATTTGCCCACAAGAAACTGATAACATTGTCGTGTCATGGCCTTCATGAACACATCTGCAATCTGGAGGTCAGTAGAAATATGAGCAAGAGAAATGATACAAGAGTCCAATACTTCTCGAATGGAATGACAATCCACCTCGATGTGTTTGGTACACTCATTCATGACGGGATTAGCAGCAATCTGAATGGCACTAGTGTTGTTAGCATGTAGAGGAGTACGATCGGATTGAACACAACCAATCTCAACAAGGAGACCACGAAGCCAAAGAATCTCAGAACAAGCAGCAAACATCGCACGGTATTCGGATTCGGTGGAAGATTTGGAGACGCGATCCTGTTTCTTACTCTTCCGGAATATCAAAGAGTCACCAAGAAACATGCACCAACCTGTAACAGGTCGTCATGTATCCATCCTGCCTAATCTGCATCACTATAAGCCACAAGCTGAAGAGGAGTCTCAATAGGAAAGAATAGGCCACAACTAGGAAAACTTCGAAGATATTGAATGATACGACGAATGGCAGCTAAGTGTAGATGACGTGGAGCCTGCATGAACTGACTAACATGTTGTACTGCAAAGAAAATATCAGGTCGAGTAATAGTCAAAAAGTTCAGGCTCCCCACTAATTGTCGATACACAGTGGGGTCAGAAATCAGATCACCCTCATCCTGACAATACTTCGTGATTACTTCCATAGGGGTATCCATAGAAGAAGTATCCTGAAGACCAGCCAATGCAATCAGATCCTGAGTATATTTGTGTTGATTCAAGAAAATGCCAGAGGAATCAGTATGAACTTCCAAGCCTAAAAAATATGTAAGAGGACCAAGGTCCTTCATATGAAATGAGGCTTGAAGATGCTGCTGTAGTCGGGTGATCAAAGTAGAGTTCGTTCCAGTAATGAAAATATCATCAACATAAACCAAAAGAAGGACAATGCCAAGAGATGTCTTGCAGAAAAATAAAGAAGAATCATATGCACTCTGCTTAAATGAAAACTGGAGCAAAGTGGAGTGAAATTTATCAAACCATGCCCGAGGAGTTTGTTTCAGCCCATACAATAATCGTTTCAACTTACAGACATCCAAGGAAGAAGAGGATGATAAGCCAGGTGGAATGGTCATGTATATCTCTTCTTTGAGATCTCCAAGAAGAAATGCATTTTTGACATCCATCTGATGAAGAGGCCAACCTTGGGATGCAGCAACAGCCAGGACAATCTGCACTGTAGTCGTCTTGGCAATTGGAGCAAAAGTCTCCTCATAGTCCACCTCATATTTTTGCCTATTTCCAAGAGCAACCAACCGGGCCTTATACCGATCTAGAGTTCCATCAAAACGTAGCTTAATAGAATAGACCCATTTGCAACCAATAGCTTTTACCTGAGCAGGATAAGGGACAATATCCCATGTATGATTGTCCTGAAGGGCCCGAAGTTCCTCGGCCATTGTCGCATGCCAACAGTCATGTTTAACTGCCTCAGAATAACTTGACGGAATGGGGATGGAAGACAGAGTAACATGAAGAGAAGTATGAGAGAAACCATACCGGTCCGATGGATGAGACACTCTGGTCGAACGACGAGGAACTAGAGTAGTATCCGTATCACCCGGATCAGTCTGAACAAGCTTAGATGACGGACTAGACTCAAGAAGGGGCAAATTAGGTCGTTGTCTTTTATATACAAATCTAGATTTGAATCGGTCAATATAATGAGTCAAGTCATCAAAATGAGGCAAAACATGCATATCAGGCAAAGTCACATCATGAGAAGGAAAGAATGACTGATTTTCAAAGAACACAACATGACGGGAAATACGAAATCGATTAGAGCATGGATCATAGCAAATATAGCCTTTGTGTGAAGTACTATAACCCATAAATGCGCATCTAACAGATTGAGCTGATAACTTCTGACGTTCATGGGAAGGCAAATGAACAAAACAAACACAACTAAAAGTATGCATGTCAAGGTATCTAGGATGCCGATGATAAAGACGAAAGTAAAGAGTTTCAAAATTCAAGACACTGGACGACAATCTATTAATTAAATAAACAGTCGTAGATAATGCTTCAACCTAGAATTTAGGTGGAACTGATGATTGAAGCAACAAAGTACGAACAACATCCAACAAATGTCTATTTTTATGTTCAACAACACCATTTTGCTGAGGTGTATATGGACAAGAATGTTGAGAAACAATGTCTTTTTGTTGGAGAAAAGCATGAAATTCACGAGACATGTATTCACCACCTGAATCAGACCGCAGAATTTTGATGGTAGCAGAAAATTGATTCTTGACATAGGCACTAAATTGTTGAAAAACTGATAAGATCTCAGATTTAGCACGAAGAAAATAGATCCAGGTATACTTCGTATAATCATCAATGAATGTAATAAAGTATTTATAATTTGCATGTGAGATAACAGGAGAAATTTCCCACACATCACTATGAATCAAATCAAAACAACGTTCAGCATGACTTTCATGAGAAGGAAAAGAAAGAGACTTACTTTTACCTAGTTTGCATATAGAACAATCAAAAGAGAGAGAAGAAGGAAATTGATCTTTATTGCCCAACAAACCATAATTTATTACATGAGATAAAATAACCGAATTAGGATGACCCAACCGTTTGTGCCATACTTCACAGTTATTGTTCACAGAGTTACAAGCAAATGAGATAACAAGAAGAATGGAAAAGTACATAGGAAATAAACGTCCAATTTTAGGCCCCTTCGCCAGTATCTTGCCTGACACCTGATCCTGCACAAGACAACCATTATGAGAAAAACGAGCATCATAGTTATTATCAACTAATTGCCCATCTGAAATAAGACTGGTAGAAAGCTGAGGAGATACAAAAACGTCTCTAACAGTGGAATCAACATCCCCAATAGCATGAATAGGTAACTGACTACCGTTAGCAATTTGAATGTGTGTCGATCCAGTATAAGTTTGAACATTGCTAAGAGTATCAGTAGAATTAATCATGTGATTAGATGCACCCAAATCAATAATCCATGAAGGGGAAAGGGAACCATTACCTTGTAGTTTTTAAGGCTGAAAATGTGGAAATAATCATCTGTTGTACCTTTTCAGTAGTAAGAACAGAGGAGTCACTAGTAGTAGCAGAAGAAGTGGAACCCACACTAGCTTGATGAGCATTAGCCTGACGATTCTGGAGACGAGTAGGACACTCTTTGATAATATGCCCCGGCTTCTTACAATAGTTGCAAGATTTCGTGTACAGTTGGTAGCAATATGTTCGTATTCCTTGCAGCTGAAGCATTGAACTTTCCGCATGTTTTGTCCCTTGCCTTTTCCTTGAGCAGCATAGGCCACTGCATTGTGTATCATTTTATCGTGCTGATAAGTGGCCTGGGTGGCAAGCCGCTGCTCCTCACGAAGTAACTCGCCAAAATAGACATCTAAAGATGGCACAAGATTACGATTCATCAAATTGGAGCAAGTGGCTTCAAATTCGGGTCGTAACTTCACATTAAAAACTGATCGCGCTTGCTTTGCGCATGAACTTCCTGCACAACAAAGAGAGATTCTTCTGGTACCTTGGCATAAATAATGTCAGTAAATTCTCCCCAGAGATTATTAAATCCAGAAAAATAATCTTGAATGGAGAGATCACCCTAAGTGTAACTATCAATCTCGTACTCTAAGTGTGAACGTCGAGCAGTATTGTCCTAATTATATACTTTTTTTTAAAGTATTCCTACATAGATTTAACAGTCTTATATGGCCTCAGATTAAGAACAATAAGAGGATCTACCGATCCTAAAATCCATGTCATCACCCGAGCATCTTTGATCTACCACCGAGCTAGTTTAGGCACATTAGTAGGAGCCGGATCACTCCCATCAATATGACCCCATAACTCTTTCCTCATAACAAATAAACGAAATTGGAATTCCCAGGCAGAATAATTCTTACCCGTGAATTTTATAGTAAAAAAATCAAAAGACATAATGCCTGTAAACAGCAACAAATCCAATCAGATAAAAAAGGGCCAAAAGCAAAAAAATAGGCAGCCAATAACAAGTCCAAACGGTCGGTCAATAACAAGCCCAAACAGTAACAAGCCCAAATAAGCCCAACAGATTGCCCACAATGAAGAAGCTATTTGAAGCAACACTCGGCAAGGCAGAAACGATACCTGCCCAAAATGAAGTGAACGCATGGCAAGGCAGACGGTGAAGATCCGAACCAAGACCCGTCAACAGCCACCCCAGAAGTGATCGACCACCACACAAGCACCACCAGAAACTGTTGATAAACTCAACAGTGGCACCGAACAAGAGGTGCCGAACCGAGATTGCCGACAAATGTAGAAGTGAAGGTGTGACCAAAGAGAACCACCTAGACGACGCCGAAATATGCCGAAATACACTCAGACAGTGTCGGAAATGCCAAGGAACTCCAAAATCGACGTTAGACAGTGCCGATGAGAGAGTCCAACGCTAACTAGAGGCACCGAATCACCAAAACAGAACCAAAGGCAAGCACAAATGCCATCGACAACCCAAAAGAGAGAAGCCCGAGAGAAAAAAAATTCGAAAAATTCGTAAACTTAGAAACCAGCTTGTGATACCATGTCAAATGGATTGAATACCTCATTTGTGAGGGTTTCCTCTCATTATATAGGCACGAATGTGCAATATACAAGGCTAGAATCAAGCCTAAATTACAGCTATCAAATCTGTCTATACAAAAGGAAACTATGCCTATATACAAATTTTGACTAAATAGGAAAGTATATATGTACAAGGGAGCATATCATGGTGACAAAAGGGACCCCCATAGGTGGCCCCCTCCCTCATCGTGATAGCCAACCACTTCAGATCTTCTTGGTCAATGAAGATATGTTTCACTAGTCGGGAACTACTCTCTGTGATCCTCCATAGTCTACCATTTTCCTTCTTAAACTCAAAGCACTTATAATCAATAATAACATTCCTGTTTGACCCCATCATAAACACACATCTATTCAATAAAAAAAGGAGACAATAAACAGAAACTAAACCCCGTTGAGCTCAACAATCAGAAGCTGGGAACCATGAACGACAGATATTGTTTTTGCTCAAAGAGTACGGAGAGAAAAGGAGGAAAGAGCATGTGACCTGTTGTCACTTAGGTAGCTTTGTATCTGCTCTTCTTAAAAAATTATCTAGAGATAATATCTTGTTATTGTAGGTGGACCTTCTATGTATTCTTTTGTGTCTTTTTTAATGGGTAATATGACAATTATATTAATACAAGGATGGTACAAACAATGGGGGAGGGTAAATGTCTTTTTTTTAAAAAGAACAAAAATTATGGGTAATATGACAGTTATATGAAGTAAAAGGGTAGTAAAAAACTAGGGGAGGAAAACCCCAACAAACATCCCAAACAATTAGTACATATTTTAAAAACAATAAAACACAAATTGGGAAATGCTCCAATTAAATTAGGCTGTCCCATGTTCCTTGGTTTTGTGCCAAGAAAGTGTCACCACATGGGTGTTTTTTTTATAAGTTACCACATGGGTGAGTTTTAATGCAATCCAGAGTTGGATTTCAAATTGCTTTTGTGTCAGTTTTGTCACTCTGATTCTGTTACCCATGCCTTTTGCAGGTTTTCTTTGTGGATTCACTTAAATTTTTTCTTTCCTTATATGGTCACAAGCTACCTGTGCTATGTATGGATATTTCATCTGATGGCGATCTGATTGTGACTGGCTCTGCTGACAAAAATTTAAAGATCTGGGGCTTGGATTTTGGTGACTGCCATAAGTCCATTTTTGCTCATGCTGATAGGTACTTCATATTGATAGACTTAAACTTGATGGATGTTGAGCATTGAATAAGAATGTTTACACCCTTGAAAAATAATATTAAATTATTGGAATTTGAGAGTTCCTTATGTCAGTCTCGCACCTGATATTTCTTTTAGAGTTTGCACATTTTTTAAACAACTCTAATAATTTATTTTGGTGGCAGTGTTATGGGAGTGCAATTTGTGCACAATACTCATTACATGTTTAGCGTGGGGAAAGACCGCTTGGTAAAATACTGGGATGCTGATAAATTTGAGTTGCTTTTAACACTTGAGGGACATCATGCAGATGTTTGGTGCCTTGCAGTCAGCAACCATGGTGATTTCATTGTCACTGGATCTCACGACCGATCCATACGTCGTTGGGATCGTACTGAAGAACCATTTTTCATTGAGGTTTTTTACTTATCGTTCCATTTAATCAAAAGGAAGAATAGAAACCTTAATTCAGATATGTATGGATCTTTGTGATTAATGTCTAACCAAATAAAAGATGCCTTTTGAATTTGCAGGAGGAGAAAGAAAAAAGGTTGGAAGGGATGTTCGAAGCTGATCTTGACAATGCATTTGAGAACAGGTATGCAACCAAAGAAGAAGTTCCTGAGGAGGGTGTTGTGGCCATAGCAGGGAAAAAGACTCAGGAAACCCTTACAGCAACTGACTTAATTATTGACGCACTAGACTTAGCAGAGGTAGAACTGAAGCGCATTGCTGAACATGAGGTGTGATTATCTTTTCCCATTATTGTTCCACTCTGGTTGGTATGATGATTCCATATGCCCATTAATTACCATTGGTTGGATGGCAAAAGGAAATTTTGCGGTTGGGCTTACTTGTGTTTTAGGTGAGCAAAAGGTGATTTGGGACCCACATGTAAAAAGTACCATAAGCGGAAGTCCCAATTCAGTGCTTTTGCTAAAATTGCTATTAATTTCAAACCATATGGGGGAGTTGTAAGAAAGGTTCTTCACAAATTTTTGGAACCTTTCCTGGATATTAGAGCAACCCACGTGCCTCCTCCCCCTTCTTTCTCTCCATCCATTTTAAGGGATATGTCATACTTATGACTTCCGTCTATGGAATGTCATGACATGATTTTGGGTTCATTCTTATATTAATATCGATTTGGTTGGCTTTGTAACTTTCAGGATGAGAGAAACAGGGGGAAAGTTACTGAATTCCAACCAAATGTCATCATGCTTGGGCACTCACCATCTGATTATGTTCTCCGTGCACTTTCTAATGTTCACACTAATGATCTGGAGCAGACTTTGCTGGTAAGTGTGCTGCAATACTATCCCGAATGGTCAGAAACTACCGAACAGTCAGAAACTGAGCAAATGTGCTGCAATACCATCCTGAACAGTCAGAAACTACCAAACAGTCAGAAACTAAGTAGCAATTACATGTAAATCAGTTGTACTGAAGCACCTCTCATTTCGTGCAAAAGGGATCTACTAAATTAAAAATATATATATATTTACCTGGATGAGCACTCATAACCTTAAAATATTTGATGGCTAAATTTCTTTTGCCAGGGTTCCTTAACTCTTAATCCTTGTCCATCTGAGTACAATGAAGCATGCGGCAGAGTATGGTCAAACCATGATTCTTCTTGTCCAACTCTGTGTCTCCTTGTTGAGCAGAGTTAACTTATTCATTCTTGTTTTGTCCTGTTCTATGTGTTAGGGATTGCTTACTGATGCCTTGGCTCAGGAACACTTCCGATCCCTTTTGCTTATGTTTGTTTTAGTGTCACATATTTTTCAGCTTGTAAAAGCTAACATATAGTTTTTTCACAATTGTTATGTTAAAAAATTAGTAGTTTTTGATCCGCTCTATTCTAATCCCAAAAAGTGTTGTTTTAGAAGTTGAAAGAACGGCCCTGTTAAGTGGACAGTTTACTGATACTTTGTATACCTCATCTTACTAGGTATTAATGCATGGTTACGCATGGTTTGGTTAGGGCTCTTCCCTTTTTCATCTAGTCAGTAAGATATGGAGTTTAACTGACAGCGTCTTTTCCTGCACAGGCTTTACCGTTCTCTGATGCTTTGAAGCTTATATCTTACTTGAAGGATTGGACTTCAAACCCCGATAAGGTACAGGTCTCTGCCAAATCAGGTTGCAAAAACTTTGTCATGCTTGGAGATACATATGTTGCAAATGCCTGTAATTTACCAATTAACAGTGGTCTATACCTTCTTTTTTTTTTTAATAGTAATAAGCCACTTTATTAATGAGCATATAACAAAGCATAGCTTGAGTATACAAGAAGTATACAAAGAACCTTTTTTTTTTTTAGTTTTTGTAGTTTATCTTTTCATTGTTTATTTTAGGTTGTCTGTATTTTCAATTTTAGAACCATTTGTGTCACATCATCTTTTTGTAATATGTCCTTTTATATCTTTCCCATGGAGAAGGTTCTGTTTCTCTTCTAACCCAGAATGTTAGAAAGAGCATAGGCTCTAGTATAATTATTCAAATTGTAACAGCTGTTGGAGTTGTACTAATTGCACTGTGTTTGCAGGTTGAGCTCATTTGCAGGGTCGCTACAGTGCTATTGCAGACGCATCATAATCAGTTGGTTACTACCCCTGCTGCCAGACCCGTGCTTACAGTTCTTAAGAGCATTCTTTATACAAGAGTCAAGGTAATCATAGGCTTTAGTTTTGCACTTAGAGAGAAGAAAGTACTTTGAATCTCATCATCAATAATTTCTTTAGCAAGGTCAAGACATGTGGAATAGGAAACTCTCCTTTTCATGCCCATAAAAGGTTATTCATCTAAATGGTACCTTAGAGAAAGGTACCACTAAGAAGATTCCGAAGGAAATCTACAATTTCATCTTTTACCCTAGAAAGTGTCCACCCTAGAACTGTCCCTACGAAGAGACCATTTGGTTTCTCCCCTGGCAACTCTCCAACCTTGATACCTTTGTAATATGCGGATCCATGTCAAATTTTATCTTATCAACTCTTCGTCTAATCCTCATATACTCAATTTTGCTTCGTTAAATGGCATAAGATGAGACGGTAATGTGTAATACTTCTTTTTATTATTATTTGAGGTGAAAATCCGGCATACATAATGCAGGAACTTGGACCAGGTTTTTTTATTTTTTATTTTTTTGTGTATATGTATCTATTCGTGTTATCCATGATAATAAGAAAAACAGGACAAAGTTAGGATGCTTTCTTGACAAGATGATGGTTTAATTTGTGTCAGGAATGCAAAGACACGCTTGGTTTCAACCTTGCCGCTATGGATCATATCAAGGTGCGGATATTATAATTCATAATCTCTCTTCTATTGTATTCAAAATATGCTATCTGGCCAGAAGTAAATAAACGAATGATATGATTTTTTTTTTTTGTTGTATTTGTTATTCCAGCAATTAATGGCTTCAAGATCCGACGCACCCTTTCGAGATGCAAAATCAAAGTTACTAGAAATACGTGCACAACATTCAAAGCGTTTAGATGTAAGGTTAGAGACAAAAGAAGAAAAGCGGAAAAAGAAGAAACAGAAGAAATGAAGTGATATGCATGGACATGAATTTTAGGGTGAGACAGTGTGTTCCTGATATATACTTTTAGAGAGGAACATCAAGCTCTTGGGAAAGCAATGCTCGAATTAAGTTTACCGGTTAATTGAAGGCTTAGGGATTACTATACATTCAAAAGGAATTCCATATTTTACACACGACAAGTGAGGTAAGAAAAACTGGACCAAGCATTATCCTTAAAAGGCCAATCAGGCAAACAACTCGAGATATCTATTTTTTTTTTTAATGCAAATCAAGGCCTCTGTAATTTAAAGAGGGTCGTTTGCTTAGAAGTTTTGTTGCTTTCAGTTGTAATTGTGACATCTAGGGTCTTTTTTTTTTCATTGAGGAATTTGAATGACTTGGTTTTTTGTTTTTTTGTTTTTTTGGGGTGACCTACTGTTTCTCAACAGAACTTACAAGGATATTCGCAATTATAAATTCTGATCCGAATGTAGTTCTTTTCTGTTTAAGTACTAATTTAGTATTATAAATAGTTTCCGCAATGTAAATGGAACAGTTTTTAGTGCTCTCGAATGATTAATACTCGTGCCAAATTCCATATATCTCATTTATGACCAAACCAAAAGAAGGGCCCAGAGTTCAAACATCAGGAGCTTCGTGTAGTCCATGATTTCTGGTTTGAACCCATGACTTTTAAGGCTATGAGCTTGCAAACTAAAGAAGAGCGATTACATTTCAAAGGCCCATTGCGGAAGGACTTCGATAAAATGAGAAACGAGGAAAAGATTGCGATAAAGATCAATAAACCGTTCGAACGAAATGATGGGCTGCCATGTTTAGAACTGAATCATTCACGTCGTGTATTATTATTATTATTATTATTATTACTATTTCTTGCGCCATCATCCAATTAAATTAAATTAATTTCATTAGTTGAAAGTTTTCAAACTATTTTATTGTGGATAACTTTGTATTTTAATGACTAGCTACTTACTCATTTTAATGGCTAGTTATATATTTTTTAATTGCTATGAAATTAAGAAAGAAAGACTCAATTTCCATGGGATGGCAGTGGATGGAATGTGGAAGTAGGTGTTGAAGAAATGAATAGGTGGGCTTTAATTTGTAGCCGTCCATTTCAAAGTGTTGTACAATGATAACATCATACAAGATGTGGTCTATGACTGATCAACAACTTAAAGCAAGCAAGCAAGCAAGCCATTAGAAGAAGATTGAGCTTCAGTACATGATGATCATCATGATCTAGATATTATAAAAGAGTATAATAGTAGCAAAGCAGCTAGCTATCTATCTGAAGTTTTTGCCTTCGAAAGTCTGACCGAACTGCCAGGTCTTGGGGGCAATGTGCCAAGAGGTTGAGTATCTACCATCACTTGCTCTAACCCTGAAGGTGAGCGATTCCCCTACCATCATTGCATCGGTTTCCCACTTCTGTCCCCAAATCCGTTTCATTAATGTCCATTTAAGGTTCTTGTTTCCCTTCACTTGCAAGCTCGTCACATCTCCAGCACCTCCCACATTCCATACTAATACTTGGTTGAAATATGGATTCCCAGTTATGGTGAATCGAATGCCACCTTGCTTCTGGCATGGAACCCTGAATTGTTATTAATTATTATATTTTAGTACTTGTGAAATGTATAGCTAGCTAGAAACCACACCGATCCATCGATGAAGAAGAAGAAGAAGAAGAAGAAGAAGAAGATCATATCATAATTTTGAAGGAATAAATTATTATTTATAAATTACGTACCTGCGGTATTGGACAGGAATGATGCCAGCTGTGTAGGACTGGACAATCTTGAGGAAAGCAGGCTTAGCAAGATCGAAATGCTCACGAGGAGGATTGCACCAGCCTCCGTTGTCACTTGCTTGAGCGTAGTTAGGAGGGCAATGGTTGGTGGCTGTGACGAAGAGAGAAGGTCGACCAAGATTGCACCATTGAGGATCGTTCACACATTTTATTTCATAACAAGCTCCGCATGTCTGTCCATTATTGAACAGTGCTGTGCTTAGTGCTGCTGTACTGTCCAGCCCATATCCTTCTTTCACCACGTCTTCGTACCCACAAGCTCCCCCTATTTTTATCGCATTAAGTTACATCAATTTATAAATTTACTTTTACACGTATTATTCTTTTGTAGCTAAACTATTTTTCTACATTATATATATATATATATATATGTATTTAGGCATGCACCAGGCAGGCCTAGGAAACCGAGAAAATAATATCAATCTTATTAACTTGCTTGCTAGTTGGAATTTCCAGGCCTGCTAATACCTGTCTGCATTTTGTGTTGTTCATCCTAAAAAAAAAAATTCTCATGGGCCAGAAACTATATTATAAGAAACAGAAGAAATTAGCTAGAATTGTCTTATTCTTGCTTATCATACCCATCTATAAATATATATATATATATATATTCACAATAAAAGGAAAATCAAGCAATAAGATAATAAGTGTCATGACAAAATAAAAGAAAGGGTGGGTATTAATATTTAATAACGGTTATACCGAATGTTCCGGAGCCGCCTTCATAGAAGGTTGCACTAGCCTGCTTCCAGGGGCCGGGCTTGAACTTGGGCCTATGGTGCTTTGGCAAAGTCGCTCGCCGCACTGCATGATGGTGATGGTGATGGTGATGACCACCCCTTTTCCATGCATTGGCATCATGAGGCACTACTGCAATTAGCAGCAACAATGAAACCGAGAGGGCTAGTAATGCCGAAGCCATGGGGACGCCAATAACAGGATGCCTCTCTTTTTCCTACTTCTTTCTCTTATATAGTTTTTCCTTTTCCTTATTTTTCCCCAAATTCACTGTAGGGATGACCCCGTATATATATATGGTACTAGATTTGATTTCAGTTTGTTATACTTAATTTGGTTAATTATATTTTGAAAGGGTGCTATTTTTATCATGCCGTTATAAGGTGGTGGTGCTTGTCCTTCCCACTCTGCCTAACGACATTGAATAATAAAAAAGGAAAACTTTTTGTATCTTTGTAACCTCTCTTTCAATAGCCCCATGTTTTTTTTTTTGGGGGGGGGGGGGAAATGTAGGAACCATTTTCCTTCATGGTAGTCATAACGTTTGAGACATTTTTTTTCTTTCAAAATGCCTGCTATAATATCTCTCAAAACTTAAATAGTAAAAATTACTTGATTTTCCAATTTACATGACTTTAATGTGACCGGTCTGCACGTTTCAGGGTCGCCTTAATAGATTAGGAGACAGCCCGGTTTGTTTATTAAGATAAATCAAAATTTCAAAACACATCTTAAACTCATCATTATATTTTTTCAAATTTTCATATGATAAAAAATTTAATTTTCTCAAATTCTAAAACACCATTTTCAAATTTCAAAACAAAACTAATATTAAAAAAATATATTACAATAATATTTTATTTTATTTTCACTTTTATCTTATCTCATCTCTGAAAACAAATCAGACCTATTGAAATTTTTTTTATATAAGTAAAATTAAATAAATTTATTTTTATTTAAAAACAATTTCTATTATTTGTCAAGTAAATTAATACTTAAAATTTTATACTATATTTTCAACTAATATTTTTAATTAATAATAACATATATAATATCTATTAAATACTTTTGATATTCTCTTATTGCATTAATTAGTATTTTTAATTGGATATTTTTTTCGTTTTAAAGAAAATTCTACTTTAGACTTTTTTCTATGTCGCCTAATGGAACAGCCGACACTGGCATAGCAAAATATTTATCTATCGATTTATTTGTTCCGACAACGAGACGAGGGACCAACTAAAGCAGAAAAAAAATCTTTGTTCCATACGATTTGTTTCTCTAATAAGCATCAAAGGGAATACAAAGTTCACAGAGAAGGGATCGTCCACATGTTTCCAACTATCGACCAAACTGACCAGAAGCAGCAGATAATCAGCTTAATACCGGTGTAGAAGTTGCTTGTATGCATCCTTATGCTGTGAGTAATAATCAATCTCCGCCTGCAAACAAGAAATCACACACAACATTGTAATTTGCATTCAAAACCCAAGGAATAAAAAAAAAATACATGTTAAGAACATTTTATAACTCATCCTGCAATTTGTCAAGTACAATTTTTTCTATCTGGGAGAGTAAGGACTCAAAGTGTGCTTTATACCTTTGATGCGTCAGCTGAGCATTAAGGCAAGTTATACATAATATGTCCATATCTGGGTCTATGTTTTGGAACTATTTATCCCATTTCATATTAACAAACTTACTTTTATTCTTAATATGGTTTTTATTCCCTTAACCACCAATATTATATAGGAGTTTCAGTTTGGGTAGTGACAAAGTTAGGAACCGACAGCTAATGAATTCTACAAGCTCAACATTCATAAGGCCTATTTGGTACATACCTTGCGAATTCCTTTTATGGCAACCAAAAGCTTTTCACCAATTAGGTCTTCGAAGACACTATCCTTCTGAAGAGCTTCTAATGATTCAGAAAGTGACTTTGGCAATCTATGAAGTTTATCAGCAAGGCTATGAGGATTTGTATCTGTTTCATAAACAAACGTCATCATGCACCTTCGTAGCTATAACAAAAAATGTTAAACCTGTCATGTGTCAGAGACCACATTCTTACCAATGGGCTCAGGAAGAGAAAGATGCCTCTGAAGACCATCAATGCCAGCAGCAACTATAGCAGCCAATCCCAAGTGTGGATTTGCACACCCATCAAATGATTTAATTTCAAAGTTGCTGACCAGACCATCTGCAATTCCAGGTGGGCATGCAGTTCTCAGTGGAGCTTCTCTGTTTTCTTTTCCCCAACACTGGTATGCTCCACTCCATGTATTTGGTACTATTCGATCATAGCTGCAGGTTAATAACAGTTAAAAAAGCAGAAAACAGCCCATATAAAGCAAAGTTCTAACCATACAACCAACTTATAAAGCACAAAATTACACCCGACAAACTACTTTCGTACTAACTTTTACATCCCATGCAAACTTTTATCGTATAAATTTATCTACATTACAAATTTGTTCCACCATACACAAAACAGATTTTGAAACTCCAATCCTGGGAAAGACAGCCCCCAAATGTTGAACTTTTGATGAAGCTTTAGGAATTATATAAAGAAGTAAAAAAGGAAGGGAAAAGTAAAACAATTAAATGCACTTGAGCATTAGGCATGCAGCAACACATGTGGCCTTGCATGTGCACCCTCTTCCCACAAGAGTGCATGCACATTCATACATGCACATTCGCACATGCATAGGGAGAGAGAAAGCGAGACTATGAAAAGATAAAGAAGACAAATAAGAATATCTTTTGACCGGAACATTATTTGGATAATTGACTCAAATTTCTCAATTTAAAGATGCTTTGGGGTAATCTATTCACTGTACTTATAAAGGGTAATAAAAAAGAATTACGAAATTTGACAAGTAATATGGAGATTTGACAAGCTGTATTTGCTGGTGGAAGTGACAACGGATTCAGAGAGTAAAAACTAACTAAATAAAAGCTTATCTTTTAGGACAGGATGAAAGTGCTCAGCTTGGTAGGTACATGCCAATAAAAGATTGCAAATACAATGTAGAGACAACAACAAGAACTACATCAAATTGTACAATATCATGTGAAAAATAAATTACCTGTTTGGAACAGGCGCTGTAAATGCCATAATTGCAGGAAGATGATGTAAAACCCCAGCCATGAACTCCTCCCCAACAGTGGACATTCCAAATCGAGATGTTCCACCTGACGCCATAAAAACATTCTCTCCACTCTGATACAAACTGATATGCACATGGGATCCTGAACCAATGTCATCTAAAGCATACCTGGCCATTAAGTAAAGTCAACCATGTTATGCAGTGAAATTTATTACACCGTGAAACATTAAGAGGAAAATGCTACAAACATAAAGGCATTAAAATATTCTTCACTTGTATTGAGCATTAGACGTCACAGCATAAAAAAATTGCATCCCACATTAAGTCTGTCGATTGGATGTGGAGCCACTAGTGTCTAGCCTTTCCCCCTATGTTTTACAAATCAGGAACCATTTAAATTTTTCTCTCTTCTTGTATGAAAGAAAATAATTATTATTTGGCACCTACTTCGGCATGAAAGTTGCCAATAGTCCATGTTTCCTTGCTATAGCCCTAATAACCTCACGGGTGAAAACCAAGTGGTCAGCAGCATAAATACAAGTGGTGTGCCCCAGAGCCATCTCAAATTGACCATTCCCAGACTCTGCATGGACCTATAAAATATGACAAGAGTTAACAAGGTAAGGCAATTAATACTTGAATTACAAGAACCCTCAACAATGGAACATACAGGAACAGACAGCAAGGAATTGCAGTCACCGCAATTAAGAATTAAGCAGGGTTATGCAAAAAACAGATGCTATGGCTTTGTTAATGAATCAAACAAAGAAAAAATGTGGAAAGTGACTGATGAATGTTCAATCAAAATCACCTTGATAGAAAATCAATAACCTGGGAAGAAGTCCTGCAGACAGAGGGCACACTAGCCTCTGCTGAACAATCCATTTTGGTCTCATCCATAATGACTAAGTTTGGAAATGAGGGAAGCAGATTCAAAATAGATCAGTCATTAATCTTGGCTTTGAGTTCAGAAAAGTTGCGAGGACTTGTTAAAAATATAAAAGATTTGCTACATGAAGACTAATATATAGTGGAAATCTTGACAGTATTGGCACAAATAGCTTTTGATTTTTGTAACAAAAGATTGTCACAGTCCACTTCCCCATGAAAAAGAACAAATGAAATTAGACAGATCAAAGAACATAGGGTTTCTTCCAGTTCTGATGCAACAGAAAAACAATGGGTAGCCATTAAATTTAGAGGTAATAATAGTCAATCAAATGATGAAAGCAAAAAAAAAGTGATCTCGAGCAAATCCAATATCAAAAATCATTTGTAAAATCAGCTCGACAACACAGATGCTATGATATTCCGATAAGGGTAGGTAGTATATGGGATCCTACATTACTTGGGAATGAGAAGTTCGTGTTCTTTATAAGGTTTTAATGGAGTTTCAATTGTATCATTGACTAGTCATTTTAGAGTATGAACCATGTGATTTAGGCCTTCCATTGGGGCGTTACAAATGGTATCAGAGCCTTCCCAACCAGAAATGTGGGGTTTGAGCCGTGTCACTTACTACGGACAGGCCCGACGAGGGCGTTGGGTATTTAAAATGAGTAGATTTTGATACCCTAATAAGGGTAGGTGGTATATGAGATCTCACATTACTTGAAAATGAGAAATTCTTGTTCTTTATAAGATTTCAATAGGACTCCGATTGTATTATTAACTAGTCAATTCGAAGTATGAGCCATGTGATTTTGGCCTTCTATTGAAGCGTTACAGATGCATTAAACAAATACGGTCCTGTTTCATTCATTATGCAAAAGATCTTCGGGGACTAAGGCTGCAATTTCGACAAATTGGGCTAGTTTGGAAGCCAAAGTCAAAGAATGTTGTTAGCCAACGCAAGCCTAATGGCTATTGGCTGAACAGATTACTCAAGTTTGACCTCTCTGCAGGTATAGAAGAAGGTTAATCCGTAGTTTCCTTACTGTTTTACAAGATTTACATCCTCTTTGTGACCATCTATCGAACACAAGGCAGGCTTCATAGACTCAGGATTCAGTAGAAAATGACTTGCCAATTCCTAGACCAGCAATAGACAGAGAATGAACATATCCGGTATGCAGATGCTTCACACTGAATTTTGCAGAAATAAGTAGTGGCATCACATGGTTAAATCAGGAAGTACTGTGCAAAATATATTTCCTCTAAAGATGGAAACAGAGACTAATGAAACCAGTGCAATCAAGCATCTCCAATAGAAAACTGCTTAAAAATTTAGCATATAAGCATAAATGAACGGTATGAGTTCTCTTTTGTACCTGTTCCACTGGAATATTCAGGGTATCAAGAGCAGCAATAATTTCACGAAATAAGGGGGAAACAGCATCAAATGCTGATGTAGAGCAGTAAGCTGTTGAGTCTATTGGTACCCATTCTTCTTTCCCTTCCCTGAAAAAGTTTTAAATTACATCTAATGATAGTTCTGACAAGATACACAAATAACAAAATGACCTACTGATCCTAGGTTGACATACCTTAGTACACTCTTCAAGAGAAAAAACTCATTCTCAAACCCTGCATTCATTTCCTGGACACAACATTCGAAAATTAAACATCAAACCATTGCAATAAACACATTTAATTATCCTCCATACCAAGTTAAATTCATCTTTCAGAAATTTCGAAACCCTTCGCAGGGCCTCTCTTGGGCAATATTCCCATGCTTCACCAGGTTTAAGATGCATGTCAGCCAAAACCATTTCCTCATGTTCTTTCCTGTTGAAGAAGAGTGATTTGCTGAGTCAGATATGCTGCAAATAAAACATAGTCTACCGATAAATAATTATACGTTCCTCAGATGCTCTCTTAGCAGAAGCAACAAATAAATTGAGTGCACAGTAGTAGGTCTATTTTTGCATAGGCCAATTACTGGGCATAAATACCAGCAAATAAATAAATAAATAAAGCGAAACAAAGAAGGCAATTAACATGAACCTAATCAGTGATACTATGGTTGAAATGGGGAAAAGAAAAAAGAAAATAAAAAATATTGAACCAGATGTTAGACAGAGGTCAACAGAGAGAGAGAGAGAGAGAGAGATGTTTCCAGAACCTTTAATGAGAAGTTTAAAAATAAAGTTTCTAAATTATTAAGGATAAAATCAGTCCACACTATTGGGTTTTGCACACTTTATCAAAGGTCAAAATGAAGTCCAGATTATTAAACATCCTAATTATTTTGGGGAGTATGGGATTTGCATTCTCCATTTTTACCCCTCAATATTTGATGGAGATGAGGGATATCCCCTAATTGACATGCTGCTACCCATGAATTCAAAATGGACACAGAGGAATACATTATGCAAAATGGACCAGCAGCTTCTCAAAGATATTTAGTACCATGGTATCCTGCACTTGGTTGACAAATCAGGGATTAGTCTGATCTCACCAACTCCAGTTAGATTGGTCTCATCTGCCGGACCATCGGCAAAAGAAGTCATTCCCATGGATGCAAATGTCAAACCGACACCATTCTTTCTTACAATATTGTTGAAGCGCTTCCCTGGAACAACCTGAAACAATGACAACAAATTGGTAAAGAAGAAGAAGAAGAAAAATCAAACTAGATAGACTTTATCAGCATTATACAAATCCAAAAGAGTTATATACAAGCCCCAAAAACAGATGGAAGTTTGTACTATACTTCAATGATTTTTCTTAAATATCAACAATATTACTGCAGATCTAAGCCAACAGATGGTATCACGTTTGAGACATTGTGTTATACATTTGAACTTATTGCACAAAAAAACAATCTGAAACAAAATACATTGCAATGTCTATACAAAAAACCCTTCTAGCTTAATTTTGGCAGGCTAATAGGCTAACTAATCCTAGATCATCGTCTATGAAAAGTGAATGTATTTTCCTAGTTTTCCCTGATCTGATTACCATAATTGAACTATGCAATTACGACAAGGCAAAAGAAGAAAGCACAAGAGAGAAAACAACTGCATTATAAAAATAGATACATGGTATGACACATCATGCTGGTAATTAATGTCATGACATGAGGTTTACAAGCCACAATTGTGTTGCTAGATACTTCCATAAATAAACAAATACATTGCATGATGCATGCCACTAGCATTATTAGGAAAACGGGTTTAATTTATCTTTTTCTCTGTCCCAAACAATCTAAAGGAAGCCACCCTGCTTCATATTGTGGAAGATAGTACTCATCAACAAAACATGAATAACGTCACCCTTGAACATAATGAGTTTTGAGAATCTATGACAATTTCCATTTTTTCTGTCTGTAATGGACAAAAAAACTGTTGTTCTTTCCTAGTTGACAGACCGATTTTGTGCTTCTGTATCAATTTCTAAATATATTCCTACGCTTGTGTCAGAAATTGCCAATCACATGCCCAAATCACATCAAAGGAAAAAAAGAAGAAGTACTCACACGACATCTTTGCTGCCCTGAACCATCAACCCATATAATGCGAACAAGTGAGTCATCATTATCTGATGCATTTGTCTTCATCTTCACAGAGTAGGGAGTTAATTTATTCGTTAAACCAGAAGATAAATTGATCTTGTAAAACTGAATTGCATTTTGTGCAAAAATGTCCTTAGCAGCTTCAACTGCTTCGGGAATTGAGAGATCACCATCCATGCACGCATCACGTAGAACAGAAAAGACAACTTCACGTGCTTTCTTTGCACCTGTAAAAATGAAAATCGGTTGTTTGAAGTAAGCGTTGTTGGCATCTGATTTGATTTGGTGCTAAAAACTTTCATTTTGATCATGGATAAATTGGTATCAAATATATTCACTTTAACAGACCTAAGTAAAAAGTTTCAGGAAATGCATAGCCATCAGAGCTGAACATCACCTGCAAACTCATTATGATCAGCACCAACTCTTATTAGTACAAAACAAAAACAAAAAGGTGTATATACATAAAGAAAACTATTGTTGTCTTCCTACGCATTAGGATGCTTATTCTGTAAACATGCATGCATTTCACAGCCAAGTAGTAGGTGAGCGAGTATATCGATTAGAAAGGAAGGGGAGGAGAGGGAATGGTGGAAAGTTAGGAAGTGTAAAGCAACTCTTTTCATAAATAAATGTGGAGACTAATTTAGCAAGAAAATGTCAACATATCCTTTGTCTTTTCTATACTAAACTTCTGAGTAAGTCATAATGACTTTCTTATGGCATCACCTTCTTTATTGGAGCTAGCTCCAAAAGCTCTTTGATGGAAGATATCATTCCGTGGACACTGAGCTGGGGAACTGCTAAGCCAAAATCAAGAAACACCTGAAAGTGATGGAATTGCATTAATTGTAAAAGAACTTCCAAGTTTATTATCAAAATTATATGTCCAAAAGTTTGGTTCCCTGATACAAAATTTGACCTGGGGATAAACAGAGGCCAGATATGATGCTTCCTTTGAAAATGGGTAGGATGCATGCAAAAGTACTAAACGGCACTTAGAAAATCTCTTGTCCTCAAGAACGGTCCGGAGATGGAGGGGATTCGACAACCGCATATCCAAATCCTTGTCTCCAAAACTAGTTGTAGGAAAAAGGAAAAAAAATTATTAGTAGGAAAAATAACTGTAAGAATATACAGACTGCTCTATGACTTTTTTTCTGATAGCTGAGAAGAGGACAAGCAACAACAACATAGAATCCTAGAAGCTGCTTGGTTTTCCAAAAGTGGACCAGACTTGGTCCGCCTCCCTGGCATTTATTTTTGTCATGGAAACCCAAACATTAAGATAAAACTAAGTCCAGTGGGTTTCAGGTATGTTTTTTATTTAACTCAAGAAAGCCCTTCCCTATCTCTAGAAATTTGAAAGCAAGCAACTCATCGCCAGCTGTAAGTAGGATTCCCGAGAAACCCCTTTCAAAGATCCACCCAGATTCCAAGTTTTCATTTCTTGCTCCTTTCTTCTCAGCCGTCATTAAGAGCATAATATTAAGCAACTTATCATTTAGAAGACTTTTTGTTACCCTGTGTGTATCTGCATCGGCAAGTCAAAGCATAGAGCAACCTCCAAGGCACGTGTAAAGACATAATCAATAAAGTTCTTATTTGTAATGCGGGTAGGCTTTCCAGCTGGAAAGATAAATCGGTCAGTATACCTGAAGTGTACACTGAAAATTCATTCTACAACCTATTCTCACCCATTAACATTTCAGAAAGACCTTCTTCAGCATCTATTTTTGTGACATTTGTATTTATCTCTAAGCCACTGCGGTATGCAGCTATGCTTTTTAAGCCATATATCTGGTTAGCAACTGTGATAGAGATGATAAGGAAATCAACTGAAACGTGCTTCTCTTTTTAGTATTTGCAAGGAAAACATAATAGCAGAAAATTTGTAGCAAGCTGAAAGGATATGACTTCAACTTTCCCAGATAAGTTTCAGTGAAAAGATCCAATGTCCAAGTTGATCCATCTGGCAACTCCTAGGGAACACAAAACAAAAAAATAAGAGAGTAAAATACAAGTAAAAAATATAAATTACAACATGAAAATTACGTGGACCTCTTGCTTAAAAGAATAAATAGTTCACGAGAGCCGAGAGTAAAGGATGCTTTTGTTTTTGTTTTTGATTTTTTTGTAAGTGACACTAAGTCAATAATTCCAAAATAATAATGACAACAAGAGAGCAACAGCTGATGAATGGAGTACAGATATATGTTCAAGAAACTTTTTCTGATAGGTAAATATAGGTGCAAGAAACTAAACTAGGTTCCCAAAAACTCACCCTGGAGAAAAAAAAGCTACTGCATCACTTACATCTAGACTAAAATAAATAAAAACAATGCAGGTCATCGATATCTCATTGACATAGGCATGGAACTGTAATAAAAAACTTACAAGAAACAGAAAGAAGTACTCCAAAACAAAGGTACAATAAATTTAATGGGACATGTCGAGGAGTGAAATGAAAAAAAGTAGAAATGTACTCATAGAGCATATTTTGAAAGGTAAAAAATTATAACTGCCTCTGGTTAGATTGACATTAAGCTTTCAAAAGAAGTTACAGAAATAACCAATAGCCAATTCTCTAGTTCCAGCAATGATACTTACGAAACATACACATTTAACAGAGAGTCGATAACTACAGATGCATCAAAAGCATAGTTGACTTGAAAGTTATTGATAAAAATGAAAACCACAAAATATTTTGGCCTCCTGATGAGAAAATAAATTGTTTTCATAGAAAAAGCATAATCTCCCATTTTTAGAGGGATGGAGTTGGACATCAAGATGAAAAGTATGACCAGTTGAAGAATAAGATAAAGCCTTAGAATAAATAATATCTGTAGCATTGTTTAATCATTTGACTAAAACAAAGAGATGATAAAACGAACATCATATGCATGCATTACAAATGGTATGAAATGATCAAAAATTTTCTTGTACCATAAAATGCAAGTAAGAAAAGTGAAAATTATAAATGTATATTACTTCATCAAGAATCTTCTCAGCCAGACGTTCGATTCTCAGTATTCTACCAACAACTTGAGCGAAACTTTTATGCCACTCTATGTCATGCTTTTTGTTAAACTCTATTCCATCATCTATGAGTATGGATGAAATTTTTGCAGCTTTGAAGCATGTCGAGCTAATGGTCTGTAATCCAGAGAGTCTACGAAATTCTTCCACCCCATGCAAGGACAATTGACATCCATATAAGTCAGCAACATGCCTTAAATTTCTCTGCCACACACAAAGCAATGCAATCAGAAAGGAAGCCCTTGAATTATTTTTTTCAAGTCCTCAATTACAATGCAGCTACAAGTCATAGCTGATAGCAGCATATATTACTACATTTAAGTCGATGAAAGATAATGCAGCATACTCTGCTTTGAAGCACAGGCATTAAAAGTGCTTTTGCACCCAAGAACGAGGCCCAGGACATATCATGTGAACTTAAAACGTTATTTTACTGCTAAGGGATGTTTGGAAATAATTCTCATCTCATCACATCCCATCTCATCTTGTCTTATCTAATCTAATCTAATCTCTTTTCCAAACATCACTCAAATAAAAGCACTTTCAAACTAATCATTATAACTTTTTCAAACAAATCATTAAAATTTTCAAAATTTCAAACAAATATAAAAAATAATTTAACGTTTTCAAATCCCAAAACAAAAATAATACTAAAAATTTATATTCTAACAATATTTTATCTTTATAATATTTTCTATTCAATTTTTTTTTCTCTCCTTTCTCAAAACCCAAAACCCAACAAATATTTAACTCAAAATATCTCACTAATATTCACAAAATTATCATCTTATCTCATTCTCCAAACCCTAAAGACAATGATGCCAGCTGGTCCCAAGAACACCCAGGTCACCTTATAGTGCATTCATTATTGATACTGAGTTTGAATAGCAACTTCAAATTTGACATATATTTTTCAGTAAAGACACGATGTACATATTTTTCATGGATGATGATAGGCTTGCTACCCTCCTGCCACCATTTTACTACTCTATATTGTATTTGATTTTTTTTTTCTTTTAAGTATTTTTTAACATCCTTAATCATTAAGAAAAATTAAAAAAATATACAGTTTTACTAATAATCACTTTCTTAATTATTGAGTAAAGAAAAATAAAATAAAAAGAATAGTAAATAAGTAGTATGAAGTAGTAAGATTATCATTATCCATTTCCCATATATACGACAACTTGCAATCTTGTTTTCCTGACAACATTATTGTATTGGAAATCTATTCAATACACTTTCCAGACAGAAGCCATTGTCATGATGTCCTCTACTGACGTCATTTACCTGTTTACTTCTACCTTTCTTTCTTTCCATTCGAATTTTAGCTTTATTGAAGTCACACACATGCAAGGCCACCAGACTAAACGTAACATGAAGACGTTAATTTCATTTTATTTCATTTTCATTTCATTTGATGAGCTGTAAATATACATTTCTTATTTGTTAAATGATTCTTGTAGCTATAAATAGCACTTGTACATCACAGATCAATATGAGAATTAATTTCCACAACTCTGTTTTGCGATTCTGAAATTCTGTTATTCCATTCTGTATGCGTGTGTCCAATGCCGTTACGTCGTCTCCTACTTTACGTCTGCAACTTGCTTAATAAGCTTAAATTACTTGAACAGAGACTATCGAAGAGTGCAAAAAGAACCATAAACAAAAATGAAATATGGCGTTGATTTAATAGTGAAACATAAGTTAGAAACAGGAGATATATCACTTTGAATCGAGATTGAGTCGTTTAATAAACAGTCACCGAGTGACCGAGACCCAGTGCTCACTTTGTGAACAGTGTCGGAGTAGAATAGAGAAGAATACCATGAAGGAGAGGGAGTGGGGAGCGAGGGACAAGGCGTCGCCGTCGGCTTCGGAGAAGCAATGGATGAAAGGAAAGGTGGAATCCAGAGCGACGACGTTGTGGGCATGGGCGTCCACTGCTTCCACTTCCTCTATTGCTTCTCTCAGCACTGTGAAATCCATCTCTCTCTCTCTCTCGATTGATGGTCCTGTACTGCGGTGGAACAGAATTTTATGTTTTTGGGGAATGAATAAAGTATAGCATGTAAATTTTAAAAAAATTGTTATGAAGGTTAGAAATACATATTTTATTGTTATTAGAGTTTTTAAATATATATTATTTTTTAAATTATTCATGTTTTTCTTTTCTTTTTTTTTTTAAATTAATTATTTTTAAATACTTACTTATTTTTTTTATAATTTTAAAAAAAATTATAGATTAAAAATAAATTTAAAAATTTTATAATAAATAATAATGTAATGCTATTAAATTTTTAATAAATTATATCTCATAATTATATAATTTAAAATAAAATAAAATAAGTAAGTATAATTAATTAATTTATAATTATATTAATTTATAATTTTTATTTTTTTGTTATAATTAGACTGTTAGAATAATTACGAGATTATGTAAATTAAAATTTGAGTTTAAATGAAGATAAAAATTAAAATATAAATAGATGTATATTGAAATTTAGAGAAATAATTTTAATAAAAAAATTTTGAAAGTTAATTTTTTATTTTTTATTTTAAATATGAGAGAGAATTTTAATTATATATATATATATTAAAGATAAGTTTTTGAAAAATTTGGGGGGACAGTAACCACCCATCAACGTGAGCCGCCTCTGGTCCTAACTTTGAATGCAGTGGCGACGACCAATTTATAGGCGTTGACTTTAATAGTGACATTAACAGTAAAAAGAAAAAAGAAAAGAAATTTATTGAAGTCGGTCACCGATTATATCGGGCAGTGGCGACGACCAATTTATAGGCGTTGACTTTAATAGTGACATTAACAGTAAAAAGAAAAAAGAAAAGAAATTTATTGAAGTCGGTCACCGATTATATCGGTTTCAAATTAGCGCATTAGCATTGATTTATATATATATTATATATAAATATATATATAATCATCTCTTCTAAAAATTTATTTTGTCATATATATATATATATATGTAAAATTCTCGTATTAACTTATGTAAATTTGAAATAAAATAATAATAAAATATTATTTTATTCGAATTTCTTAAAATTTCAAATTATATATGAAATACATTTGATTAATATATATATATAAAATTGGAACGTTAACATATATATAAAATTGAAATACTAATATGTATGTATGTATATATAACTTATATATATTAGTTATATATATATAGTTAAATTAACATATATATAATATATATATATATAACTGGAATATATATAAAATTGAAATATATATAAAATTGGAATATATATTTTCATAGTTAAATAATAGAAAGAGAGAAAAAATAATAATAAAATATATTTTCATAAGTGAATAATAACTCTCTAAATATTCATAATTACTATTTATAGCTATATAAATATTTGTATATGCATATTTTAATGTGGAGGATTTTTAGTCCATATTATATAAATATGGGTTTGCATATACATATATATATATATATATATATATATATGCATAGACCAATGTCTTACAAAATTCCGAAATAAATATTTTTTATAATTCAAAGATAGATAGCTGTATAATACATATAGATTTCGTTGTATAATATAAAATATTATCTACGGATAAGGGTAGATCCAACAAGTTATATATCTATTTCTTTTACAACATTTTTAGAACGCATTAACCATCCTATATTAACTTATGGATGTCTATTTTGAGATTCTTATTTTATTCTCGATTTTTTTTTAATTTTTTATATGATTTTTATATAAATATTCTAAAATAATATAATCATCTAAATAAAATATTTATATTATTTTTTTAACATCTTAAAATATATTTAAAATATATATATATATATAAATCACAACATTATTTAAAAAAACTTATATAAAAATCATATAAAAAAACCAAAAAAAATAATATAACATAAAATAAAGATTCGTAGCATTACTCGTTAACTTATATGTCTAATTGTCCTAATATAGCTCGACACGTGTAAATACAATTAGTTATACATTTTCTAGATTTACTCTGTATATATTAATAAGAGACTCGATATATGTACTTTGATATTTGATAATCAAATTGATACGCACAAGTTCTTTTTCTGTCATTCAAGATTCTCCGCACTTCTCCAGCTTTGTTCTTGTTGAATTCAACAAGCAAAATTGATTATGGGCTTTCCTCTGATACTCTAATACCACAACAGATATGCATTTGTTTGATCAGGATTTGTCAAATGACCCTTTTTTTTTTTTTTCTCATCATGGTGAAAGTTCTGATTCAATTCTAATTTCTCAGCCGTTAAATAGTGAGAATTATTACACGTAGAGGAGGTTAATGTTGATAGCTCCTAATCCTAAGGATTATGTCATATTTGGTTGTAAAGTGATTTTAACCAATTTCAAACCAATCTAATACGTTTTTAACTTTGTATTAAAAGTTAAACTCATTACAACTTATCTCATAATACATTTAAACAGATATATCAACTTATGTATTTACATTTAAATACATCTTAATCAGACTCAAAAAATACTATCATTTATGTATCAATTTAAATAATTTGATATTATTTCAGCATCTACATGGAATCTAAAACTGGTTTGTGGATGGAACTTTCACTCAAACTATAGATCAATATGAACCATTAAAGTGCATATTATGTGGTTTCGTTTCAATAGTCCTTTTGGCTTCGTTTCAATGATCCTTTTTTCATGGATTGTTAATTCCCTTACCAACAGAATTGTTGTTAATATTATCAGGATTCTCATCACTGAAGAAGTTTGGAGAACTTGAAGACTCTGTTTACTCAAGGTAATAGTGCTAGCCTGTTTCAACTGAAAAAAGTATCTTGCTTCCTTAACTAACTATAAGAAATTAAGATTTTTGCCATTATTTTTTTTTTCACGACATACGGTCGTGAAAAAAATGACTTATTAGCACCATATATTTTGGTAGCTATAAAACAACTATTATTGTTACTATATGTGAGTGGCGGATGAAGTATGGTGGCAAAACTTATTTGTGAGAAAAGATCGAAAATGTTGTAGTGACTCGAGATCAATCTTTTGTAAATTTCTATTACATTAGATTAAATGCTATGTGGGATGAGTACTTTTCTATTGTAAAACGATTGCCAGTTCTTATTGTCACCCGAGATTTTCTTGATCAGCATGAAAAGGAACATATATGTTATTCAATTTCTGATGGAGTTAAACTATTCTTTTACTGTTCAACTATATATGGCCAACTAGACTCAAACAAGTTAATAGATATCCTAATATTTAACTATCATCACCCTATAGGAGCCATTATAATTAGTGACTTTGAAAATTTTCTTAGAGACAAAATATATCAAATGATCACATTAAAAATGCCGTCCTTTTGGATATGGGTAGGGATCAAATTATTGATCCCATATAAACCCACTTTATTTGTTTTTGTCACTTCATTTGCATTATCGTTTTTGTTTTGAGATAATTATTGGGGAACCTCACCTCATCTACTTGTAACATTTTTTACCTTGATGTAATATATTCTAATTTGCTAAAAAAAAGGTCGAAGAGTACGTAATTTTATTTTTAAATGAAGCTGTCATCATTCATTTATTTGAGAAATTTACATTCAGGATCAGATATAATATATTATGAGATGTTCCCATGGGAGTACTATCGGTATTCTATAATATTTCTTTTTATGATTGGTCCAATCTTTACTATTGCTTATATTCTCTACAGATAAACGATCAAGATATAACAATTTTTATTTTAACATAATTTCAACCTTATCTTTTATAGAAAGAGATGACTCAACTTTTATAAACAAATGTCTGGAAAATATATTTTTTTTAATTAACAATAAGAAAATCATAAAGGAAATCATAAAGGAAATCCGTAAGATGGATGCGAAAAAAAAACTATAGTTTGGACTAATTCTAGTAAATTTTAAATTTGTGACAGGCCGTAAAAGCAATACATTTGTCTCTTTCATCCACAAATGTCAGATCTAAGACGTTTGGTGATGGTGAATCTAGTAATTTGACGTGTGTGTACTCGAGAAGAATTGCCAAAATAGATTACGTGTGAGAACTGTACATGATGATTTTTGTAAAATTACTAATTTTCTTTGAATAATTTTCACCCTATGAATCTCATAAAATTGTTTTTATTATAAAATAAATTTCATAAATTTCATAAAATTATATCAATTTGTACAGTAATTCTCTTCTAATAATTAAAACAATATATCTTTAGTTGTGGTACTAATGAAAGAAAGCTGGTACGTACGTTCATCTACAATATCATTTTTTTGGTGCCAAAGTTGAACAAAATATACATGGCTGATAATCCAAGAGACGCTTTTTTTTTTTTTTTACAATTCTATTTTAAATTTATCAATAAAACCTGCATTTTATTGATAATTGATTTACTTAATTATAAGATTAATGCCTTCGCATGCTTTCTAATTCAATGCATAGGGTTATCAAAGGATGCAGACGATCGACATGAAGAGGCCCTAAAAGGCAATATAATGGGTCATATTATATATATATATATATATATATATATATTAACTAGAGAAGAGCAACATGCAAAACACATTTTGTTAGTTCAATAAAGCGATTATTAATGTAATTCAAAAAAGTAAAAAATGTAAATTTTAACAAATATTTTACTGATAATAAAATAAAAATTTCTTAACAAAAAAGTAAATTTGAAGTGATGAAATATAACTATTTAATAATTATTATAATTTTATTTATAAAATATTATTATTTGAATATAATATTTTATAATCAATTTAAATTTAAAAATAAATAATATTTTATTCAAATAATTATATTTGCAAATGTAGTTGGTAAATATATTTAAATTTAATTATTTTATATTTTTTAAAAATATAGTTGTACTAATTTGTAAGATTGTTTTTGTGTAATCCTATTATAGTTAGAGTATTTCTATTTTCCTATATTATAATTTCTTTATTAAATTTCATAATTTTTTAGACCAAAATTCAATAAATTACTATTTAAAAAAGAGAAAAAAAAGGAAAAAGGCTTTAGTTTCAGATTAATTATATATTACTTTTTTGTTATTGGATAAGAATATTTTTTTATTAAAATAAACAAGATAGCCCAAATAGTAATTTTTTATTCATATTTGTCACCAAATATGAATAATTTTTTGTTGAAATAGACAGGATAGCCCTTCATGATACCCAATATATATGTGTGTTAGTTAATTCCCAACACTATCACGATCTACCTCGTTCGTATATGATATTTTACAATATCGAATATGTACTATTAAGTGACTGCTATATTTAACAAAAAAAATAAATAAATAAATTTAATAAAAAATTAGAAAATTCGTTAAATAATAGCTATTTTTCATCACTTCACTTCACATCACTTAATTTAATTTAAATCTATTCAAATTCAAAACTCTTATATCTCAAAAATAATTATCCAAAAATCAATTAATTAATGAAACACAATTAATTTATTAGAGTATTGGTAATGACTTATCTAAACTTTTATCGATTAGTTTCGTTGATCAAATTTGATTAAAAATCACCCCACAACAAAATCGTTATGAATTACTCATAAAACTTTAACATGATTGAAAATATAATAATTCATAAATCTTATCATTTTTAATATCCATTTTAAGCACATGATTTTTAAATTCGTCTGACTTAAATGTGTCATTTATTTATTTTTTCAGTCAAATTCTCAACATCAAAAGACTGCATGCCCTTTTTTTAAAGGAAATATATATAACTCATTAATTGATACAAATATATTTCTATATAATAGATTTTTAATCAGTATTTTATTTTTGTTATCTTTTCAAGAAGGGAAGAAAGCGCAGCACTACTATAATTATTTCATGAAGGAAATAGTTTTTGAGGGATCAGAAGATAAGGAAATCAAAGAAAATAATATTGGTAATTGAGTTTGACTAAAACACTTATAATAATGCTTGTACGTAATTATTCTAACAATCGAGAAATTCTTTAGGTAGGACTATCAGTCTATCACTATCAATGAAGATAGATTCAAATAAATTTCTAACTTTGATAAATTTACTATTTCTAATTCAAATCTACCATTTATAAATCAAATATATATTGTTAAGTGGCTGTTAAATTCAACAAAAAATAAAATAATTTAATAAAAAAATAAAAAAAAATCGTTAAGTAATCGTTAGATAACTACTTATTATAATAATATATATATAAGTATAATATAAGTTCACTGGAGTTCAAAAAAGAAAATGACAATGATCAACCCAAATATTTGTTTCCTTATTGATCGATGTATATATATATATATATATATATATACATACATATGCTAGCCACTCTATTATGAAGGTCATTTATATAATTTATAAATGATTTATAAAGAAAACAGAAAAATTATAACTTATATAATTTATCTAAATTTATATACATGATTGAAATTCATATATATATTTTAAAATTTATCTAAATTTAAATTTATATATATGATTTAAATTTTAATTATATTTTAAATCACATCTAAATTATATATAAATTTAATTCCTATATAATATCTAAATTTAAATTTATATATATAATTTAAATTTAATTTAAAATTTATCTAAATTTAAATTCATAATAATTTAGATATATTTTAAAATTCTAGATTTAACTAATATAATCTAAATTTTAAATTATATATCCAACTAATCTCATCTAAATTATACAAACTCCATTTTGCAACTTGTGACAATCATTATTATATATATTAATAATAGTAATTTTTATAAATACACATCTCTGGTTTATATCATACATGATTTAATGCTTGTTTATTTTTCGTCCATCACAAATCCAAATTTGGATGCCTAAAATATGCCTAATGGTGGTGGAGCAAACCCCAATGATTTTTTGAGATTGGATAGCCATTCGGGGAGTGCAAATAAGATGAAAAACAAATTTAAGAGGACCTTTGCTTTGCCGGCTAGAATCACTTCATCCTCTTCGTCCACGTCTGTTGATCATCACTATCATGATTCATAATCGAAAAAATATTGAGAGTATTCAACACTCATTACACCCACTCACATAAATAATATATAATACTGATCATGTGCATTGTTAATGTGAATGTGTGCAATGAGTGTTGGATTCTCCCAAGTATTACTTTTCATAACCAATTTGTAGAGTACAGGATCCTGAAACGGCTATGTATACGGATATTATGGAGACCACTTTAAAGTGAATTGAAAATACAAAACATATTATTTTATAGCATTTTATAAATTAATTTTTGCTAGTTTATTACGTTTTGGCATTTGTCTCCATCTATTACTCTCGGCATTTGTATCCATTTAAATTAATTTTTAAGACTGTTAAAATCTTTCTAAAATTAAATTGAAATAGACATAAATAGTTTCTGCCTCGAGCCAAATCGAATTAATGCTTACATTGTTGTTAAAAATTTAAAGCCACGTACATACTTAAATTATCATGATAATCTATTTGATTTTTCAAAACAAGTCATGAGCTTGATTCTATATTTTATTTAATTAATATATATCAGACTCATGATTATCATAACTTTAGTTTTAAATTAATATATGATATTTTAAATTTTAAAATAATGTTTTAGATATAAAAAGCGACTGTTAAATTTAACAGCCATTTAACGAAAAAATGATAAAGTTTGTTAAGTAATTGTTAGACTTATCATAATAGAATAGATATTGAATGAAAAAACTTCAAAATTACAGGACGATATATATTGGGCTTAATTACGTTTAACTGTACAGTGACAACTTTGATTAATGAGTACTAATGCTACATTTATCGAAAAATATCTCTCGAATGTATATTGAATAGTGTAATTTTTTTTTTCATTTTTTTAGATTTTATTTCATTCATTTTTTATATGTTTAAATATTTAAAAATATTACATATTTATTTAAAAATATTTTCTTAATCATTAATTAAAAAAAAATATTTTATCATTTCAGAGATATTTTCGATAGATTAATTTGAGTAAAAAGGCATTACCTTTGATTAATTTCATAGAATACTAGGAAATAACTTCAAAAGTACTGGAGGACGATAGATATTGGGCCGGCTTACTTATATTTGCACAGTGGCAACTTTGACTTTGAGCACTTCACGATATATATCTTCTATATATATAAAGTGGCTATCTAACAGAAAATCTTGTTTTAACAGAAAAATTTTGTTTTTCCGTCTGTGAACAGTAATGTTTAACATTTTCCGTTTATATACGTTTGGCTGAATATTTATTATAGCATTTATCTTCCATTTATTATAGCCTTTATATTGGAAATTAATGCAATAGTACGCCTATGAAGATGCCTCAACATCAATGCACATCGTAGCATGTGTATTGGAAATGCAAGCCTCGATCTGCCATGCATTCTCTTCATTCATTATATTAATAATCACGTAGGGAAAGGCCCCAATCTCGATTGAATGGGAAACGTTAAAAAGTAGGACAGAAAACATACACGTCCTGCACGTCCTCGTAATAAATATAAGGTAGATATACATTTCAAGAAAATTTCCGTCTCATAATTGTCTTTATTTAAGACATTAATCTCGTGTAATTGTTTTTAACATTAAAAATTACCTCATATTTACAAATTAAACCATCTTAAAAATTACCTCATCTACAAATTTTATCACAAATAGTTTATAATATTTTTTCATCTTCTAAATTAAAAGCAATTGGGAAAAATGATAAATTCTGCATTTTAACCGATTATTTGAGTTCAAATAGAGCCAAGTTGAAATAACTGATAAAAACTAATTTTTAATTAATCTATTTCTTTTAAGAAGTGTTGTTTCATTAATATGACTGATAAATAACTAATGAGTAAAACTTCAAAATAAATACCTAACCTAAAATACATTTTTATAAATTATGAAAATATATTAAAAATTTATTTTGTAGGAATATCGATCATATATTAAAAGCATTGTGGAGAAATGATCAACAAAAATGTGAAAGATTCAAATTTATGCAAATCCTGAGAAACTAAAAAAGAAAAAAAAAATGTAGGCATTTTAATATTCTCACTATTGAGGAAATGCAATATGATGGAAATGTTGGATCGTCATCTTAGAATCACCTTATAATCAAAATTATTTCAAACAAGTATTCTAAAACTATGAGAGATATTTATTTATGGGACTATGTTATTTTATGTTATTGTATTTATGAGACTATGTTATTGTATTTAAGTTAGAAATTAAATTTAAACCCAAAAAAGCATTGGATTTTTATTAATCAAAAATTAATTCTTAATAAAAATAATTCTTAAAAAAAAATTAAGCAAACGTGCTTGCACGTTACTTCCACCTAGTATATATATAATATATATATTATATATATATATAAAATAGTTATGTAACGGAAATTCTTATTTTAACGAAAATTCTTATTTCTCCATTAAAATTAATATTTTCCGTCAGTTTCTGTTAAAATTAATACTGCATCTAATGAGAATTACCGTTTTAAACACAATTTATTAAATTTATTCATCGAAATAATGTTCTTGACATTAAAATTAATTTTACCTCTTCAACTTTTTTAAACTTTCCATTTAAAACTCATTTAACATCTATTTAATACTACTTAATACTTTAAACATAATTCATTAAGCCCATAAATAATATTAGAAATTTCTATTTTAGAATTTCTATTTAAGACATATTTTTTAATTTTATTTTATGTAAAATAAATATAGAATAAAAGTAATAATATAGAATGACATAATAATAGTATAGAATATATAAATATAACACCTCTCAGACGTATTTTCTACGTTACAAAATAAAGTTTTTTAAAATATAGAAATAAACCATTCATAACAATTTATACGTTAGAGAGTTTAATTTTATTCATGAAAATTTTATTCCTATTATATGATTAATAATTTAATTTTTTTAAAAATAATTTATAATTTTAAAATGAATGCATTATTTATTAAATTAACTATATATACGGTATATATAGTTAATATACAATATATACAATTTATTATAATTATATTAAATTGGTAATCATGAGCAATAAATATAATTAATATTATATGATTGATATTTAATTGAAATATATATGATTAAATAAATTTATATAAATTATAAATTATAATATAACATTCTTATATAAATTATCAACTATATAATTTATTTTTTCAAAAAACTCATATTATTTTGTAAAAATACTCACATAACTAAAAAAATATAGATATTTTAATGTCCTCTATTTTGAGGCTGTACAAAATAATATAAATATTAAATTATCATCTTGAAATTAAAAAAATATCATATATTGAACTAACATTTTATTAAAATTTTAATTAAAATTATCTCAAATAAGTTTGATACAACTATATGTTATGTTTATTTATGAGATTATCTTATTGTTTTTATTAATTTTTTTTATAATATATGAAAACGTATAATTATTTATCATCTATTTAATTATGAATAATCATTAAATTTTTATTAAAAATTAAATTAAATAAACGTGCTTTACACGTTATTTCTATCTAGTATATATATATATATATATACAATGTAAAATTATAAATACTACAAATATATTGATTATTGCATGTATGGCAGCCCAATCTAACAGAGATTATAAAAATTATTACATTGCCAATTATTATATAAATATATATGGTAGTCTCCTTCCAAATTAATAATGAATTGATCAGTCGTCCCTGCATGCCATTGCAAATTATTACATATTATGTTTTTGTCATTCATAAACTACCGCTCTAACGTCGCTTTCATTACTTATTTCCATCGATCCAAGTTCAAACATATATACATCTCTATAACTCGAGATTAAGCCAAGCTTCAATGGCTATCAAAGCTCTCAATAGCAACCTTATAATCGGCCTCCTAATATTACTCATTCCAGGTTATTGACTAATTCGTCCTTCAGCATTGATCTCTGGCTAAAACTGGTATTTTATATATATATATATAATTAATTTTATTTGCATAATGCTATGTAGTATGTACCGTTATTATCGTTGTGATGTCAGGGATTCGTAGTTTAATGGAATCAAAGTGATGATATATATATATATATAGTCATATATTGTGATTGATCTGACAGGCAGGTGTGTATATATATTGCTCAGGTACTGCACACTCGGATCTAATCTTCAACTTCGAGAACCGTTGCAATTATCCGGTATGGCTTTCAGCCAGCCCGTCAATTGGTGATTCTGATCCGGAGCGTGGTCCAGGAACTCTAGAGATATTCTCTATGCCCGATCAATGGACCGGTAGCATTTGGGGTAGGACCAAGTGCACCACCAACGCCTCATATTATTTTTCATGCGAAACTGGAGATTGTGGATCTGGCACAATAGAATGCCAAAACCCACCACCTACTTATCCCATCACCTTACTCAATTTCGATATTAAACAATCGGTAGTCTCCTATGAGGTGAGCTTGAACCACGGCCACAACTTGCCCCTCCGAATCCAACCGGATGGTGGGTCTCTAATCGATGGAGCAGGGTCGTGCCCGATTGTAGATTGTGTTGAAGATGTGAGTAATGTGTGCCCGGGTAACCTAGTGGCCACCAACAAGGATGGTTTGTATGTTGGGTGTTACAGTGCGTGTGATGCGTTAAAAGATCCAAAATATTGTTGCACAGGAAACTTTACTGGTCCGGCTTGCCAGCCTAATGAGTATTCCCAACGGTTCAAGCAATTATGCCAACTAGCCCACACCTATCCCGGCGATAATCAGCCTCCCATTTATAAATGCTCTTCTGCAAAGGCTTACAATATTACCTTTTGTTCCTCCTAAATTTACCATGTTAGAAAACAGGAGTGAATGTTGTTGTTGTTGTTGGAGATTTTTGGCAATTTTTCAAAAACAAATAACAAAGTTATTATAGAGGGATCTTAATGAAAATGTTTCCAAGTCTGTGACTCTATATATTATGTATCCGCTTTACCTCTCTAGCAATCAATGTACAATTCCTGATAGTTTTTCTCTCTAATACTTAAAAAGATTTCTTTAGTACGAAAGTGATGGATGAGATCCCAATTTCTTTAAAATAACAAGGCATTGACTTCTAGTAGTATGAAAATGCAAATATACCAAAAAGCCTGGAAAAACTCGCATTGACAGTCGACGACGTTCAATCTTTTAATTTGTATGGTGAATCAGAAATCTCGAGACAAGATATTCTTGTCGATGGATCAACAGAATTCCAATTATCGGATAATATTGACGAGTTTTACGATAGCATGCAACATGATAATATACTTACAGTTCTTTAATTTAAAACTAGCGAGTATAAAAATAAACGCATCATTTCGCTGAAAATAATTTTAATTTTACATAATCATATTTCTCATTTAAAACAGGATTATAATATAGTTGTAAAGGAATTATAAATTTATTATTTGCTCCGCAATCTTCTTCTAGCCAAAACTGAATCGTGGGCAAATTTTATTTATTTGTTTATTTATAATTATATATATATATATACAGGGGCCAGGGGGGTTTATGCGATGCAGAGCTGGATACAACTCTCAACGCTGTTTTGAGTTTTTCTTCTTGTTTGAATTTGAAAGTTAGGTGGGAAGGTATAGGTTAACATATGGTTGGTTTTTTCTGCTTATTTTTCATAATTTGGACATTACCCATTATTTTCTTTGATCTTGGCCATTGCCCATGCGGAACATTGTGTTCAAACTTCAAAAGATCATATAATTGATATCAATGTGGTGAATCCAAATCAAAACTTGCCAAAATCAAAGCGACAGGAAGTGAGATGGGTCAAATCTCACTTTAACATTTGTAACTCGGCCTGTTTGTCTTCTAGTTTTATCATCAAAAACATGATTTCTTTTCCGTAGAAAATATAGATCATCAAATCCGGGTTATTATTATTATTATTTTGTTTTGCAATAAAAGAAAGTGCTTCTTGATCTGCAGAAACTATAAATAAAATAAAAAGAAAAACGATTTATTTGATGTTTACAGCTTTAGTTCGTTAGACGTACCCGTATGAAGTTTCGTTTGAGGGGGCCCTCATCACCGCCGCGCTGTCTCTGCCCTCTCCGACAAACAATTCTGTCGCGTCTCGGTCTCCTCTTCTTCTTCTTCTTCTTCTTCTTCTTCTTGTACTAGTTGTTGCTCCTACTCCAATTCATTCATTCACCTTTCTCCTCTTTCCTTCGCCACTTGCGTTGAATTCTTTCCATGGCGTCGTCCAGCGCCGTAAGCTCAATCCCTGCACCAGGTATGTCCCTTTTGCACGCGCTTTTCTTCTTATTCTTCTTCCCCAGTGTTTCATCTCCTATTCTGTTGGTTTTTCTTGGGTCTCTCAGAGGCCGTTCAGGTTCTCGTATCGTTGCTAGCAGACGAGTCCCCCATGGTCAGAGAGTCATCGTCCGCTTCACTCAAGGACATCGCGGCACTGTACCTCTCTCTCTCTCTCTCTCTATCTATCTATATGAATATATATTCAGTAGAGTTATCTTGTTAATTGGACCTAAACTGCGTTTGCAATTGTAGGAACCCGCTTCTAGTCCTTGACTGTTGCTGGGCTGTATCGCGAGGAGGACGCCGGGTACTGAATTCTATTGCTTTGGATCCCACTGTAGAAATTAGGGCTTGCTTCACTCTTTTTTTCCTTTCTCTGCGTTAAATTTGCGGGGCGGTATGGTTAGAGGTTTATCAATGTTTTCACAGCGTTTCGGAAACATGGCCGGGGTTTTTCAAGTGATGGCATTCGGAGTGCGCGCCTTGGATAAGAAAGACGTGGATCCTCCTTTCATGGCGAAGCTGGCAAAGATTGCCACGGCCGAGATGATCTCGTCCAAGGTATTTTATTGTGTGAAAGCCTTCATTTTCTAGAAAATGGGCTTATTTTTTGATTGTTGCATCAGTTGTCTGACCAGGCCTGGCAGCTTAAAAGACATAACTGCGTTGGAATAATTGATAAGAGCATGCTTTGCCTCTGGTATTTTTTTCATGATCCATGGAAAGCGTTAATCATATCCATGTGAAACCCCAAAAAGTCTAGTCAAAGTTACAATTGGAACTCTTTAGAGTCATTAATAATGTCCAATTTTACCTTATAAGGATATCATGCGAGGCTTGCACCTGTGAAACACATTCTCGATTCAGCTACTCAATGTGGTACTTGCCTGATATTGAAAAAAGAGAGTAGATGTTTCGGGTTGAATATTACTTTGATAACTGGAGACAATTTAACATTTCTCTAGACATAAGAATTGTCTGTATTTAATATGCTGATGGGAAAACCTAGTCATGTTAGTAAAGAGTCAGTCAAAGGGTCATTATTAAATAAGTCTTCTAAGACGTCTAAGTTATCTTTCCCACGTCTGGTTCCAAGAGATTCTTAGGCCATATAAATAGGTGCCATTGCATGGATATCTTGTGATTTGTGAAATAATTGGGCCTTGATAACCATCATCCTTTGAAATTCATAATTTTGACTTGCAAAGCTCCTGTTGCTTGCTGCTCACATTTACAAGTGGCCTTTTTTGTATTTGATGGGACTAGTTTAATGACTTTTATGCAGTTTTTTTTTTTCCTTCCAGCTCTTAGCTTCTAATTAGGTGTATTTCTTTTTTTTTTTTGATAAGTAAAAGTGTATTAATCAAAGAATTGGCGCTGAGCCAGTACAAAAAGGAAACCAAATACAAAGGGAAAGTTCAGAGCCTTTCTCAAAAAAAAAAAAAAAAAAAGGTGTATTTTTTTTGTATACTCCCTGTGTACTGGGAATGTGCCTAATTAATCGTGAGGTTCAATAACATATTCTTATAAAAAAATTATGAGGGTTAATGAATTTTCTCATAAAAAAAATTACAAGTTGCCTTCACACTCAATTGACTTTTCGTTGATACAACTTTTATGTTTCTCTTTGATGTAGGAGCTAAATGCTGATTGGCAAAGAGCTGCAGCAAGCCTACTTGTTTCAATAGGCTCACATTTGCCTGACTTAGTGAGTTTCTTGCTCGGTTGCTTATTCTTAACACTTTTGACCGTATATAGGCAATGTGAAGTGTACTCTTTTTCAATATATTTCTCAAAACTAATATTAACTTTTCCTATACATATTATAGATAGAAACTCTCTTGAATTGAAAATTCTGCATACAAGATCATATAGATCATTGTTCTTGTTGTATATTACCAAAATGGAAGTTTGCTGAATTGGAAATTTCTTGTACAAGTTGAACGTGTTATGTAGTTTTTATTATTAGAAAGGAAGCTGGTTAGAGATTAAGAAAGGGGACCAATTGGCTGGTAATGTCAGGAGTATTACCCTTTAATTTGTTTAATACTATGTTTGAGTGTGTCAGTTTTGGTGACACGTGTTCTGTGAAGCATTGCAATAGATTCCAAAAGGTTATAAGATTAATCCAAAATGCTGAAGTTGTTGGTTGTTTAAGTGGGTGTATCTCGAAAGCCATATTTATTGCCAGATTACAATGAATCTATAATGGCACTTTGCATCTGTGAATATATCCTACCAGTATTTATTGTCTGCATTGTAACTGCGAACAAATCCTCCATTCTTTCTTTTGAGATCAGCATTTGAAATAGTACATTCTCTCACTAGTACCTAGTTGTAACTAGGTTTCATGACCTGCTTGTATACTACTAGTGTACTTTGTTTCTATCAAAAAAATTTACTTTTACCCATCAAAAAAGAAAAAAGAAAAAAAAAAGATCAGCATTTGTACATGCTGGAATGAAGATTTTCTTTTAGCATATTGAAGAGCTAGCAACTTGGAATATTGTGAAGGATCTTTTCATGAATTTTTTGAGTTAATTGAATCGTGCAATAAGAATTTTCAGGAGCATTTTTAAATAGAGATAGCATCAAAGTGTAGGCTTCTGTCAATTAGCAGTCCATCACTTCTGGTAGTGTGACTGGCAGAATGGTTTGATCTGCACATTTATAGCATCCACAGATAGTTGATATGGTGCTAAGTTGTTTGTTTGATCTATTTACTCCCCATCTTATCAGATCACTCTGGAATACTATATGCGATTAATTGTTTATTTTTCTTATGTTTTCTTATAATTAATAAGAGAAAATTTATTCCAAGTAAATAAGCACAGCCCAAGTACACAAGATGTATACAAATGAGAACACCTATTTACCAGCTAAAGCAGAATACAACTAAAGCAAAACATTACAAACATTCCCATTCCTTACAAGATTCTTCACCCAAAAGCTTAAAGTACTAAGGAAAAACTCCTAAGTTCCAATTATGAAAGCACCTACCGTTCCTTTCTAACCATAAACACCAAAGTAAGCATAGGGGGATCATCTTCATATCAATAGTGCTGTTATTTCTCCTCTCAATACCTGGCCAGCACGCAAATAAATCTACCACACATAGGCATCACCCAGAAAATGCCAACCTTTGTAAAGATCTCATTCCACCGCAATGTCACCACCTCACAATGAAGGAAAAGATGATCAATAGATTCATCATCGTTCTTACACATAAAACACCATTCAGCCACCTGAAAACCTCCCTTCCTCAAGTTGTCAATGGTTAGTATTTTCCCTAAGGACACTAGCCAGCAGAAGAAAGCAACCTTACTAGGCACCTTGGCTCTCCAAATACATTTCCATGGATAATCTTTGATCCCTCGCTGGTTAATGCCTTATAAAATGAACTCACTGAAAATTTGGAGTTAACTGTATGCATCCACAGCAAACTGTCCTCCCTGTTCTGATCAAGCTTCATCTCATATAATCTTCCAAATAAATCTAAAACTTCACATACTTCCCAATCCTGCACATCTCTAGTAAATTCCCAATCTAGCTAATCATATTGTTCGAAAAGTGATAGGAATCAGCCACTGCAGCCTCTTTATCTTTAGCAATTTTGAAGAGGTTAGGGAAAACAATTTTAAGAGGTGAATCCCCACACTAAGTGTCATGCCAAAAATAGATCGTTATAACTTTGAAGTCATAACTTTTGCAGTCATATTGATCGTTTTAACTTTTGCACTTTGTGAATATTATCTCCAAACTTGCTGTGACTTTGGCTTTTCTCAACACTCATATAAGATATTCCTGTTATAGCATCAAATGGGTCCTCATTTAGCCCTCTGGTCTCTTTTCCCCCAGGCTTTCCACAATATTCTTGATCAATTATGTGACTTCTGATTTTCATGGTTTGGCAGATGATGGAGGAAATATTTCTTCATTTGTCGGGGCCAAATCCAGCTCTACCAGCTATGGTTCAAATACTCGCAGACTTTGCTTCTGCTGATGGTTATTATCAAACTTCTCTGTTCTTTGTGCTTTAGACCAACTACGGATGTTTATTGTTTATTGTACTTTTCTGCTTAAACTAAACTATCATCATACTCTTTCATTCTATTGAAGCATTGCAGTTCACTCCACGATTGAAAGGTGTGCTTTCACGAGTATTGCCAATTGTTGGAAATGTTCGAGACCCCTACCGACCAATTTTTGCAAATGGTGTGGTGAATTTCTCTGACTCATCATTGGGACATTTGACATCTGATGCAAAGTTTAGAAAATGCGATATTTGTTGATATGCATTGTTGTGAGTTGTTTCTGAATCCTGGATCTGTGTTTTTTGGCTTTCTTTAGTCAGGGTTGGAGTGAATCATTTGTGAGGCATTTACTGGGCGACTGCATGATTGATAGATGTTTTGGAAATGGCCAAATTAGCGTATCACGCGCATAATGTCCAGTACAGGCTTGGTCTTTTACATTATAGAAAAGGTTTATTCAATTTTGTAGGAATACAAAAGGAAAAGCAATGGAATTAAAGCTTTCGTTGTTGTTAATGAACAAAATAAAAGTTCAATGATTCGTTTATAAGGACCTCTTCTTATGGCTTTGATTCCAATTGTCTCTCAATTTTGAAGAAGATTTATGCTGCTTAAGGAAAAAATAGTATGATCATTGGCTTAGGTATGTAGATATGGTTCCAAGTGAGGTCTACTTATTGAATATATCTGAGGTCGGACCATAACCTGTGTTCAGTACTCCTTAACTTGAATTTGAACACCATCATTTTCAAGGCTATTAGTTAACAGTAAAATTAGAAAAACTTCTAGTAATCTCATAGCTAACCGACTGGTTCACCATGTATAATTTCATATCTGCTCTTTCTGCAAATGTAGTTCTAGGTTGAGTTTTTCAGCTTAAGTAATAGAACCCTTACAAAAGCAAGTGTGCTCGTACCATTGTACGGAAATTAAAAATGAACATATTGGATGAATGGCCATCATTTTTTTCACTCACTACAAGGCTGCTCTCTGTTTCTGACATTATGAGTTCTTTGGAAGTTTGTTTGCAAAGAATTTTATTTGAATACACACGGACACACACATCTCATTGTTTTACAAACTTGTGAGTAAAATATTACGCACCTTTTTTTGGGAGCTGATTTTGCTTTAGAATTTGCTATTTCTTTCCCTACACCCTCAGCCTGCAAAGTTGTAATATATGTTCTTCTGTTTCAGCATTCAAATGTTGGTGTCAGGCTGTATTGCAATATAGTGTGGACTTTCCTTTGCATTCACTTCTCGATGGTGATGTCATGTGAGATTAATTTGTATTTTTACTGCTTTGTTTCCCTATTTCCTTGGTATTTTTTCAGCATGCTTTGTCTGAGCTGTCTTTTAGTGCAGGTCCTTTCTACATTCTGCTTTTGAGCTTTTATTGAGAGTCTGGGCAGCTTCAAGGGATCTAAAGGTTTGTAATATGTTTATAGATGGATATTGTTCTTTTTTGCCTGCAAGCTCTTACTTTGAACCTTGATTTTGTAGATACAAATCTATCTTGGCATCTGTTATTTTTCCATTTATATTCAGTTACCTTGCTATTTTGCAGTGAGATGTTGAAAGAATAATTTAATGAAAAATTTTGCTTTCACCAGGAAAAAAATGTTTTTCAAGGTGATTTTTTTTTTAAATGTTGGTGAACAACTATATCTTTTTTATATTACTAGTTGTAAAATATTTGGCTTTTCTGTCTGGTTGGTTGGTTATACGTCTTATACATGTCTTGCATTTGTTTGTTTATATTTGTGGCAATTTATTGACGTTGTTTGATCATGCTGTCTGATTTAATTTTTGTTTGGAGCAGGTTCGCCTAACTTCTGTGGAAGCGTTAGGTCAGATGGTCGGCCTTATCACCCGGGCACAGTTAAAGGCAGCTTTACCAGGGCTTGTCCCTACAATTTTGGAACTGTAAGAATAGAGCTGTACACTAGGTTATCAGGAACATGGACTTACATACATCATCATCCATCTCATTCATATACATCAGAGTCAACTGCAATTGCATCATTGCACTGCAATTTTTTGTTTCTCAGATATAAAAAGGATCAAGATGTTGCCTTTCTAGCTACTTGTAGTCTCCACAATCTCTTATATGCCTCTTTGCTGTCAGAAAGTGGTCCTCCGTTGCTTGATTTTGAGGTAATGTGCTCTTCCTTCTATGTATTTCGTGATTATATATTATTTTATATGACAGATGTCGGTCTTATCCATTGAAACTTTGTCAACTTAACCAATATGGGAAGAGCAAAACCTTTGATTGCAGAAGTATATATAGGAGGTTTCATAGGACTGAGAGGATGTAGAATTTACTGTCGTGGATTGTGAGAATTAAGAAGATGCTGTACTTACATATACTTGGTTTATTTTTTTTTTGTGTCATCATAAGCTTTTATTATAAGCTGTTACAATTTTTTTTTTTTTTTTATAGTACAGAAATTGTTGATAGCCTATATTTGAAACTTTTGAACAAATATAATTCATTTGGTGCTGGTTTACTTTTGTGATGGGTTGCAGGAGCTCACAGTAATTCTATCAACACTTCTTCCAGTGGTTAGCATGAATAGTGAAAGCAAAGAGCATTCAGATTTCTCAGTTGCACTTAAGGTGTAATTGCCAACTCAGTTTGTGCAACTTCTTTGGATATGATAACTCCTCTTTCCATCCAGTAGGGTGCAGCCTAGTGGTCAACTTGTTGATAAAAAAAAATTATGAGTTCTATTCTTTAAATTGCTTGTAGCCTGTAATTTGGCTTTGCTTCTTCTCAGTAGGATTGGGGGAGCAAGTTATTATTTGGCTCATGTTCATTAGCTGAAAATATTGTTTCCGACAATCCGTGTTTGACTTGTCTTGTCTTAAGATGTTTTTAAGTTGTTTTTACCATGCTGTCTGCCTTGTCTCGTGTTTGATGACGATAACTTTTCTAATCCCGCACTGGTCATCTAGTTTTCTATATTTAATAAAACTTTTGCTTTATGACAGACATATAATGAGGTTCAGCGCTGCTTTCTGACAGTTGGCTTAGTATACCCTGAGGATTTGTTTATGTTCCTTCTGAATGTGAGTCCCTTCCAGTTCAGATTGTTTTATGCCTTAACGAAAGTAATTTAATTTAGTATACCTTGAGGATCTGTTCTTAAGATTATATACGGATTTATGACTTGTTGTTTACTCTTTCTTTTTAAATGAAGAACAGTCATAAAACATTGTAAATAGTTTCGTCATTCTATAGGGGTTCAAGACTTATTTAGAGCTTTAATTTAGTGCGCTTGTTTTTATTTCCGGATATATCTGCTTCCAGAAATGCAGGTTGAAGGAAGAACCTTTGACTTTTGGCGTGCTTAGCGTTTTAAAGCACTTATTGCCCAGGTTTCTTCTCTTTCAATATTTGTGGTTACTGATTCTCTTGCAGGAGCTGTCTTTCTTATAACTTCTATTTGCAGGTTGTCTGAAGCATGGCACGGTAAAAGGCCTTTACTGGTTGATGTGGTTAAGTTCTTACTAGATGAGAAAAATTTAGGTGTACGAAAGGCACTCTCAGAGGTAGGTTGTTATGAGCTGATAGACCTAGAGTTTCTTCTTTTCTTAAACTTATTTAAAAAACCCCTGTTTCTGATTAAATTATGTTTTTTGAGTTTTAGTTGATTGTGGTTATGGCTTCACACTGTTATTTGGTTGGTCCATCTGGGGAGGAGTTCATTGAATATCTTGTACGCCATTGTGCTCTACCAGATCAAGATAGAAACCAGCTTGTGAGCTCGAAGGTAAGTGTTTGGGCCTAGTGGCACATATGTTCCTTCTCAGTAAAAAGGAATGGAGGTTTATTTCTGAATTCTATAGATAAGAAAACTTCAATTTTAATTTTCGGAGTGGTATGATTGTTAGAAGAGAAGTTCATATTTATAATTTCGGATGGCCCAAATGATGGTGTCATATGCTCAAAAGAAAAGGGCTGGGATTTTGATGATATTGGTAAATCCAACACTAGTGAATGCACATTTTTTCCGGGTTTTTTCTTATGGTGCTCTAAATTCTTCTAGTGAAAATAGATGGTGCTTGAAGTATCTTTGCCAACTATTGCTGTGTACCAGTAACTCAGTATTCTTCTCAGGTGAAAATTGGGGCAGTTTTTCTGACAGAATTGAGAGCAATCTGTGAAAAAGGACTTCTTTTGTTGACTATTACCATTCCTGAGATGGAGGTATGTTATTATTGCTAACTCTACATATGCGGAAATTTTAGAGTTCACCTTTGGTGGGGTTTTTTGGTTTTTTCATGACTGGCATTGCTAAACCGAGTATGACATATTTCTTTTTTATAATTTTTGAATGGACAGCATATTCTTTGGCCGTTTCTGTTGAAGATGATTATTCCACGAGATTATACTGGTGCAGCTGCCACCGTAAGATTTTCTCAATAATTGATTGCATATTCCTTGGATGGGAAATTAATTTGTCTTATCAGGGTTGCCCATTTCTTTTTTGTATGCCTTGGTGTTTGTTTTTTTTTTTTCCCTTAACTGTGATGCTGCCTTTTCTTGTTGGGAGTATAAACTTTGGATTCCAAATTGATGATGCAATTAGTATGAGAGGTGGCTCAAAGTTTTATATTGACATATTTTTTTTCACTTTATGAATTCTTACACAGCTGATTTTACAGGTTTGCAGATGTATTTCAGAATTGTGCAGGCATAAACCCTCTTACAGTGATACTATTCTCAGCGAATGTAAAGCTCGTTCTGACATACCAAGTCCAGAGGTATAATCTTTGTTGGTGTTACTAAATTATTTAATTCTACTTCTCTTCACAACATAGTGCCAACAATATGAGTGGTGCACGTGTCTAGGAGCTTTTTGCTCGCTTGGTGGTGCTATTGCATGATCCTTTAGCGAGGGAGCAGCTGGCAACTCAGATTTTGATGGTAGGCTTCTCTTAGTGCAGATTATGTAGACACTTTCTATCTATCAACAAGAAATTTGCAATGCAGTGTTCTCTGGTAGTACTTTATACCATAACAATCGATAGGAATTATCTCTTTTATAAAACTTGAAAGGATCGGTGAAATACTAAGTGGAGGTTTTTGTATCCAATGTAAAGGAGAATATTTGGCTCAGTTTTATTTTGTTAAAGCGTGCCTGTATTTGTAGATCATGTAACCATGTTGTGGGTAGGTTTTCTACCAGAACTTTCTGCTCTCATGATGCTATTAGACAGCTTTTGTGTAGTTTTAGCCAAACCCACACATTTTCACCCAGTAGTAAACATGGTACACAGCTCAATACAGTTGTATGAGAGAAGCACCTTCCAGCCTTTGCATTCAGACTGTTTGGTACAAGGGGAGACAAAGGCACTTTATCCAAATTCTCACTTGCATTCTTTGTCAAATGTCTACAACTGAGGCTATAAGGACTATAAACCACCTTTGACTTTGCTGCCTTAGTAGCACAGGGCTTACAATCAATGGCCCTGCACAGCCTTTTTGTGCCCACTGCCACTTGGGTTCTGGTTGCCACATCCTGCAGAGGCTATCATTCCTTCGGCTTGCTGCCTGTCCCAGCACTATGCGTACTTTTCACCAATATTTAAAAAATATATTTTTTTTGTTCTGGAGAAACATTATTGATCTGTGAAATATCTGTTTTGAGTGTTTTATTTGGCTTGCAGGTACTTTGCCATCTAGCACCTCTCTTCCCAAAGAATATCATCTTGTTTTGGCAAGATGAGGTATATCACTATCTGCACAATGCTGATTTATATGTGGACGTTTGTTTTCGATTAAGTTTTAAGCCTTGCACTACACTAATTTACACTTGGAATTTTTTTTCATCCCAAGTTTCAAGCCTTTTATTAATTTTTTGGGAAATAATTTATAATCTTCTCAAACTACCGCCTAATTAAACTATCAATTATGGCAATCACCCCCTCCCCCCTCCCCCCCCAAAAAATGTACCAAATAATTACGATGTACCCCATTTTCCTTTGAAACTTCAAAATACCCCTATCAATTTTTTTTTGATAAGTAATAAGCAAATATATTAAAGAGAAAATAAATAGGCATTGCCCATTGCCCAAGTATACGGGAGATAGACAAAGATACCTAGTTACAATCTAAGAGTTCGAAAAAGACAAGAAATCATGCACATTGCTTCCATAAGGTACAATGGCTGAGAACCATAAAAAGAGAGTATGTAGAAAAAAATCCTGGAGCTCCTTGATTGTTCGCTCTCTATCTTCGAAACAACGCTTGTTCCTTTCCGACCAAATGCACCAAATGCACCACATGATACACAATGGAATCATCTTCCATGCAATTTTCACCTGTGGACAGCCTTTGATTCCCTTCCAGCTAGCAAGCAAATCAACTACCTTAGCCGGCATAACCCATGCAACATGCACTCGACTGAAAACCGCATTCTACAAAGACCGTGTCACCTCACAATGCAATAGTAGGTGGTCCATTGACTCACTGTGATCTTTACATAAACAACACAAATCCATCACAATAAAACCTCTCTTCCTCAAGTCGTATGTGGTTAAAATTTTTCCAAGAGCAGTAATCCACAGAAAAAAGCCACTTTGGAGGGTGCACCGGATCGCCAAATATTTTTCCATGGAAAAGCTACTTGTCTTTGAGAGGCCAAGATTGCGTAATAAGACTTTACTAAGGATTTCTTGCTTGCTATGGACCGCCACTGGAGCTTGTCCCCCTGCATTGTTCTATTGCTTGTGGAATGAAGCAAACTGAAAAACCTGAAATGAGTGACAACTCCCAGTTGTGATTATCCCTAGTAAAACGGATGTTCCACTGAGGGGTGTCATGCACAAGAGACAACATGTCTGCAACTGAGGCCTCCTTGTTAGTCGCTATATTGTAAAGTGCTGGAAAAGCTTGCTCCAAAGAACTGACTTCACACCAAACATCTTTCCAGAATCTAACCCTGGTACCCTCTCCAATCTCAAAGCGGATATGGTTGACAAATCACTGTCAGCCCCCTCTAATATACTTCCATAAGCCCATACCATGTCTCTCCCTTACCACATTGGAGCACCAGCCCTCCCATGCGCCTCCATGTCTAGAATTAACTTCTTTCCATAATGCCTCCCCCTCTTTATGGTATCTCCATAACCATTTTTCTAGTAGCGTTTTGTTGAAAATTTTCAAATTGTGCACCCCCAAACCACCACTGGAAATTGGTGAGCAAACTTTATTACAATTTACAAGGTGAAATTTAGTTTCCTCCCCCAAGCCGCTGGCAAAGGGAATAAAGATAGAAAATAAGTCGGAAGGTTCGATAGAGTGCTCTTAATCAAGGTGACCCGCCCCCCTTCGATAGATACAATCGTTTCCACCTCGCCAACCTCTTCTCTACCTTCTCAACGACCCCGTCCCAAATTGCTCTAGCTTTGAAAGAGGCACCTAATGGAAGTCCCAAATATTTCATAGGTAGAGAAGCCACTTTGCATCCCAAAAGAGCTGCAAGGCTATCAATGTGCGGCACCACCCCCACCGCCACCATCTCAGATTTATCAAGGTTGATCTTGAGACCCGAAATGGCTTCGAAGCATGCTAATAGGGCACGTAAGACTTGGATTTGGCCATGGTCTGCTTCGCAAAATAAGAGTGTCATCTACAAAGAGAAGATGTGAGATCATAATGAAACCATTAACCCCGTTGCCTACTGAAAATCCAGTTAGGAGGCCTTCTTCCACAACTGCCTTCAACATTCGACCAAGCGCCTGAGCGACAATGACAAAAAGAAAAGGTGATAGTGGATCCCCTTGTTGCAACCCACGAGAACTATTGAAGAAATCTGCTGGGGTGCCATTAATTAACGCTGAGAAATAGGCTGTGGTGACATAGTGTCGAATCCATGAGATCCACCTATCTCCAAAACCACATCTCCCAAGCATATAGAAAAGGAAATCTCAATTCACATGATCATAAGCTTTCTCCATATCGAGCTTGCAAAGAATACCCGGTGTACCCTCCTTTAGCCTATGATCTACACATTCATTGGCAATAAGCACTGAATCAAGTATCTGCCTCCCCCGAACAAATGCGTTTTGCGGTTTTGAGATAATTTGCCTCATAACCAAGCTTAAACGATTAGTGAGCACTTTTGAGATAATCTTATACATCTCACTTACCAGGCTTATAGGGCGGAAGTCCTCAATCTCCATTGCCCCCTGTTTTTTTGGTATGAGTGCCATGAAAGTTGCATTGAGGCTTTTTTCAAACTTCTTGAAGGCATGAAATTCCATAAACACTTGCATAACATCAGTTTTCACCACCTCCCAACAGTGTCGAAAAAAACCCATGGAAAAACCATTTGGCCTGGGTGTTTTGTCTTTAGCCATGCAGCTAATGACCTTGTGAACCTCATCTTCTTCGAAAGGTCTTCCCAGCCAATTTGCACTCTGCATGTCAACAGACTCAAAAGACAAACCATCGAGCTTTGGCCTCCAAGAGGTTGGCTCCGTGAGAAGGTTTTCATAAAAATTCACAATATGATTTCCTAAATCAAGAGGGGAAGCCAGGATTTGGTTACCTGACATGAGTGTCTCAATGACATTGTTTCATCTATGTGAGTTAGCCATTTTGTGGAGAAACTTGGTACATTTGTCTCATTCCTTTAACCACAAGACTCTAGATTTTTTATGCCACTAAGTTTCCTCCATCAACAAAACTCTCTCTAATTCAGTAACCACAGCCTGCTTCCTTCCCACTACCTCTTCAGAGGGTTCTCCCAACAACACCTGCCTCTCCAACTCATGAAGTTCCCTCATTAAGGTAGTCTTCTGATTGTCAATGCAATCAAATGCTTCCATGTTCCACTTCTTGAGGTCTGTCTTCAAGGCCTTAAGTTTACTTGCAAGAATAAAGCTCGGATTGCTTGTGAACTGATACGAAGACCACCACTCACGAACCTTCTCAATAAAGCCATTTGCTGCTAACCACACGTTCTCAAATTTGAAATAACGGCATCCCTTGTGAATACCACCACAATCTAGCAAAATGGGAAAGTGATCCGAGCATAAGCGCACTAACCTTTTCTGGCATAGTTCTGGATAATGTGCTTCCCAATAAGGAAAAATAAGAAATCTGTCCAATCTCGACCACCCCCTATTATTAGACCATGTGTATTCCCCTTCATTTAGAGGAAGGTCCATGAGGTCCAAATCAAATAAGAACTCTGTGAACTCTTCCATGGCCCCAGAAAAACAATGATGCCCCGATCGCTCGCTAGGAAAGCGGGTGATGTTGAAATCTCCACCCATACACCACGGTACCTCCCATAAAGTATAGAGGCCCCGCCAATTCCTCCCAAAGCCTCCTCCTCTCACTATCTAAGTTTGGTCCGTATATACCACCAAAAGCCCACTCCCACCCATCTATAACATTTCTGAAATGAGTAGCGACCGAAAATGTCCTAGTGCAAACCTCTAACATGTCTACCACTCTTTTGTCCTACATTAATAGGACACCCCCCGATGCTCCTACCGAAGCCAAGTAAGACTAACCAATAGAGGGACACCCCCACAAGCTGTGAACAACTCTTCTATCAATGATTTGTAGTTTCGTCTCTTGAACACAAACCACATCCAATTTTCACATCTGCAAAAGAGATTTTATGCCTAGGTGCTTATTGCGGTTATTAAGCCCCCGCACATTCCATGAAAGTATTTTAGGCTTCATTAACAAAAGTAAGTGCCATTGGTAAAAACAAAAAGTGCTGGCAGCATCAGTTGTTTTTGTTTTTTTAATTTTTAGAAGTTTTCAGGAATGGTATCTGTCACCTATTTTACATAGGGAACATTGCAATTTTTTGGTACTTTGGGGGTGATTGCTGAAATTGATAGTTTGTGGGGTACTTGCAAATCAGGTGGGGTGATTGCATAACGGGTGATTGTTTGATGGGGTTATGAGGATTTCCCCCATTTTTTTTTTTATCAGTAATGCAATTTTATTGAAAAAACAGAGGAACTCGACCCTAGTAGACTGAAAGTATACAAAAGGATACACCCAATTAGCAGGAAGATCTTTGTCACTGCAACAGTAATTTAATATATTTAGATGGTATATGAATTGTTCTGACTTCAAATTGGCAATCCTTTGTGGTTAAGCTTCTTAATGTATATCTTGTCGTGATCTGTCATATCAGATAAAATGATTTTGCATTAGAATCTAATTAATTTTGTCTTTACTAAGCTCTAGATTCCAAAAATGAAGGCATATGTTAGTGACACGGAAGACCTAAAGCAGGATCATTCGTATCAAGAGACTTGGGATGACATGATAATAAATGTAAGTCTTTGATTTTATTGTTAAGATGATATTAGCATCTCCTATCATCATTATAGCTTGCTTAGCATCTTATAAGTCCACTGCAGTTGGTATGGGGATGTTGGAAGTACCATTTATTTCATATTCTTCAATTTGATTTTCATGGCATTTGAACTTGAAACCAATTCTTCCAAACAAGTGACAGATGTTCCAGCAAAACTTTCTGATTTGTTTCTGAAAGTTGTATAATATGTATACTTTTAAGAGGTGCATGAAGAAACAATGTAACTCTAATGTTGCTAGAGACTGGAGTGTACACATTTCTGAGTGCCATAATGGAAGCAGATATTTGCTTGGAATCTAAGGCACCTTATTGTAACATCTATCTTTAATATGTGTCTTTTTCTTTGGGTGATAGTTTCTCGCAGAGTCCTTAGATGTGACTCAAGACACCGATTGGGTGATATCTCTTGGTAATGCTTTCAGCAAACAATATGAGCTCTATACTCCCGAGGATGAACATTCTGCACTTCTTCACCGGTATAGATGCGATCTTAATCCTATATTAGTCTATTGGTTCAAGGAGACACCATTGAATTTTATATTTCATTAACTAATAAAAAATAATGATATTGCATTCTTTCGCACTGGCACTGGCACTGGCACTTACATGGTTTTTCCTTTCTTTTTATTTTTAAACATTGAAGTAATGATTTTTGTTGATTGCATGATGTGTAAGGTGTTTCAGTAAGCATAAATCTTTGGTTCTAGATTTGCTGGCACTTCCATGAAACCCCTTATGACCATTGCCCACCCCAGTGAGGGTACAAAAGCTTCAACTTTCGGAGGTGCATATAATATTTTTGTTTTTCATTTTGCTTTTCAGTTGCTTGGGTGTGCTTCTCCAAAAGGTCAATGACAGGACTTATGTTCATCATCAGATAGATTGGATGTATAAACATGCTAACATTGCAATTCCAACAAACAGGCTTGGTTTGGCTAAAGCCATTGGACTGGTACCTTAGAGTTCAGTGTATGTTGTCTACTATTTCCATTTTGCAATGTACTAATGTCTTATTGCTTTTGACCACAGGTTGCGGCTTCCCACTTGGATACTGTATTGGACAAACTGAAATACATTCTGGATAATGTTGAGCAAAGTATCTTTCAAAGGTTTATTCCTATTCCTGGTGTATTTGGGTTGTGTCCCTCTGTGCATTGAATTAGGTTGCTCTACCTATACAAAAAAGGTTTACCATATTTTAATCTTATTTTTTTTTATAACTATGAATAAATTTTATTAGAAACAAATGTATAAGCGAAGCCCATGTACACAGGAAGTATACAAAATAAAGCACCTAGATATATTCTAGGAATTTTTATAAGATGGGAAAGTATTCTCCCATTCCTTTATGGGTTTTTATACTTACACACTTGCATATTATACATGAAACAAATAACCCAGCTCTGATGGAATGTTCTTTTTCTTCTGTATAGGGTTTCTCCTGTACACTTATTGCATACTACGGTTGTGTCCCTCTGTATTTTCTAACGAATATTTTCTTTTATAAGGTATAATACGATTTTAATGCTTGTAAAAAATCATCGACCTAGGATGTCTAACTTCTTTTTTGATAAACAGAACTTCATTCAATCATCAAATAAAATTGTCCTTACAAAATATTAATCTTATCGAGCCAAACAGCTGAGAGATAAAAGGACACCCATCCCACCACATTTCCATATCACTAACCCCCCAAGCATGCCTTGATAGAAGATGAGCAACATTATTACCCAATCCGTTAACATGAATAATCTGAACATCTTGGAAGCCATTCATTAATCGTTTAATATCCTGTAGCAGAAATTCGAAAGCAGTAAGGCAAACTGCTCGTACTTGAAGTGCATTAACAAGAATTAAACAATCCGTCTCAATTATCAATTTTGGCACCCCCACTGAATACACATCTGTAGACCCCTCATCATCTCTGTTGCTTCAATAAATTCAGAGGCAAACACTTTCATTTTCTGCTTTACTGCAAGTTGCCACCACCTGGCCATGACTGTCACGAAGAACAAAACCAATACCAGCCTTCTGTTGGATTGTAAAAAGTAGCCCCATCTATATTCAATTTAAGATAATCAGTTGGAGGAGGTAACCAACTAACCACTTTTTGAATATGCTTACTGGTAACATTAAAACATTGAATCTGCTTGTACTCCTTTTGCAAAGACAATGCATGGTTGGTGACATACTTGATATCATGCAGCTTTTGCTTATAAATGAACTGGTTTCGCCTGTACCAAAGCCCAAGCAGTAGAGAAAAATTTAGATAAATCCTCATTAGAGCCCTTATCTTTTACATACACTGCCAAGTCACAAAATGACGTGCCAGACTCCACATTAGCCATCATTGGTAAAAGCTGCTGCCAATATTGCAATATATCAGGACAATAAAATAGTGCATGTGCTGTATCCTCACTATCTCTTGTGCAGAAAACACAAACATCTTCTATTATAGCTTTTTTCCTTTTTCAAGTTATGGTATGTAGGAAGATTTTCCAGAGAAGCTTTCCATGCAAATGGCTTAAGCTTCTTTGGAATTTTCAGGTTCCAAAGACTCTTCCAATAAGTATGAGCTGGTCTCTCACTTGAACTTGCCCCTGCATGCTGTCTATCCAACTGTTTGATCAAGTTATAGGCATTTCTAACTGAGAAACAGCCACTTCTCTCAAGGAACCAAAACACAGAATCTTCAGTATTTAAAGAGAAGTTTATCTTTAAGATTTGAGACACAACTCTTGGATTGAAGATATCAAAGAATACCTTATCAAAGGAAAACTAGGGTTTTCTTTAGCAGTCTCTTAATAGAATATGTTGTCTTGTATTTGAATTAAATTGTTTTTTTTTATACGTTATTTGAATTAAATTGTAACTGTGTAGATAAGGTTGAGATTCAATTTGAATCTCCCACAAACTCCTCACTTCATCCTATCTAAATAGTTACAATTTAATTCAAATACAAGACAACATATTCTATTAGGAGACTGCTAAAGAAAGCCCTAGTTTTCCTTTGATAGAAGAGAGCTCTCAACACTTCAATATTCCACCAACCTGAATCCCCATCAATCAATTCAGAAACATTCAGGTTTTCATCTAAACCTTGGGCAGAATCTTTAACTTCTTCTGAGCTGACCTCTGGAATTCAGTTGTCTTTAAACACTCGAATATCCCTGCCACTACCCACCCTCCACTTGCTTCCTGTTTTTAAATATTCCACAGCCTTGTAAAGTCCTTGCCATACATAAGAAGAATTAGCTTTCAGCTTGGCCTCAAATAATGGAGATGATGGAAAATATTTAGCTTTTAGCAGCTTATACATTAAAGAATTCTCATTCTTTAGAAGTCTCCAACCCTGCTTAGCAAAAAGGGCTAAATTAAAACTTTGAAGATCTTTGAAACCCATTCCCCCTTTAAACTTTGAATCACATAACTTCTCTCATCTAACCCAATGTATCTTCCTCTCTTGGTCATGATGACCCCACCAATATTAGCCATCATCATTTCAAGCTCATGAACTAGAGAGGAAGGGTGTAAAAAGCAACTCATAGCATAAGTAGGGATTGATATTGCAACCACTTTGAGAAGCACCTCCCCACCCCCTTGAGAAAGAAGTTTGCCCTTCCAAATCTGTAATTTCTGCCACAACTTCTGTTTTATACTTGCAAAAGTCCGCTGTCTCAATCTACCCACCATAGGTGGTAAACCAAGATATTTCTCATATTGCATAATTTCATCCCTTCTATCCTCCTTAACATTTTTATTAAAAACCATCGAAGTCTTCTCCTTATTGATGCATTGACCAAAGCTCTCTCATATATGCTAAAGAGACTTTGGATCCTTTTATTAGTGCACAAATCAGCTTTACAAAAAATCATAGAATTATTGGCAAACAACAAGTGATTCACTCTAGGAGCTCCTCTACATATTCTGATACCTTCCACCCCCCTATGGCAAGCATCCCTTTTTAATAAGCTAATGAATCCTTCCGTCCATAACAAGAAAAGATAAGAAGATAATAGATCTTCTTATCTTAACCCTCTACTAGGCACTATAGGACTTAGGACACAATACTAACACACTTCATGATTAAGCTAATCAAACTAGAGTCAAATCCCAAAGCCCCCGTCATCCTCTCCAAAAACTCCCACTCAAACTGGTCATACACTTTGCTCATATCTAATTTAATAGATATGAAACCACTCCTCCCCTTCTATTATTTCTAAGGAAATGAAGAAGCTCATAGGCAATTTAAACATTATCCGTAATCTGCCTTCCAGGAACAAAAGCACATTGTGATTCAGAGATCACTTCAGGTAAAACCAACTTTAGTTTATTAGCAATGACTTTACAGAGAATCTTATAGAGCGCATTGCATAGACTAATTGGTCTAAAATCAGCTGGATCAGATTTTTTAGGGATTAAAGTGATAAAAGTGTGATTCAAATCCCTAGGAAAATCTTATAGAGCACATTGCATAGACTAATCGGTCTAAATTCAGCTACTTTAATAGGATCATATTTTTTAGGGATTAAAGTGATAAAAGTGTGATTCAAATCCTTAGGAAAATCCCCCCATTCAAAGCAGATAGAACTGAACTGATTACAAAATTACCTATCACCTTCCAATGCTTTTGAAAGAAGATTAGAGACATCCCATTAGGTCTAGGTGCTTTTGAAGGGTGCATTTGATGAATTGCTGCCACAACTTCCTCAGCCACAAACAGCTTAGTCAAATCCTCATTCATTTGAGAAGTCACTTTAGTCTCCACCCCGTCTAATACGTCCTCCATATCAATCTGATTTGTAACAGTAGACAGTTGGCTGAAAAAATCTGTAATTAGAGTGTCCATCTACTCTCCCTGTTTCCAATTACCAACTTCATCTTGTAGCCTCAAAATAATATTCTTTTTCCTTTTTCCTGAAGCCTTTGAGTGAAAAACTTGGAGTTATAGTCCTATTCTCTCAACCACATGACGCTAGATCTCTGCTTCCACATAATCTCATATCATCCAACCATTTTTGGACCTCTTTACATGCCTCATTATAAGCTGAAATCTTTTGACATGTTTGATCATCTTCTTGAACCCTCTTCAACTTCAATTTAGCATTATTTAGCTCTCTGTACATTACCAAAAGAACATTGATTCCAAGTTTTCAGATCAGAGGCACAAGAATCAATACTACCTATAAACTGAGAAACTGAGTTAGAATGGTTCATTGCTAACCAATTCTTTTCCACAATGTTTGCACGCTCTGAGCTTCCTAACCACATTGCCTCAAGTCTGAAGATTTTTCCTCCATTTTTCCACAAAAGCAGTCCCTGGGTATCAAGCCATAGGGGCACATGATCAGAGTAAGAAGCAACTCCATGTTGAACCCTCAAATTGGGAAAAGTATCACACCAACTAGGGTTTTCCAGAAACCTATCCAAACTTTCACAAATATTTCCATCCCCTTCTCTTTTATTGTTCCAAGTAAATGGAACTTTTGAAAACCTCACATTTCTTAAATTACAATTTGCTATAACAGATTGAAAACCTTGTAATTGAGCTTCAGTTCTATCCCTCCCACTGCACTTTTTAGATTGAAAAAGAATTTCATTGAAGTCTCCAAATGCTACCCATTGTATCTCCTATCTTGAACCAGACATCGAATCAAGTCCCAAACCTAATGCCTTTGACCCATTACACCCTGCCCCCCCCCCCCCCCCCCCCCCAACCCCCCAAACAATCAACCACAAAACAATTTCTGTAGCCAACTTTAAACTTTAAATAATCCCAACTACGAGCAATTAAACGAGTTTCTTGCAAGCAAATTACCTCGGGAGCTTCCTTCAAGATCAAATCTCAAAGTGTAGAATACCTAGTGGACTCCTAAGCCCACGAGGATTTCAACTGAAGAGTTTCATGAGGTCCGGCAGGGCTGAGCAACAACCACCACCACCAATATCTCATCTTTGTCGGACATCTCCATCTGAAGCCGCTTCAAGCTCTGTTCGTCATCTTCAAGAACCAGACCTCCTTTTTGCTTTTGAAAATGCAGAGCAGAAGGTGCCCTCACTGTACTGGTCTTCGATAGTCTTCAGGAAGGTTTAGTAAGTTGGGTTGGGTTCTTTTGTTTAGGCTTAGACTTTGGTTTGGGCTCCTTTAAACTAGGCCCCATCTCCAAGCCCATATTATCCAGGATAGGTACATCAAGCAACAGCCCATCTCCTTGGTCTTTCAAAACCGTTATCTCCAGCTTTGAACCCTCAGCCACTTCCAAATTCTCCGTCTTTGATAAGCCATTACTTTCCAAATTTGAATGAACCTCTTGATTCAAGGGATCTGCAACTGATTTTGGGGAAGATGTTTCTGAAACCATGCAACCCTCAATGACTCTTGGTACTGATGGTTCCTCCCCCAGCAGCCCTAGCAGAGGTATCTCCATCTTTATCCATTGCCATGATTTGAACCCCCGTTTTCTCAGTAACCACTAATTGATTCCCCATCGCTGTAGCTTGGTTCTCCACAGTCACAAGTGGTGGTTTACCAGCTTTCTGTGTACTTGAAACAGGAGTATGTGGGCTTGCCTTGCCTCCCTTGCTATCCATGAACATACCTGCCCGAAGCCGGTCGCCATAAGGAGAAATAAAGGAACCCATTTGATCTTGAGTTTCTAGCTTGCAGTCCTTTTGAGTATGCCCCAAAACACCACAATTAAAGCAAAAATCCAGTAATCTCTCATAGGAAAAACGAACCCAAAAAGAGATACCGCCACCTAGGTTCATGTTCTTCCGGCACTGCAACAGTTGGGATATATGCAATTTAACCCTCACCCTCATGTATTCACCCCACTTCATATCTCCCTTCTTCAGATCAACCTCCAACGCCTCCCCCAACGTTTCACCAACTATATATCCAATGTATAGATTACGGGCCCCCAATGGCAAGTCATGGATGCGAACCCAAAAGGGAGCTTGCTGAATATCCAAATTATTAATTTGAATCATACCATAAAAGTCCTTCACCAACACCAGTTGTTTGTCAAAATTCCAGGGACCTTCTCTCAACACTTTCGCCTTGTCGCTCAAATCCTCAAATTCAACAAGAGTGAAAACAGGACTAAGAACACGATATTGCACACTTTTCACTAGCCTCCATATTTTCTTCGTAGTCTGTTTAAAATCTAGATGCTTGTAGTGCTTCAGCGTCAAAAGCTTCATAATCAGACAATTTTTGTCCCTTGCCAGAACATATTCCACTTTGGAAGGATCCACAGTAACCTCTTCGCTTTCCTTCTCAGTTTGAGAAAGGCTAGCATACAATTGCTCAATCTCATCAGCCATACCAAACATCCCAAAACACGCTCGTACGAAAACACACTCGTACCAAACCGACGAGAGAAAGCCCGTACTTTGAACTCAGAAGAGGAGGGCCAAAACAAACTTAATTGGTGTGCCTCTTAGTGCAAAATGGCAACTAGATGTCTAACTTCTTAATGACAGTAAGAGAGCATCATTTACTAGAGTATCACGTAGAAAGGTTTACGAAGGAAGTGATAAGCATCTAACGATCAATACTTAATTTTTATTTCATTTTTCAAGGTTAATTTTTTCGTCTTCTGTAGTTCTTGTTTGCTCTGAGAGGAACTTAATCTTCTTTGCTCTACCAAGCTCTCTCCCCTGTCACGGCCATTATTAGTCCCAAGGAGTGGAGATAATCTTTGTTTCATCGAAATTTTTTTCCTTTGTTTTTGCTTTCTTGATAGCATGACATGCAGTATACATTTGAGCTTTTCCCTTATTTTGCTAAGATTGAACAAATAAACTTAATACCACCGGACAAATTCATTAATACAAAAATTTGCAGAAAAAGGCGATTAGGCACCTTGGAATTGTGTTTTTAGTGTCATGTTTTGTAGATTCCAGCAGTTAAAAGTTTTTTTTCTTAATCGAGATCTGGGTCATGGAAATTGCATTATGCATAATTTTCCATACCTTTTTAATGCAGGGTGAGAGCTTCAATTGTGCCTTAATTGATTATTAACAAGCATCTAGACAAAAAATAAAAGTAAAAATATAGTCACATCTTTTCTGATGTTACTTGAGCTGTAATTTTTTTTGGTGATACGATACCTTCTAGGTCAGATTATCATTCTTTTTTCTTTTTATAAGTAATTAGGTCAATGTATATTTTTCATTTTTTTATAAGTCATCACTTCATCTATTGCAGATTCCTATCTTTTTTCTCCGAAAGTTTCAGAACAGAAGAGTCTGATGATATTCATGCTGCTTTGGCATTAATGTATGGATATGCCGCAAAATATGCTCCATCTACAGTTATTGAAGCCAGAATAGATGCACTTGTTGTATGGTTTTTTGCTTTTTTCTCCTCTTGCTTTTCCATGGAGATCTGAGTACACACATCAATTAATGCAGTTGACTCCTGTTATTCTGACTAGTTTATTCTCTTGCAGGGACCAATATGCTTTCACGGCTTCTTCATGTGCGCCACCCTACAGCAAAGCAGGCTGTTATTACTGCCATTGATTTACTAGGTTTGTTTTAAGTTAAATTTGATGTCTTAATATCCTCTGCAGGACCCTGAAATTATCTTAATCTTTCTCTTCTTTCCAAACATGTATTGCATCAATAATCTTGAGTGATCATGGATATAGGTTTTTTCTACTTCTTTTATTTGGATATTTGATCAGAGAAAATTCATGAATGCTTTTCAGCTGTCTTTGGATATTTATGTAACCATAATTTTTTTCCACATGGAGTTTTGATTTGTTTGTGTGTGTTCTTGGCTTGTGGTGATGGATTTGTTCCGAATAACCTTTGAAGGTTGCATGATGGGTAGGGGTGCTACCCGCACCCTATGGGTTGGGTTGCCCCCTTCTCGCACTCCGCCCCCACATGGGTGGAGGATGGGGTTTCCACATGGGGGTGCTATCCTTTGAGGACGACGTTGTTTTGGTAATGAATATTAAAAAAACACAAAAATGCTGAAACATCATCATTTTTTTTTTTTGGGGGGGGGGGGGGGGGTTAAGTCAACCCTAATCCCCCTTCCACCCTGAATATTATATCTATATATATTGGACTGGGCTTAAGCCTACCCCCGCACCCTCTTTTCCTTGGGGGGGTTTGGGCGGGGCCGGGGTGGTGGATGAGAGGGTGGGAAACTTATTGTAAAAGCGTGCTGTTGCTCTACTCTCAGTGAGCTGTTCACATGATGTTTAGCCCCACGCCATTATAGGGCTGTTCAATTAGGATATTGTTTAAAAAGTTTTGCTATTGACTATTTAAAACTTGACAGATGGAATAAATTGATTTGTTTTAAAAGTAGTGCAACGTATACCTACAATTTTACTTATAAAAAACTTATAGAGACTCAGTTTGTTAGTTTCCTTTTGAAATTCAAATTTTATAATTTTCAGCATGTCAATAGCTGACACATGGAGAAGTAAGTTTTTTGTTGTTGTTGTTGTTGTAAGTTTTTTGTTGTTGTTGTTGTTGTTGTTGTTGTTGTTGTTGTTGTAAGTATTTCTTAAGTACAATTAGCATTTTTCTTGTTTTAAAGCTATATATTAGCTGTCGGAAATCATAAATAATGTTACTATTTAAAGCAAAAACTGGAAATACTAATGGCTCTAAGAAAAAAGGTTGAAATCGAATATAATGTCTAAAAGTTGTCCAATTTATTATCAGCAATCAAGTTCTGTAATAATCATGTGGAAGATATATGCCAATATATTGCTATGCTTGGTTGTTTATCTGTGGTGTGTGTATATATCAGAGTATGTGCATGCACACACATGTAGTGGGGGAGGGAAGACCAAGATGCATGTAATGTTTGGTCATTTAATGAATCGAATAAAACTACATTGTTTTTTTTTTTTTTTTTTAAAGTAAGAATCTTTATTGAATCAAATGAAACTAGGTTAAGCCCATGTACAATGTACGTAGGAAGTATATAAATTGAGACACCTAATTACATTCTAGAAAGCTGAAAAGAAAACAAAAACTCATGAACATTCTCTCCCTTAAATACAATAGCAGAAAACCACTGAAAAAGATAAAACACAAAGAAATTCCAGCTTTCCCTCACTGCACTCAATACTACATTGTCTTTTAAAAAATGTCCCTTTATATGAGCTGCTAATCAAATGTTCATCACTTGGCATTTATAGTATATCGATATTCACATTTTTATAGGAAGCATTTTAAGCCATTGAAAAGATGTTCATATATTTTTTGCTGATTATCAATCTTGTGAAGATGATAGCATTGCTGTAATGCAGGTCGTGCTGTCATTAATGCTGGAGATAATGGTGCATCATTTCCATTAAAACGAAGGGACCAAATGCTTGACTATATATTGACCTTAATGGGCCGAGAGGCCCGAGATGACAACGAAGGATTTTTTGATTCCAGTCTTGAACTTCTTCGCACTCAAGTATATTAGTGGATCAACTTATAATGTTGTGGTCTGAAGGTATTTTCTTGTGTGCATTTTGTTGGAAGCTCTTTGACTTTTCCTCTATATGGGTGATTCTGCAGGCCCTCGCTTTAAGTGCCTGCACTACCTTGGTTTCTGTGGAGCCAAAACTAACGGTTGAAACACGAAACCATGTGATGAAGGTGAGGAAAATATCCGAATAAGTATAATCCATTATCAGTGATAATTCTTTCCTTGGAGATTTCTTATCAGTCATATCTTTGATGAGTTCTACAGGCCACCCTAGGGTTCTTTGCTCTACCAAATGATCCGGTAGATGTTGTCAATCCCCTTATTGACAACCTCATCACTCTCTTGTGTGCAATTCTTCTCACAAGGTAGTTTATATTTGACAGGTCGATGCTTTTCCTGAATTGCTTATTCTTCTGGAACGGTAGAGTTAATTGCCTTTAGAAGTTTAGGTCGAACTCTTTACATTAAGTGTTGATTTTTTATTTTCTTCCGTTACTTTTGTCTAATATCTACCCACCTGTGGGTAGCCCAAGTGGTAAGAGTGAACTTGTGTGCATGAGCCCCATGTCACAGTTTCAATTCCCTTGGGATCAAACTGCGATTTAATTGGGAGGCCATGACGGTGGGTTGCTGTGCTAGTTTTTCCCAAGGTTTAGCTTCCATGGGTGAGTCCTAAGGGCTTTGCTATGGGGTGGTTCCCTTGTCATAAAAAAGATTTTTGTCTAATATATGAATGGAGATGATATTTTGCTTTCATTGTCCCAATTTTATATTCGTTACTAGATTGAAAAATAATTGGAAATCTATCAATATTGTTTTTGCTTTGAAAATTGAAAAAGTTGTTTTGTTTTTTATGTTTTGTTTGGGAGTTTGAAAAAGTTGTAATGATTAGATCAAAAAGTTGAAAATTTGAGATTGAAAAGTGTTTTGTGTTTGAGTAATGTTTGGGAAGGAAATATGTGAGAATATCTGAGAATAGCTGAGAACACTTGTGTTCTCAAACTAGCCCTAAATGGCTAGTTTATTATGCCGCCTGTGTGGTGTGAGACCTCTTGTATAATAATGTTGATTTTGAGGACAATGGCTGTTTTTTTATGTTAAGAAGTCTCTCTCTCTCTGTGTGTGTGTGTGTGTGTGTGTCTCTCTCCCCTTTTTTGCACAATTTCCCACACTTGGTAGCTTTTTTGATGGTCCAAGTTTTACTGAAAGAGTGAATGAAATTTGGTCTTATTATTTGATCCATTTCCATAGATCTGCATATATAGCTCTGACTGAATGCCTATGCTACTAGATTTTCCTTTGAGACTTTATATATACCTCTTCTAATCATCACAATCATGATACTTAGTGGAGAGGATGGGAGAAGTCGGGCAGAGCAGCTACTGCATATGTTGAGACAAATTGATCTATATGTTGCATCACCTATTGAGTATCAAAGGAGAAGAGGTTGCCGTGCAGTGTTTGAGATGCTTCTCAAGTTTAGGATGGTTTGCATAGGTGGATACTGTACTCTGGGTTGCCATGGAAGTTGCACACATAGCAAGCAAGTTGACCGTGCTGTACATGGCAATATTTCCAACTTACCATGTAAAATGTTTCCCGAGAGACTCCTAAATTATTTGTTTCTTTCACTATCTTATACTATTGTTTGGTTCTCCTTCCAGCTGCATTTGTCTTGCCAAGTCGTGAAGCATTGTGCTTGGGAGATAGGGTTGTCATGTATCTTCCACGTTGTGCAGACACTAATTCTGAAGTTAGAAAAGTTTCTGCAGAGGTAAGTGATTGGCTTGAAGCTTTAATGGTGTCAAATAAGTTTATTCTCTGTACTGCATTACTAACTGTTGAAAGTAGAGGAATTCTTCATAATTTCTGTATCTGAAAAAGAGTTACATGATCCCTCTATGTAGAGGCCGATATGCCTAATTTCTAGGGATATATACAACTTACCTATAATAGGATTAAACCTATCTAAAACAGAAAGCAATAAAATAGGAAATAAATATTTATGGATTTGGTAACAAGCTACCAGAATCCCTACATATATGGAAACAAAATACTGATTTGTTTAGCTATAGATCTCCTTAATTTCAGCCCTTTAATCCCGTAGACAGATCAACATACAAATTAAACTCCTAATAATTCTACACTCCCCCTCAAGCTGGATGGTAAATGTTAATTAACCCCAGCTTGGAACTTAGATCATCAAAAATCTTTCTTGGTAGAGCTTTAGTAAGAATGTCGGCTGTTTGAAGACGTAAGTACATATAGCATCTTGATCATCCCATCCTCTATCTTCTCCTTTATGAAGATGTTCTGCATCTTCATAGGTTCTTCACTTGAAATTCTTAATTCCTCTAGTACCCTTCTTAACCATATTCCCTCACAAATACCATGGGCCATTGCCTGGAATTCAGCTTCTGTACTGCTCCTTGACACCACTGATTGCTTCTTACTTCTCCATGTGACTAGATTTCCCCACACATAAGTACAGTACCCTGAAGTTGATCTTCGATCGTGTACTGATCCGGCCCAGTCTGCATCACTGAACACCTCTATGTCTCGTCTTTGATTCTTCTCAAAAAATAATCCTTTTTTCTGGTGTTAGCTTCAGGTATCTTAGGATCCGATACACTGCCTCCATGTGTTCTTCATTTGGATTGTTCATGAACTGACTTACCATGCTGACAGGAAATCCAATGTCTGGTCGTGTGTGAGATAGGTAGATCAGTTTACCCACTAGCCTTTGGTATCTGCCTTTATCCACCGGTGCACAATTTTCTTTAGTGCCTAATTTTGTTGTTGAATCCATAGGTGTGTCCGCTGGCTTACATCCGAGCATCACAGTCTCCTTTAATAAGTCCAGGACGTATTTTCTTTGGGAAACACAGATTCCCTTTCTTGACCTTGCAATTTTCATGCCTAGGAAGTATTTGAGCTGTCCAAGGTCCTTGATTTTAAATTCCTTAGCTAGAAGACCTTTGGTAGTATTGATTTCTTCCTCATATTCTCCTGTTAGGATTATGTCGTCCACATATACAATGAGGGCAGCCATTTTTCCTGCAGATTAGTGTTTGACAAACAAGGTGTGATCTGATTGACATTGAGAATAGCCATGATTCTTTATTACTTTTGTGAATCTCTCAAACCAGGCTCGTGGGGATTGCTTGAGCCCGTATAGTGATCTTTTAATTTTGCAAACTTTGTTGTGTGTATTAGGTGTCTCAAATCCTGGAGGGATTTCCATGTAAACTTCCTCAGCCAAGTCACCATTTAGGAATGCATTCTTGACATTTAGTTGGTGAAGAGGCCAATTAAGATTTGCAGCCAATGATAGGAGAACCTGAACTGTGTTTAGCTTGGCTACTGGGGCAAATGTTTCCTCATAGTCGATTCCATAAGATTGAATGAATCCCTTTGCAACCAGCCGTGCCTTGAATCGATTAACACTTCCATCTTCATTATACTTGACTGAGAATATCCATTTGCATCCTACTTGCCTTTTTCCCGATGATAATTATGATATTTCCCAAGTTCCATTCTTTTCCTATGCATTTATTTCTTCATCCACGGCAGATTTCCACTCAGGTGATTCAAGGGCTTCTTGTATGTTATTAGGAACCTGAGTGCTGTCGAGGTTGGCAACAAAAGACTTGAATTTTGGTGATAATCCTTCATATGATATGAAGGTGTATATAGGATGTTTTGTGCATGTTCTAACACCTTTCCTCACAGCAATAGGATAGTCACTGTCATCATCAGCTAACTCACTCTGTGAAGGCTCGGGAGTAGGATTACCTGAAGGATCTTCACATGATCTTGGACTAGGATCAGACTCTTGGTTTTGCTCCAGAGGTGCTGGTGGTTCCATCTCCTTTTGGTTCCTCCTCCTCCGTGAATAGGTAATCAGCTTATCATTAGTAGTTGACTTACTAGTGTCCAGATTTTGGTGGGAAGTAGTGGTTTGATTTTGAGATGAAGATTCTAGGAAGAGATGTTGTTGAGGAGGAATAGAGTTAGAATTCAGTGATGATGCTGAGTGGTCAGGATTTGGAGAGAGCTGAACTGATTCATCAATATCCCAAAGCTGATATTCCTGGATAAAGTTGATCTCCCCCTGAATATCAGATTTGGAGTAGTAAGGCTGGTGCTCAAAAAAGGTGACATCCATGGAGTGGTAGTACTGTTTAGTGATCGGTGAGTAGCACTTATACCCCTTTTGAGTTGGAGAGTACCCAAGGAAGATACACTTAAGAGCTCTAGGATCAAGTTTATCCCTTTGATGTTGATGGACATGAACAAAGGCTGAACAACCGAAAACCTTGAAGGGAATAGTGGAGATGAGACGGGTATTTGGGAAAAACTGACGTAGGATTTGACAAGGAGTTTGAAAGTTGAGAATCCTAGATGGCATCCGGTTTATGAGGTATGCCGCAGTGAGTATAGCTTCACCCCAAAAATGTTTTGGTACTTGAGTAGAAAACATAAGAGATCTTGCAACATCTAGAAGGTGCCGATTTTTCCTTTCAGCAATTCCATTTTGTTGAGGGGTGTTGACACATGAGCTTTGATGAATGATCCCGTGACTCAAGAGATAATCATTAAGAATGGATTTGAAATATTCTTTGGCATTGTCAGTTTTCAGAATTTGGATTTTGATTTGGAATTGAGTTTGTATCATGGTGTTGAAGTTTTTGAAAATCTGACCTGCCTCTGATTTTTCTTTCATGAGAAATACCCATGTAAGCCGAGTGTGATCATCAATAAATGTAATAAACCAACAGGAACCAGTCACATTTTTGAGTTTAGATGGCCCCCAAACATCACTGTGGATCATTGAAAAGAGTTGGGATGCTTTGTAGGATTGGTTGGGATAAGAACTACGAACATGTTAGAGAATTGACAGATTTCACACTGAAACTCATTAGGATTTTTATTATGAAATAGAGAAGGAAACAACTTCTCAAGATACAAGAAATTCGGATGACCTAATCTATAGTGCCACAACATAATTGCACTATCATTATTAGAACATAACTGTCATTGAGAGTTCAAAGAGTATAGGACATGCAATATCCTGTCCGATTTTCTCTTCAAGTTGGTGAAAGATCTCAGTTCTTGATTGATCAGGTCCTTGATCAGCTCTTCAGCATCTCTCTTTCGCTTCCAAGGCCTGCAGCTTTTAATTCTGGTGCAGATATAGAAGTATCCTACGGTGCTTTGTCCTCCCTTGAGGACGTTATCGCCATCCTGAGGAGTGTAAGTTCATGGCCAATTCTTTGCATCTCTTTCTTTCTTTATCCATTTCCTTTCTGAAACTAAAACGTTATGTTTGTTTTTATATATGTAATCAGGATGCATCTATTGATCCATCAGAAGTTTTCAACAGAATTGTTTCTTCCGTATGTATTTTGTTGACGAAGGATGAGGTAAGTGTTTATTCATTTATTTTTTAATTCACTTAAAAATTCAGAATAAACATTGCAACAGCTTCTTCTTACTATCGAGGCTTCTTGCAGCTTGTTGCTACTCTGCATGGTTGCACGGTAGCTATATGTGATAAGATCAAGCAGTCAGCTGAAGGGGTTATACAAGCTGTCATTGAATTTGTCATAAAGAGGAGGAATGAGCTGAATGAAAGTGATGTTTCAAGGTTCTCCTACTGATAAACCGCTATAACAGTGAAAAATTTAAGACTAACGAAATTGTGTGTATATCTTCTTTTAAAAATAGATTGCTGTACTTTAGGCGTGACTGATAATTTTCTATGTCAACAGGGCCACCCAATCTTTGCTCTCTGCTACAGTTCATGTAACCGACAAGCATTTACGACTTGAAACACTTGGTGCTGTATCCTTTTTTCATTTAAATTTATTTAACATTTGATTTTAAAGTTGGCAGCTCTTTTTTGCATACTTGTTTTTCGAACTGACTGGTTTGTCTCTATCGACAAATCAAGTTGCATTTTCTCTTTGTGCTTCCTGTTTCTCCTTAAAATCCTTCACTTCCAAAAGATTTCTTCTCTAGCTGAGAACACTAGTTCAAAAGTGGTTTTCAATGAAGTATTGGCTACCGCTGGGAGGGATATAGTCACGAAGGATATATCTAGAATTCGTGGTGGCTGGTCAATGCAGGATGCATTTTATGTGAGTGATATTTTATTTACAGCGAACGAGTATTTTTATCGTAAGTGATTATTTATCTTAATTAGTTTTTTACCTTGTATCATGTGATATCAGTGTATCACCAAAGAAAAAAAATATGACATCTTAAAGCGGAAGTACCTCTTCGGTCCTATTTGTGCTTTTAGAAAACAATAAATTTTGATCTTCCTGAAAAAGAGGAGTTTAGTCTTAAACCAGTGAATGGAACTCCTTAAACAAGTTTCTCCTTTAATCACTCTTGGTCCAATTGGTTTTTGTCTTGTGTGTCATATCTAGTATTAATTTTCCGATCCATTTTTATCAAGCTTGTGAGTCTTCTCCCAGTCTTTTCATCGTCTCCGACGATGGGAATGGCATCGTAATAGTCTCTGTTTTCAGTTTTTAGTTTTACTTAGGCTGTTTATGTGATGGTGTCGAGAAAAAATGTTGTCCTCGATCACAAATGCTTTGAGTTTTCTAAGGATAATGGTAGGTGGTGGAGGATTACGGAGAGTAGTCCCAGGGTTGTCCAGCATATCGTTGTTGCGCAAAATGAGTTGGTGTGGCTGGCATCCATGGTTAAGGAAGGCGCTACTCTTGGGGGGAACTCTGTTTTTCTGCGTTCGCATAGACGAGGGACTCAAGTCCTTGTGCTGCAGAGGAAGCAAAACTTCCACGGGAGGTTTTTTTCCCTCTCAGAGTTCGGGGTAGAGAGACATAGAGGTTTGATAGCGATTCCAGAAGGG